>VIAA01000143.1:0-115000 GCA_015776775.1 Magallana hongkongensis | reverse complement strand
CTTTGAAAAGCAATGAAGAGGAAAAGTTGCTCAGAATTATGTTTTAAACAAAATTTTTGGTTGGTGGCCCTGTTAAGGAGTTTAAGGGTTCGGCCCCTAAAACACAGTGTTTAGATATAACTTGATCGGTCAACAATTCTTGAACACTTGTTGAACAAAATATGTTTATATTTACGAGACCTTTTATTTGATATCAAAAATATGACTGATCCCTCAAGTTAGGGGCTAGGAAGGCTCAAAAGCTTAACTTTTTCCGGAGCAATATTTTGTAATTCATCATAAATGCTAAAAGAGCTTATCAACCTCAATTTAAAACTGAAATCCATTTCTAATTCGGACGATTGAATGCGGGATATAAGCATTAAAAATTTGATTTTTACAGAAATTTTAATGCATTCTGGATTAAGAAAATAGATATTAGTTCAAGGTAAAGTTAACTTGTACCTTGATTGTAGTATATATCAATTTGTTAAGTCGTACTTTAACACATTCGGATTTTTTGTTAAGTCGTTCTTGAAATGGTTAAGGTTTTTTGTTAATTCATACTTAATACCATTCGGGTTTTGTTAAGTCGTACCAAGAATCATTCGATTTTTTTTTATCTTTTTGTACTAAAGTTACTTTTGTTACTAGATTAAGAACTCTGCTTCTTAGAGGTACTTCTAGCGTTACTTTCGACATTAAAGGAAAACCCACTCGTTGCTTTGCAACGAGCTTTGCTCTAGTTTTTATAATATTTCTTAAGGATAAAAAAATATGTAAGTTTTATCATTCTCTCTCTCTCTCTCTCTCTCTCTCTCTCTCTCTCTCTCTCTCTCTCTCTCTCTCTCTCTCTCTTTCTCACGGATTATGAATTTGTATTGGTAGGTTAGAAAGTTTTTTGAAAGTATAGGTTTACCCCCCCCCCCCCCGGGAATAGGATTTCATGATTTTGGGAATTAGGTTTTGTCAATATATATTTCTGAGGATTAGTCTAGCCCCTTACGACGCCACTGTACACACAAAAAGACACCTTCGGTTCACATAGACACTATGTAAAATAATTTGATTTGCATAGTTTAAACACAGCGATGACGAAATAATTTGGTTTCTCCAAAAAAAACTCAGTATCATCTCTCTATCTCTATGTCTTAACACAGCGATAATGAAATGCTTTGGCTTCTCGAATAAATGAAGCGTTGATGCAATACAGCGTTTTAGATGAAATACAGTGACCAAGCTATTATAGAGGAAGATGACACGATTATTTACAACTGGAATTCGGTAAGTTTAACGATGTTTGTACCTAATGTTTCTAACATATCTGTCTTTTGTGTTTAGGTGGGTAATTTAAATCACAGGGCGAAAAACAATCTTTAGTCAAGTCCTTAAAGGTGGCTTAGAGGTAGCGTAAAGGTGGCTTAAAGGATATACCATCTTTAAGCCACCTTTAAGTCACCTTTAAGCTGAGCTTATAGGTCCTTAATGTCCAAACTTCTTTAAGTCACCTTTAAGCCATCTTTAAGCCGCCTTTAAGCATCTTTAAGTGGCATTTACGCTCCCTTTAAGTTGTCTTTAAACCATCTTTAAGTTCCCTTTAAGTCAAGTTTGATCAAGCTGAACAACAAAAACATATATTAAATGAAAAAGCTCTTTTGTAGTGATGGGAGGGGGTCATACGAATGATACTCGTAATATAATTTCCAAGGAAGGGGGGTGGTGTTCCAGGCGGTTTTAATTGTCGCTCCATTAAACACAGATCGCTATCATCAACACCGCTCCGATGGACACATTGCCATTATAAACTTCTTTATAATTCTTTTGGGGTTTCAAAATTATTGTAGGGGTTAGCACAGTCTCTGTATCTTAATCTGTGCATGAAACTAATTAAAGTATGTTTGTTTCCTATTATAAATTAATCGGTGAAATTTCTCTCTCTCTCTCTCTCTCTCTCTCTCTCTCTCGCTCGCTCTCTCTCTCTCTCTCTCTCTCTCTCTCTCTCTCTCTCTCTCTCTCTCTCTCTCTCTCTCTCTCTCAGTTCATCTGGTTATTAAACAAAATAATGTTAATGAACCAAAATTGCATGATTTAATTTGATAATCGGTTGAAGGTTTGTATTTTTTTTTTTTTTCAATTTTCAATATTTCTAGGTCTAACTCTAGATCTGCTAGATACAAGACTCTCAACTGCCTTTGTTATATCGGGCAGGATATTACTGCTTTGTTTGTCTAGACATAATTTTGTTCGTTTGTGTATATCTAATTAAAGTTTATTGTTTGTCCAACTGAAGAAAACCCCTGGAACTAACACAGAATATGCAAGATATACACAACAGGTGTATCGTGTGCCCAGGTGAACGTCAGGGTTTCTAAAGGCGTTGAATTTTAGTATGTACGAGTATACGATAAGTCTAGTGAATAAAAGTTAATTTACATTTGTAATTCATTTTCAAAGTATTATTTCCTAGCTCTGGGTTTCAAAAATACTACGTCTTCAAATTAACGATACATGTACGTAAGAGTAAAATCTTGAGGCTAATTAATTAATATACTGGTGATCATTAATAGGGGTTAATTATTTAAATATATGTATAATGGAAAATATGTCACATACCCTGCCTGGTACATCATACAATCGTACGTACAAGTATATGTGTACATCATTTGCAATTGCCACATGCAGTAAATACGTCACCGGTAATTGGTAATATTGTTTGTTATAGAATTGATAGTTTAAAAATCATGTAGGGTATACAATTACATATTTAAACATACTGGAACGGCGCCGTGATCATTAAACCCGGGAAATTGCGGGAAATTGAGCAAAAACCCTAATAGTTTCAATGCATTTAATAAAAGAAATGATTTCATTTTCTTTCTTACATTTTTATAACTGTAAATTAGATGAACGTATATCTACTCGGTTTAAATTTATTAACTAAAAAAGCCTACTAGTGAACCTAACGGTTTCCATTTAGGTATAACATATTTTTGTTCACTGAAGACCAAGTTCCGTATTTCATTCTAAATACATGCATGCATGTAATTTATAAATTAGATATAATTGATTGTTACAAACTGAATGGTTTGTCAAAATCTTTTCAAGTAAATACATTGATTCAATATCCACTGATATATAGGATATAAAAACACTCGTTAATATGTAAGTTACCGTGGCGCAGAGGAAGTACGGTGATGCTAGTAAACAAAGGGTCACGGGTTCAATTCTCACCGTGGGCGTTTTTTTTTTCTTCCTAAAACAAAAAACCGTTTTTAAAACCTTTTCTTTCATAAAGTTAATACATTTTGTTGGTAAATAAAGCACAATATTTAATTAATTTTTTTTATGAATGGCTTAAAGGTGGCTTAAAGGTGGCTTAAAGGTAGCTTAAAAGTAGCTTAAAGGTGGCTTAAAGAAGTTTGGACATTAAGAACCTATAAGTTGTCCTTAAAGGTGGCTTAAAGGTGGCTGATAGATAGTCTTTAAGCTGCCTTTAAGCCATCTTTACGCTATCTTTAAGCCACCTTTAAGCAACTCATATAGCTTAAAGGTCGCCTAAAGATCGCCTTTAAGCTACCTTTAAGCACCTTTAAGCTATCTTTAAGGAGAACTTAAAGATGGTCATTCATCCTGTGAATGTTCATCTGTCTGTTACGTTTTCGCTGTATTATTATTGTTTTCCCGTAGCCAGGTTGCAAGGCTTATTGTCAGTTCTTATGTAGAAATAAATTAAACCCGCAATTGAAATTTTATTTCCCTAATTAACAAAATTTAAGTTGATTACATTATACCCGGCCTAGTTTTAGTTACTAACGATTTCCCTGTTGAAATACTTAAACTTATTTAGAACTAATAAATCTTCTAGATTTAATAATGATGAATACTGATTTAAAGTTCTTGAAATTGCTATCATTATCGAATGCAATATTTCAGCAAACAAAACATTAAAGCATTTCAATACTTTTTTCATTCTTTAGTATTTTCATCTCTATATTAATAGGGCGAGTTGGAGGGGTTTTCTCCAACAAATACAATTCAAAGTGATTATGAAACACTGTTTTCGCCAGTAAAAAGTTTGAACCCAACACCAAAACGCCGAACAATCGAACGCAATGCTGATCTTCCAGATTTGGAAAACACTTCCTCGCCAGTGTTTGAGTCCTAAAACGTCAACACCAAAACGCCGAACAATCTTACGCAATGCTGATCTTCCAGATTTGGAAAACGCTTCCTCGCCAGTCAAGAGTTTGAGTCCTAAAACGTTAACACCAAAACGCCAAACATGATCTCCCAGATTTAAAAAGTGCTTCCTCGCCAGTCAAGAGTTTAAGCCCTAGAATGTCAAAACGCCCAGCACTCGAACGCTATAATGATCGTCCAGATTTGAAAAGAAGATCGCAGTTGGAAACGCTCAGAAATGATTATAAGTTTACGTCATTACCAGTAAGCAGTGATAGCGAAAATTCCGAAGATTCTTCTGTAAAAATAGTAAAAAATCTAAACTCAGAAGAACATGTTGTTATTTCGTCTGATTCAAGCGTTGAGCAAATGAAAACCGGGTGTTGCACAACAGAATATCAATAAAGAAACGCCATTATATTCGACACCGACCGAAGCATTGACTGCAGTCGAAATTTTCCAACTTGCTTTTGGAGAGAAATAAGAAAAGTAGGCTTGTACCGAAAAACTTGTTGGCGTCAGATATAACTCTGTGTTTATCATTAATTTAGATAAAATTGATTTGCGATCTCTTTATGCAGATGACAACGGTGTTTGGAGCGTTGCCACTCCAAGAAAGTATTTTTGTGTTGAAATCGAGGACGGCAAAGTAACCGATGTTAGGTCAGGACACACTGAAAACTACACTCATCTTCTAAAACGTCAAAATGACAAACATCAGGCTACATTCACTGAAAGAGGAATAACATTTCAACGGATCATTTCAACTGTCTGTAGCAAGTCTGGTTCTAAGTGCAGATTTGCCGTTGTGCAGTACATCCATCGAGATGGAATAGAAGGTGATGTAGTATTGCATCCTCATGGACACACAAAGCATTTGAAAAAAAACGACCATTTTTGAAAACTGATCCAGAAAAAATAAAAAAAAGTTGTCTAAAAGCATGGTAGACGAAGCAGGGGGCCAACTTCATTTATCGTCAGCGGCATCAGAGCCACGTTATTTGCAGCAAATTTATAACGTCCGTAATCAAATAAAACCTGAAAAAAACCTAATGAGTTTACACATTTACTCAGTCAAGTGAAAGAAAGTTCAATTGTGCATGATTTGACAATAGATGCGTCCTCTGTACAGTGTGTGTTTATCTCCGAGAAACAGCTTAATGATCTGCATGGAGCATTTCTGTACACACCCTTTGAAGTTCTCCGTGTTTTCAATCGACTCGACTTACAATGTGAGAAAGTTCTATGTTACAAATACATGTTTTCTAAATTTCAAAATTGTACATGCAGATGGTAGATACAGGGGTCGACTTCCATACTAAATATGACCTACTTTCATTCACACAGAAAAGAGCACCAACAATTTTGTTAGTTTGTTTCTGTTCTTTGTTGAGGATGAACCGTAATCTGAAGACTATAAAAGCAATAGGGAGCGATGGTGCTGAAGCAACCATGAATGCTTCTCTAATTTGCTTTCAGGATGCACAAAAACTGCTGTGCTCTACTCATAAAAAAGACAATATTCAAAGAAAGTTGAAGAATGACTTTAGGACCAGAGAGGTTGCATCCAATCATATAATATCGGATATTTTTGGGAAAGATGTTGGAACCATTATGAAAAAGGATTGATAGATAGTGTAACAACTCAAGACTTTGATAAGAAAGTTATGAATTTTAAGGCAACTTGGGACTGTCTCCAGCCTGGCTTCCATTCCTGGTTTCTGAAATACGAGTCAGATTTATTTAAGAGGCATTTGATTGCGGGATTAACGAATCTTGCACATGTTGAGAAACATTACTCAACTAATCAAATTGAGAGCACAAACAATCAAATGAAAGACTGGCTTGGTAGATCAAAAAAGTTAAGCTACCCTGTAGCAAATCGAAAAATAGAAGAATACGTTAAATCTCAACAACAGGAGTTTGAAATGGCCATATACGCGAGTGGTCGATTGGAAATTGCCGAAGGTTACGATTTCCTGTCTAAACAACGTCATATTTGGAATGTAATGACAGCTGACGACAGTCGAGCTACGATTCAAACATTTTGGAAGTCTCCTTTAAGTTTTGGTTCTGGTACGGCAATACCGTGGCAGAAGAATCGATCTTTCAACCAACTGCTTTCCAGTCAAGCGCTAGATTCGACAGAAAACTTTCATTTAGTGTTGATGACGTTGATTTGTCAATTCTCTCAAAAAAAAAATGCTTGCTAACCTTTGGATAAGGGCTGAAGATCTCCTCACAACACCAGACTCTGTGGTAAAATCACCTGGATTTGAGGGACTGTACATTAAACACTCATCCGATGCAACTGGTAAAAACCTGCCTCATCTGGTAACATTACAATCAGCCGGCAAATTTGTCTGTGACTGCAGATTATATAAATCAGCTAAAATTTGTGAACATGCCGTAGCTGCTGCAGAAATAAATGGAAAACTTGAACAGTATTTGGAATGGAGAAAAAGAGAGAAAACAACTGTTAATCTCAGTGGATTAGTTAGCGCGGGAATAAAGTCAGGAGAGAAACCAAAAGTGCGCAAGCGTAGAAAAGGAGGACGAACACCGTTAGAAAAGGAAACGGCGAGTACACACGAACGAGAGCCCCTGGTAGCGGATCAGTCAACAGCTGAAACATTAACTGCCTTCGCAGAAATGATAAGGCGTCCCGATGCTAAAATACGGCTTGAAAACGATATTATTTGAATCAACGCAAAAATACTTTTACCGGGGGTATTTCTTAAAATCAATGTTACATTTATTGACACCGGTGTTAAACATTATATTTGATGCATTTTTGTGACGTCATATGTACTTTGTAATCACGTGACGGGCGGATCCTAATATTGCAAATTATCTATTTAATTCGCATCGGCGCAGGTGATTAATGACATTAAATTATACATATTTTTAGGAAAATTCATTTGTTAAGTCATATACTTTGAAGTTCGTGCTTTGGAAAGAAACAGATATTTCGTTTATGGAAGATATTGTTGAAACATTCCACAAAATTATGAAAATAATGCACATTTTTACTAATCAAAAGCGATTTACAAAAAATTGGGATTAATCCGTAGGTTTCCCAAGCACGATTCACATTGGTACTTATATTCTCTACCAATTTTACGTAAAATATTCTGAAATTGTGTTGATCTTTCACCTGCGCCAAGATGGTTTTACATGCATTAAAATTTCTTTATTCGATTGTTTACACGTAACAGGGAGAGTCTCCAAACCACTAGTTTATGAATAGTCTTTTACTTAAAACGAAGCTTTAAAACTGCCGACTATTTGATACGGGTTTTTTATATGAATGAATTCTGTACGTCTAGCATTAACAGCAGCATCTATGTAAAGGTAATGTGCAGTATTATACTGGTTTAATATAATTCACTTTAAACGTTAAGATACATTCCCTGAGAACTATCGACAGGAATGCAGATCGTGACGTCAAGTTAATTATGACGTAATATCGTATGAAGTACTGACAAGTGACTTTCTACATATCGCTGTAAAATCCATCGGGAAGCCTTAACATGCCCGCATGGAAAACATGGAATCAGTTCATGATTTTGAACTCGTATATCTATTCCAAACCAAAGCACAAATGTGCTAATGAACAGGGTAATTAAATCCTGCGAAAGTACTGTGAACGAGAATATACTTTTCAAGGAATGAAGAAATGCAAATGGCAATGTGTATATTTCATCTTCAAAATAATCGCATTAAGAAAAAGTTTCCAGAATACCGTAAAGAACTTTTAACTATCGCAAAAGAAACTGTTGGAGTCGTTCCAAAGAAAGTGAAAGACAAATTATTGTCAATGGGGATTAACGTGTAACTTATCGTTAGTTACATCTTACCTGCATTATCCCTGGCTAGTTATTTGAACTGTTAAATTTAATTTGTATAAAACATTGCAGGCAGAATATATTTACCTTTTTTATAATTATTACATTTATTTCTTTGTTTTATGTGATGTTTTTAAATTAATGTTGTTCTTAAAATGTAATGTAGCATGCTTATCAGTAGGTACTTTCGTAAGATAAAGTTAAACAGTCAAAAGTTTTTCGAATACAAGATATATATTATTTTAAAAGGGGGCAAACAAAGCAAAAACCTCCCAGAAATACAGTAGATTTGCGCTAATACAAAAAGAACTGTCCAGGTACACTTAATTTCAATATTTAATTGTTTGTCGATAGCAATTATTTGATACTGATATTTATTATTTGTATTCAATATTTGGAACAAGAAAATATGGATTAGAAAAGATTATATCATACAATTACATTATACCATTTAATGCATAGTGTACAATAAAATTATACTAATAATTTAGGGCAGATGAAGCTTATGTTTATTCCGTTGTTACTTTATTCATAACCGATTTCGGTCATTAATTCTCTAGTGCAGCATGTTCACCAAAACGTCCCACAATCCCTTAAATGAAATGAAATGAATCAGAAACATTAAAAATATTAGAATGTACATCAGTTGTTTAGATCATTCTATAATTTTAGCAAATACAGTCGTTTTACCGGTAACGAATCAGTATGCGGTTTCGTCGTGCATGCGACTATTGTTATCGGAATTCCAAATGTTTTTATTTTTTGTTTAATTCACATTTCTTTGTCCTAAAATGTAGCATCAAACTTCCAAAAATATTAAGGATGAATTACGGAGATAGTAATTTCAACACCCCCTCTTTTTTCCTAGTTCTGAATTCGTTTTCCAGTATCGAATCAAGAGCCCTCTAATAGCGAGCGCAGCGCCGGCGCGAAGCGAGCTCTACCGGCAAGGCGTGTGTGAATAGAAAATTCGGACCATTTGCACATTCATTCAACGGATTTTTTTGGCGTCAGTAAATCGGACCAGTAATGCCTTGTTTTAATCGGACCAGTAGTTCCCTGTAATTATGGTTTCCCATTTCACACTCTCACGAGAACAAGATAAAAGACTAGTATGTATATGCAATGTAAATAACACAACGCCAATTTCCATTACTTTTAAGACTAACGGAGGTATCGTCCTTTCGAGTGACGTCACAATGGATTTATTACACATTGATCCGACAGAATTTTTCGGCGTCAGTAAATTTCGACCCACAATGCAATTCCCCAATGTCGGCCGATCTAACTAGCCTGGATACCATCTCGCGAGAATCAAAGAAAACTTTTGAGAAACAGATAAATTGTGTAATTTCCAGAACATCATGCTTTTTATGTAAACAAAACAGTATTTTTCGCGTAGTTTTTTCTAGTGTGTTTCACAGACTACACTTGATATACGTGAACTTTGACGTCACAATAAGGGGAAACTACTCTAAGTAGTTATTGTAAATCTGCTGAAATGTAAATACCAAAATCTTCTCAAAATCTTGCAAAGCTAACGAATCGGGACATTTCTTCAGAGATAGGAAAAAGCTGTAACTTGCTCTCATTTGGATGAATGCTCAAATTTATTTTATTCACTATATTTACGGTAATTCTACATGGGGCGTGGCAACATCATTCAAAAAATCTTCACAAGCAAAAAGAAAAATAAAATTCTCAAAATCAGGAAAATTATAATCGGGATGAGGAATAGGGAGTGCGTGGTATGCCTTTAGCTCTTTAGCTGCTCAAAAGTGTCTTTATTTTCACTACTATATACGGTATTACATGCTCCCGAGGGATCCATTTTCTTCATGTGATCAACAATTTTTTTTTTATACGCAAATTTGATTTTTTTTTTAAACAGGGGAAGAGAATCTGTGATAAGTCAATTTTTATTTGTAAGTTTAAGAAAAATGTCTGCTGCAAGAAAAGTGGAAATAAATGCAATGTACATAATGTTAAAATCTTTATTATTCAACAACATTTTATCTGAGATAAATTCTATACTGGCGTGCGACCAGTATATAAACAATCTGATTAAAATAAGATCTTTGATCCGCTCCGACAAATAGAAACAGACGTATTCTGATGTCGCTACACTTTGTTCAGCGACTATCAGAATTTCAGAGCGTTACAAAGATCTGATTTTAATCAGATTGGTATATAAATAAATAAAAAATCATATGAATTATGAATAATGAAAATTTACTGGAAAAATAGGTATATTTATTTTATTTTGCATTCAAATTCATTTACTTTACGTCACTATTTTTATTTTTATTGATTTATCATAATTTATTTTTGACCACCTGCTGCGCTCGCCCCAACGGTCGCACCGTTAAACATATTACTTCTGACCGAATATTTTGAGGCGAATTAATTTCAAAAATGCACTAGAGGTACATGTTAATAGACTTATAAATGAAGAAAAAAAAATAATTGTGGGAATATATATGTCATTTAAACAAATAATATGATCGTTATTTTTATCATACGGTTTTCCCGTCAAATTGAAACTGGACTCAACAGTTGACATTTGCGTTACTTTATGAAATTGAATTTTCATGAAAACACTCTATAACAGTTATTGATGATAAGTTATTATCATTCGCCTTTGCTTTGCTCGTATATCTATCAATATATCCTGCCAAATAATGCTTCAATAATAATGAACCGAAACTAGGAAAACTACGCTTGGCTCTATTTGAGGTCGTAATTTCATTCAAAGCTCCACTATTATTTAATATGATGCACTATCTTATTAAATGGATTATAATTACTAATTATCCACCAAATTTGGGTCAATAACAAACTTATTTTCATAGTTAGGCTTAATTGTTTTCACACTTTCGTTTTTTTCTGCCTTGCACTTCCGGCAGCTCATATCTAAGTCACCTTTTTAACTTGTAAACAATTCGGTAAATAATCGTGCAAATGTCAAACAACTTTACACACTGATAGAATATTTATTTCTGTATTATTATAACATAGCTAGGATATTTTAAAACCTTAACTTAATCTTTCACAAATAATATTTCTAAAAATTATTCGATACTGAAAAATATTCAATACCAGTAAAATGAATGTACCGGGTAAGCGGCTTGAGAATTCAGAACAACAATCTGAAAGATATAACCCATTATGTTGATGGTTTAAATATCTTTTAAAATGAATATATTTTATCACTTTTATGTAGTCATTTATTCAGTTTTGTTTGGCTTTGTTTATTCCGTTTTATTGGTTTCGTTTCGTTTCGTTTGGTTTTGTTTCGATTGGTTTCGTTTCCTTTTGATTAGTTTCGTTTCGTTTTATTTGGTTTCGTTTTGTTTTGATTGGTTTCGCTTCGTTTCGATTTCGTTTCGCACTTTACAGGCGCCCATTAAAATAGCACAAATGCACAATGTTTTTGCGTTCCTTTTTACAAGCTTCATAAAGAGGAGTTTCTCCTTCCTCCTTTATCTAATAAAGGTTGTACATTCCTTTCATGTCTCGTTTCACTGGCTTTAAACATAGGGGTTTCATTGTATTTGTAAAAATGTTTGCTTCTTTATCTAATTAAAGCTGTATGTTGCTTGTACTCCCCTTTACTGGCTTTATGAAGAAGAGTTACTTTGTTTGTGTCACATGAATTTATAACTGCTCCTTTATCTAATAAAAGTTGTACAGCGCTTTCGTGTCCCTATTTACCATTTATTTCTAGAGGAGCTTCTTTGTTTAAATCACATGCATTGATATCTGCTCCTTTATCTAATAAAAGTTGTTCAATGCTTTCACGTCCCCATTCACTGGCTTTATGTAAAGGAGTTTCTTTGTTTGTGCAACATGTATTAATATCTGCTCCTTTATCTAATAAAAGTTGTACAGTCCTTTTATGTCCCTTTTTATTGGCTTTATGTAAAGACGTTTCTCAGTTTGTATCACATGAATTAATATATGCTCCTTTATTTATTAAAAGCTGCACAGTGCTTTCTCGTTCCCACTTCCTCACCTCACAAAGAAAACTCAATTTAATTGGATCATACAGATTAATATCAACTCTGGTATCTAATAATGGTTGCAGAGTGAGTCTAACTTCCAATTTACTGGCTTTATGTAGAGGAGTTTCATTGTTAATGTCACTTGAATTAATATCTGCTCCATTATCTAATAAAAGTTTAACAGTGCTTTCACGTCCCCATTCACTGGCTTTATGTAGAGGAGTTTCTTTGTTTATGTCACATGAATGAATATCTGCTCCTTCATTCAATAAAAGTTGTACAGTGCTTTCACGTCCCCATATACTGGCTTTATGTAGAGCAGTTTGTTTGTTTTTATCACGTGAATGAATATTTGCTCCTTTATCTAATAAAAGTTGTACATTGATTTTACGTCCCCTTTCACTTGCTTTATGTAGAGGAGTTTCATTGTTTCTGTTACATGAATTGATATCTGCTCCTTTATCTAATAAAAGTCGTACAATGCTTTCATGTCTCAGTTTACTTGCTTTATGCAAAGCGGTTTCTTTATTTTCGTCACATGAATTAATATCTGCACCATTATCTAATAAAAGTTGAACAGTGCTTTCAAATCCCCATCTACTGGCATTATGGAGAAGAGTTGATTTATTTGATTCACATAGATTAATATCTGCTCCTTCATTTAATAAAAGTTTTACGGTGCTTTCATTTCCAAGTTTAATTGCTTTATGTAAAGGAGTTGCTTTGCCTGTGTTACATAAATTAATAACTGCTCCATAATTTAACATAAGTTGTACAATTCTTTCATTTGTCCTATCAATGGCATAATATAGAGGAGTTTCATTGTATTTATTACATAAATTAACATCTGCTCCTTCATCTAATAAAAGTTGTACAGTGCTTTCACGACCCCGTTTACTGGCTTTATGTAGAGGAGTTTCATTGTTTGAGTCATGTGAATCAATATCTGCTCCGCTATCTAATAAAAGTTGTACAGTGGTATCTTTTCCCTCTTCACTAGCCTTATGAAGCGGAGTTTCTATGTTTCTGTCATATGCATTGATATCTGCTCCGTTATCTAATAAAAGTTGTACAGTGATATCGTGTCCCCGTTGACTGGCTTTATGGAGAGGAGTTTCTTTGTTTCTGTTACATGAATTAACACCTGCTCCTTCCTCTATTAAAAGGAATACGATGTTTTCACGTCCACATATACTGGCGTTATGTAGAGGAGTGTCTTCGTATGTGTCACTTGAATTAATATCTGCTCCTTTATCTAATAAAAGCCGTACAGTGCTTTTATGCCCTCCTTTACATGCCAAATGTAAAGGAGTTGATTTGTTTGTGTCACATAGATTAATATCTTCTCCTTTATTTATTAAGAGTTGTACAGTGCTATCAAGTCCCCATTCACTTGTTTTTTGAAGAAGAGTTTCTTTGTTTATGTCACATTGATTTATATCTGCTCCTTTATCTAATAAAAGTTGTACAATGCTTCCATGCCCACTTTTAATGGCTTTATGTAGAGGAGTTTCTTTGTTTGTGTCACATGAATTGATATCTGCTCCTTTATCTAATAAAAGTCTAACAGTGCTTTCACGTCCCCTTTCACTGGCTTTATGTAGAGGAGTTTCTTTGTTTGTGTCACATGAATTGATATCTGCTCCTTCATTTATTAAAAGTTGTACAGTGTTTTCATGTCCCCATAAAATGGCGTTATCTAGGGCAGTTTTTTTGGTATTGTTACATGAATTAATATCTGCTTTTTTACTCAATAAAAGTTGTACAATGCTTTCATGTCCCTTTTTACTGGCTTTATGTAGAGGAGTTTCCTCGTTTGTGTCACATGAATTGATATCTGCTCCTCTATCTAATAACAGTTGTAAAATGCTTTCACGTCCTCTAAGACTGGCTTTATGTAGAGGAGTTTCTTTGTTATTGTTACATGAATTAATATCTGCTCCTTTACGTAATAAAAGTAGTACAGTGCTTTTGCATCCTAATTCACTGGCTTTATGGAGAGGAGTTTCTTCGTCCTTGTCTCTTGAATTTATATCTGCTCCTTTTTCTAATAAAAGTTGTGCAATGATTTCATGACCCAGTATACTGGCTTTATGTAGAGGAGTTTCTTTGTTTTTGTCACATGAATTAATTTTTGCTCCTTTTTCTAATAAAACTTCTACACTGTGATTGTTCCCATAAGCACTAGCTTTATGGAGAGGACTCCCAAAGAATGGATGACATAAATTAATGTCAGCTCCACAATTCAGTAAACATTCCATTGTGCTATTAAATGACTGCATTTTGCTTTTCGTGTTATTTTGGACGCTTTCGGTCGTATTTAAAGCTGCCAAGAGCAAAGGAGTTTCTCCATAATATTTAGATTTCAAATTCACGTCATCCTTTTTCCCAATCAGCTCAATCAGTATTTTATGATTATGAAACATGGAAACAATGTGAATAGGATAGTATTCCCCCCATGTTTCTATCGAGAACTCTTTTATTTTTGTTGTTGGAAACACATTGAACAATTTTTTTGAACCATTGCAACACACTGCAAAAAAAAAGATGATTGCTTTTAATAGAAGTAGTCGCTCGTAGAGCTTCTAGACAATATTTTGATAAATTTGTATGACAAAATACTATGATAGCACTAAGAATTGGCACTTCATCTTCATAATACAAAAAATCTAGTTTGGATATTAAAGATTGTTCTGATTCCCGATCATCTTGTAGATTTCTAAAGTACCCGTAAAGCTGTTTATTTGCAAGTAGCTTGTTTAGATTGTCAGGACTTTCTTTTAATTTGCGTATGAAAAATGCGGCCACTTCCTTATTTCTCATGCATGGATTGAGAACAACATCCAACATACGTTCTCCAAAAATCTCATTGAAAAGTCTTTCTCCGAGATCACTAATATATTTGTCATTTAAACATATGGTAAATTTATCAATTTCCTTGTCATCATAGTTAAATCTCTCTTCTTTTTTATTGTCGTTACTACTCTCCAGGAGGATTACGCGTCTTCTAAGGAAACCAATGTCGGCATATCGTATTGTTTCTAGTGGATAATCTGTTCCAAACACATAGGTGGAAACTTCCATTACAAAACCGTGATAAAAATGATAAGTGTCGCCAATTTTCTTTACAAAAAATCCTTCCAGATTTTTAAGGGTGTCACCAATAGTATGAGGTGCTGTGTTTGTTATTTCACACAGTTTCAAAGCAAGTTCAAATTTTTCCCTGAGATGATTGTTCTTTTGTATATCCTCAAGACAAAGCTCATTATTACACAAAACAAGAAGAACAAGAGCACAGTAATTTTCTTTGCATTCCTTTCTGAAACTTCTTATTTGTTCCTCGCATACGTTGAACGGTTCTTTAAAAAATCGCAGTCCCATCTTTTGTTTATTTTCATCGCTAAAAAATAGCTTGCACAATAACGGAAAATACTCCTCAGTCTTGATTATTTCATTTATGTCTATCAAAATACCACTATTTGAAGAGTATCTCTGAAATATTTTTTGTTTTTCGTCATTATTCAGTTTATGTTGGTCATCACTAAGATCAATGATACATGCACATGATGTATCCTTCAAAATTCCTTTTACTCTAGCATCATTCAGAATGTACCTCCTACATGATACTAACATTTTGATTTCTTTCAAGCAAACTTTTAACTTTTCATTATGGTCTTTCCATCGCTTATATTTTTCTTCATCAAAGGATTCATAGCCAATTGGGTCATTGAAAACAATTAAGGTTCTATCTAAATCATTGTGTCGGGACCTTGCATCTATGATTTCTTTAACGCTATAAACTGGTTTCACTGTCCAGCCATCATTACAATAACTTAACGCTATGTGTTGTATGATGGCGGACTTTCCTGACCCAGAGTTACCAGTCAGGACTACCAGGTTCTGACTTTTTATGAGTTTTTCTACTTCTTTACAAGCTCTTGTTGAAATAAAATTGCTGTCGTCTTCCTGCCACTGCTTAAATATGTCTGGATCAATTGGCAATTCTGAAAGGCAAATTATTCTCTATTATATTTTGTGAAGCATTTGACAAGACAATTAAAATCATCTCATCATAATATTAAATCTTTTAAACTTTTAGTACAATACTAAAGATTCTGAAAAAAAATAGACATTTTCAAAACAGTACTTCACAAGCAATATGTTATATTATTTAAAAAAAAAAGCTTTTGAGTCACAACAGCAAAACCAACGTCCTTGCAATATGAATACCTAATGTATTGGGACGATTTCAAAGCATTAAAGATTAAGGTTTATACTAAAAAACAATTTAGGCTTGCTGATATCGGTCAGAAAATAAATTTACAGTCTTGATTAATGACATAGGATAAGAGTATTTGTTGACGACATCAAACCCTCGTGATCAGAAAGAATGTGCAATTCTGCGGAGGCATTTTAAAAGTCCAGTTCCACCCGACACTTTTTCTGTGCTACGCAACAACGATATGTATTTCACATCTAAAAATAAATGTTTCATAATAAGATTTATTTTTGGTTTTGTAACTTTTTTGATCAACTTATTTAAATTAATTTGACAAATATTGAAATCCTTTTTTATCAAATAGTGGGGTTAAAGACATGTATTTTATTTTCAAAAAATATTTCATTCACAAATTGTGTATTTCTCTTTTTTGTAAGTGAAGTGCCGACTGACATGTTTCGTACTTATTGTTTTGCTATTATTAATGACCCGGACAGCAGAGTATACTCACTACTGCATGGCACCTGATCCTACATTTAAATTTTGTAAAGTTCAGTGTTTGCCCTGCTCCTGAATGGTATTTTTCCTTTAGGGTTTTGAAGTTTGACACTGCTCACATGTACAATGCTTTCATCACATGCCAGCCATTTGTATAAAACCTGTTATCACAAAGTGGGAGCTTTAGTATTGATATTCATTTATATCGACACCCCCCCCCCTTTAAACTACTTAGTAACTAATTACTTTATTTTATTAAGGAACACGTAATGCCTATACGAGATTTGATCGGAAATTCACCGATAGTTTGGAAAATTGACTGGTTCGTGTGCATTTTGTATTAAACTGTAATATAATTATAACTTATTGTAAAACTGCTGGTAGTAACGAAGTTGTTTTGAGCCCCCGGTAAAATCTAAACAAATCTTTGCCAAAGTTTACGGTTATAACGAAATTTAACGAATTTACGGATATAGCAAACTGATTTTGATTCCCGTAGAGGTTAATAAGATTTAATTAAACACCTTTACATTTCCTGCTGTATTGTTTACAAGATTTTGTAATGTGCATTTTGCTAAAGTTTAATTATTATTTAAAACATTTAAAGTTATCTCCCATGTTCATATTGATAGGTATTTTCTGCAGTTATCTTTCTTTTTTGAACCTAGAGTTATCCTTTCATTATATAATTATAGTTACTTTTCCTAATTGTTGACTTCCTGTTTTGTTGTTTGTGTGACCCACACAAAGACACTCAGTCCATCCAACATGTTTTTTGTATTCGTATGCTGCCACACACTGTACGTAGTTTTCTGTTGATTTATATTAAGTAGACGGCTATTCGTTAATATGTTTACTGTTTGTATTCTATATAAATGCAGTTTATAAGTAAATCTCCCATTTCACTCTAAAAAGTATGGAACGTCATTATTGTCATTGTCAATCTTAGCAAATAAACGTACATTGCTACAATTTTCTATGGAAACCCATTTGTGTTAAATTTCACTGTTTTGGACCTTATCTTCAATTCTGTATTTTTGTTTATTTCTATTCTTTCATTATAAACTATTATTATATGCATGTTGTCTTTACATGTATATTGTTTTTGAGAACGTATGAGTAATTCATACTTTGATTTTGTTTCAGTTTTTTACCGCATACACAATAAATTCAAAGTACTGGATTGTTGTGTTGGTTCACTATCAAAGGTAGAATATTGTTGGGTAGATTAAAGCTGACATGAATTCATAAATACGCATTTCCCTTTCATCTCCGACTACTGCCATATTAGTTGTCGATTTCTATTGTTCTGCTCATCGCTACACACCCCCTATATAAGGCCGAGAGCACTATTCATGCTTCACCGCATTCAGGTATTTCATACACCCGAACACGTTACCTTGGATGAACTAAAAGACGTGTAGAAACGCGTTTTGAACAAAAATAATATGACAGCCACTGCACTGACAAGGAATATATCCAAAAAACGACGAAACAGGACAGACTGAAATCCAGGCACATAAAGTTCAGATATCCTCGATATTTGTAGACCATTTTCCTGTTTATGTTATAACATCGCACATGCGCAACCACACACTGTGAGTGATCAAGCAATGTCAATGATCGCATGGAAACGGAGTGTTTTTATAGAACCGATGAGAAAGAGTCGCTGTTACGTTGTTACTTTCTTGGATTTACTATCATTTAGCTACTGGGTTGGATGTAGTGCCGCCGAGGTTTTCTAAAAGATGCAGACGTTCTGCACTCTATATAAACGACACACGTGTTCGATGTGCATGTGGAGTAAGGTAGCATTATCTGTGCAAATAATACGGATCCTAGTACCTTGGCTTTGTACTTTTGTGTGGATTTTGTATTTTATTGCTTGTTTTTTTTTCCTGTATTCTTTATTACAAACATTTTTACTGTAATGTGTGGTTTATGCATTTAGAAGTCCGTGCAACCTGAATGCCTCGATTGGAAAGAAACCGACCGTAACTTTCTCGACCGGTATATATACCCCAGTGGCAGTAGAGGAGCGATCAAAACTAATATGGCAACCAAATGCTTTTATGAATTCAAGTCAGCTTTAACTATCTGTAAGCAAAGGCAGAATACTTGCTCTACGTTCCCACTTGAACGGTGAACGCATTCTAAGTGTATCTTGAGCGCACTCTGAGCGAACAGTGAGAGCACGATGAACGGAATTTGGGGAACGCTTATGAGCGGTGAACGATTAGCGAACGCAGAGCGCAAACAGAGCGCAAATTGAACGGTTAACGATATGTAAACTGTATGTGAACGCAAGATGAACGATTTATTCGGAGTGCCTTAGTATTTATCCTTACATTATAATTCGTCGGTAATTAGAAAAAAAACTTTTAAATTACATGTACAGTGCCGCATCGTGAAATATGACAAAACAATGCTATCCTATATCTATATCCTACATTTTATCCGGCAAATAATATATATCCTATCCTATCTTATACCATACCAATTATGTTTAAGAATAATAGTTAAATGAAGCCAAAGAAGAAGGTATAGTTTCTTTAAGTATTTGCCCTAAAATTCAAAGGTTGTTTAAATCTCATAAAAATACACATATGCTATTTTGAACATGTGTGTATATAAAGAACCAGGTTAAAAAAAACACGTTTATCTTGTTTCAAAAAATAATTATGACTTAGACATTTTGCATATTTCTAAAATTTAGTCAAAAATGAGGAAAAATTGCATATTTTTCTAAAAGTTTTTGAAAAGGAAAATGTGTCCGCAGCGGTCGCCTACGAAGAAATTTACATATTTTATGTGATATCACATGATAAAGTTATAAAATGAGTTTCATTCTGGGCGACGGATGCGGACATATTATTCTATTAAAAACACTAAGGAACTTGTGTCCTCTGCTCAGTGTTCTGTAAATTACAGGAAAATGCACTATTTATGACGTCACCATTAATCTTGTGAAAATCTTATCACGTAACTATTTATAGACTCATTAATTTATGGGTATTTTTTGTGTAAATAAACCTTAAGCATTTCAATTATAATAATTTTATAAACGAATAATCAAGTAATGTAATAATAAAAATGTCCATACTCTGTTTTGAGTTTTTCCTTTCAACTCCTTTCGCTTGATATTTCGATAACAATAAATACCTCTGTGCTCAAACTACGTTCATCCAATAATATGAAAAATGTCCAGATTATCTGTTTTGAAACGCCCCCTCTACCACTTAGGTTTAAATAAACATCCCAAAATAGATTAAGCCTACGGGGGTTTTGCATTGCGTCAGCCAATTAATAAGCCCGAGTGATAGCGTTGAAAAATAACGTGAGGTGTCCCGAGTACTTCCGAATGGAGAAAAGATGTAAACATTTCCCATTATAAATCTCCGTAGAAAATTTGTTTTCGTTCTTGTAAACTGTTATGTGTGAAAAGGGATAACTTGTTAATGGAGATATCTTGGATACATTCCCTTTCATCAATATCATCAGTTCTTCTTTCACAGGTATGTGTATTTTTATTAAAAGTCTTCAAACAGTGATGGAAGCAATAACTTGGGACATATTATAATTATTACATAAAAGGTGGTGTTAGGGCACTTAAAAGCGTCGACCGGGTTGGACACGATAGCCCCGGGTTCGAGCCTGGTCTGTGGTTATTGCGGTAACAATGTAACCTTGGGCAAGTTACTTTACTAGTGCACTCTCTCCACCAAGGGGTTAAAATGGGTACCTGGCACACGAGACGAGCTGGCTATGTGAATGTAACGCATTAGCGCCGTAATTTGGCAGTTCTGCTTGTATGCTCCCCAGGAAGCTGAGGATACTATGGATTGTAGAGGTCCTGGGAGGCAATCTTTAGAACGAGGTAACTTAATTCCTGTGCATCGAATATATTAAATCGTACATGGAATGTAAAAAATTACGTAAACGAACAAATAGATATTTACATTTTTCGTTTTTCTTTGATATATTTATTCGAAGTTGTGACTTTTAGTGTATACGTCTTTAAATTACAGAAGAAACAAATATTATTTGTGTAGTAATTTATTTCTGTATTGTGTTACTTAAAGTTTTCACAGTAACTGCATATTTACGTCAGTTTCCAATTGTCAAAAATGTGGCCTGCACCAATGGTTTTTATATGTTTTTTTTAATGTTTTTTTTTTATATAATGCCTGTTTGGGAAGGTGACAGTTAAAATGTACACCCCGAGAAAACCACTTTCAAGGAATTTCTTAATTCTTCAGAAAACGTTACTGCTTTTATTTATTTTATTTATTCGCATCATCCTTTTTTAAACGCATATTAAATTACTTTAAAAAAAAAAAGGAATGACGTAAAAAAACATATAACAACATTGATTCTTGTAGTAAAAAAAAAACAAGAAAAAAACAACAAACCTGGACCTGCTCAATAATGTGCAATTTACACTCTACGGATTAAATTCTGGTTAAAATGATGTTTTATGTCTAATATAAGTTTCCTTCTACTATATTTTGTGACGTCGGCATACATTTGCATACTAAATTAGGCATCTGTTTACTTTTATCGACAAATTAGTTGCAAGGCATTGTGGGCTACTACAAGTTTCAGTGTATAACAAAGCGTATTGAAAGTATATACCATTTCGAATTGTCCTTTGGAAACTCATTTTGAATAATTTTTCAGAATTTATGAACGTAATATGGACAATTATGTCTGAACTTCAATTTCTATGCTCACATTTAAAAAAATATTGCATATGAGGACCTATATCAACCTATTTAAATACCCTATTGTCAAGGTTCAAAAGAGAGGTACGTCCTATTGAATTAAAAGCAGTTAGTACTGTTTTTTCACGTGATACCCCATATTTGCGACAACATTAGTAGAACGCGCGTTGATATTTTCTTTAGGGACATTTATCAGATTGCTTAACGGACAAACTACTTTATGCTGCATATAGCTTGCGCTTCTGCGTTTGTATATTTCTGCATTTCTACTACCGTGGCTATTCACGTATGTTAAAAATGTACAGTTACCTGTATTTATTTCTAGTGCACAATGATAATGTCACCAATACACAAATGGGATGTTTTTTTTCTTATCAAAATATGTTTGTACTTGTATGCGTATGTTTGTCAGTCGTTTGATACTGATCATTTTTGAAGCAACAATTAACCAACTAAAACAACAGTTTTTTTTAATGTGAGCATGGAACAAAGTTAATGGTACGTAATCTTTCCTTTTTTACCTTCTAAAGTAAAAATCAAGATGTACAAACATTCCGGCAAGCAATTAAATATTGTGTATAAAACAGACAAATATCACGTGCGTTTGTTGAATCGTCAACACGTTATAAACCGTCATGCATTGCAACTCATTCACCGGATTGGAGAATCTGTTTGCAGAAAGTACTGTCACGTGTTAAATAATGCTATCCATATAAAGTAGTGTACCCGACCTGTTAAAGCACGTGTTCGTTCTTTTTTCATTATGCTGTGACTCCTAAAGACCGATCCTTTCATTTTGGAGTTCCGAATGAAAATGAATGATAATGGCCTGAACGATAAGTGAAGCTAAACGAACGGTGAACGCAAGGTGAATGCTTAGTGAATGCACAGTGAACGCACGATGAGCGCTTTTTGAACGGTGCGCGAGTACGGAGAGGAGCGGAGAGTGCAAGTGAACGCACGATGAGTTTATTGTGAGCGTACTGTGAGGAAATAATGGGAATGTTAAACGTTTCAGGGACTGTATTACGAATTTCTTTACAGTTTAAAAAGGTTGCACCAGCGTTTAACATAATGGTTTGAATGAATGTATTTTTTTTTTCAATTCACAATCCGATTTTTAAAGGTATTAAAAGAATGTATTTTTATTTTAAGTCTCAATTAGCACAAATTATAATCTGGTGAAAGAAAACATGTATATAGTGAATTCGCAATAGCTATTATTACGAATTTGTTATACGGATAAAACGAATTACGGATATAACAAAGTAAATTTATTGGTCTCTAGACTTTGCTTTTACCGAGTTTCACTGTAGAGAGAATCATTTTTGTGAAATAATTTTTTCCAAATGATTGATTCAGAAAAAGAAATCATACAGGAGTGTGCATTACTTCCATTTTATGCTGATGAACGGCTCGTTTAGGAACACTTAGGGAGTTTGTAAGGAAGTTTTTTTATCCAAAGTTAAAGATAAGATTAGACATATAAAAACGATTTTGTTTACAGTTTTTGAGTTTATAAGTCATTTCATATTAATGAAACTAAAAAACTCAAATTTCTACCCTACATTGATTATATAGTGACATACTCACGATTTGTAATGTTCATGATTGCGACTTTGATCGGATATATTTAAATATTATATATAAAAGTGTCATAATTTAAAAAAAATGTAATATGGGGCTTTATTTGGTACATATAAAATCGTGTTGTACAAATAGGAAGGACTGGAATTAGAGTTGGATGTTTGCAAATGACTCGGAATGCCACTGGGTTTTTTTTTTTTTTTTTGTATTTTCAGACGTAAAACATGTTTTAATTCAATGTTTTGCCATATGCAGATATTTACATTTGCAGATATGTGTTCTTATATGAATTTACAGAATTGCGAAAACGTTCAATTCTGTATGAACTTTTGCATAACGTCACAATGATCATAGCACGCGCTTATCGCTTGTCGCATTGATAATTATGAACTTAAAATATCAGTAATTTTAACAGTTCCGAACGATATGTCTCTTTTAAACGTAAATATAAGTAATGAAAATCAATGTAAAAAAAGTCAGCAGGACATGAAATCGGTTGGTACGTGATCAAATCTACAAAGAGGCCATTCGGGCTTTACAGGATTCGATATTACATTAGAAATCACGTCATTTGATCACGTCATTTCACCAATTGAAAGATTACATTAGTAACATTAAATCCAATTCTAATTGTAGTTTTACAATATATATATTCATGCGGAGTTTATTCCATAAGGGCAGTATTTCTAACCCTTTATTGAATACATGTGGAATTGTTTCTGCATCTTCTTTGCAACAAAGCAGCAATCTTCGTTGCTCACATTATTTTTTGTTAAGGTAGTATTTTATAGGCAAAATTCTGAAAAGAATTCTGTACTGAAGCCACTGTACTGAGGTATCAGCACTTGTTTAAAACATACTTTAAAGAACTCTTTAACTGAAACATTAATTTCCAGTTCCATGGATAATTCAGTGTTCCATTTCTGAATGGAGTTTGGTATAATATCTTTACTATGAATAAGATTGTACAAGATTTTCGAACATTTTCAAAGAATAAAAAATACTCAAAGTAAAATGGAATGTATGGATAGTGATCTTTTTTAACATCAGATCTTTTTTATATACTGAGAAAAATATCATACATGTTTTTTAAAAAATATCTGAAAAATGAAAAATATAAGAGAGCAATTAGGTGTTAGTTCATATCAATGTGTCAAATGTTGTTCCGAATTTAACACTCTTTCTTTTCGTGTTTGAAATTCTTAGAACTGTTAAATCAAAATTTTCAAACTCTGTTTTCCTTACTTGAAAACTAGGGGGAAAGTATTCAGGGGTGTTACAACAATATATTGCATTATTGTTTAGCAGTACCAAGCATTCAGATCTTTGGACATGTGTGTATATTCAAGATAAGATTAGACATATAAAAACGATTTTGTTTACAGTTTTTGAGTTTACAATTCATTTCATATTAATGAAACTAAAAAACTCAAATTTCTACCCTACATTAATTATATAGTGACATACTGACGATTTGTAATGTTCATGATTGCGACTTTGATCGGATATATTTAAAAATGGGTATTAAACAAACTGCCCCATTTATCTTCAGGTGAAGATAAACTTGAAAGACATAAACATAATCAAAATATCTTCAAAATTTAAGATTAGCTAGATGAAATGCGGGCTAAGCAATATCAATTTTAGTTCAAATATTTGTTCCAAATAAGTAAAATAAGCTGATAGACATTCTGATATTCTATCATTTAATTGAAAAATAGAAACTTCATGTCTTAAACAGATATATACATAACTTTGGATAGCTACATTTTTTTTTATCAATTTTAAAGTTGATGAAAAAAGGTAGTGACTTTTACATGTCCTTAATGCGAACATTATATTTTTAAATTTGATTAAACTGATATAATATGATTGAGTAAGTCAAAATTTAATGAATTATAAGAAGTGGGTGTGATAACGAGACGACTTCTTCCTTAAGTTAAATACGTAACTGAATTCAAATGTTAATCTTCGTAAATCGTGCTACGCATAAAAGACACCAAGTCATTGTGTAATATTTGGTAGCTGTACTATTTAGTCAATATCTGTAGAGTGACAGTGTATAAAATACATGTCAATTTTTTTTCAAGACGTATCAATTTTTTAACGCAAATATTTGTTGGTATGAATGTCCCACTAGGCGGGCTAAGAAATTAATCACTTATAGGTTTAGCACATTCTTCAACATTCATTTCGATAGCAAAGTCTTTAGTACATGATAGGAATAACAAATTATAGTGCCTGAATCGTAATATTATAATTACTTTGCAAAACAAATCATTATATATTTATTCATTACTTGTTTCTAAACGGTTTTTATTCATGTACAGATATTCAGTGATGGAGATAAGAAACTTACGTCAGAGAAATGAATCATATGGTTTATGGCATGGCATACGTATCTTGAACATTGAACTGTGACAGTTAAGAAGCAGTGATATTTTAGGGTGTGGGTAATACAACTTTGATTTTATATAGAAATTTAGCATAACGTTTTTACGCCTCTCTGTCAAAAGTTTTTTGTTTTGTTTTGATTTTCTATATCTTTGTTTAAGTGGGGTTTATGAATTAAAGTCATATTAAGTGACGGAAAGGTGTAAGCGAGTGTGGATCTGAAAGTGGTGAAAATATACAATGTATCTTATTTGTTCATTTGTTAATAAATTTGATCAGTTCAAAATGTATTAACTATTTTGTAGAAAACTTTTAGCTCATCCACGTTACAATAGTATTATCACATTTTGTAAAAGTGTCATTGTTGAGAAGAAGGTGCAGAGTTATTATGTACTTTTGTGATGCATTTTAACCCCTTCATGGTCCCCCGTTTACTATAGGGGTCACGGATTTAAAAATGTACAATTTTTACTTTACACAAAAGCATGAATATAGATATCTTTATTTATTGTGATGTAGTTTTTGAGGAAATATTTTGCAGGGTTTATTCAGAAAATATTCTGAATATTGTTTCTGCTATGTAGTATTCCCCTTTCATAAAGATAATTTGTACCACGTTATGTTAAATTTGCCCCATGTAGCAGTAAAGAAAAGGTAAAATATCTAGATTTTTTTTAGAAGAACGGCAGGATTAGCGATATGTTATCAGAGAAGCCTGGTCTCAAAAGGGTTTGTTTGCAAAAGACAATTATCTGACTTGCTACTATCAAACCTTTTGCAATTGATCCTGTTTTATCCTGTTGATTGATTTTAATAGATATTGAATGTTCCTCCTCCTCCTCCTTCTCCTCATCCTCCTTTTCCTCATCTTTATTAACTACAAATTAAGCAGAACAGATAAAGTGAAAGACAGATATGTATTTTCAATATTATTTCAGATTTTTTAATATTCAGATAATTTACAAATGAAAAACATGTTTTATTGTTTGAACTTCAGTAACTAATTGCAGCTCATGCTGCGGATGATATAGATATAATAAGCCATATTGAACACATATTTTGTACAGCTAATGATTCTTTCTTCTTCTTTTCTTCTTCATTAACTTAAAATTAAACAGAAAAGATAAAAACTAGAAGACAAATATGTATTTTTGTTGAATTTTCTGAGAATTTCTTTTTTATTTACAGATTCAAACATTCTCTAGTGTTTGAACCTTCCCAACTAATTCCCCGCACAAGTCGATGTCTTTTTGCTGCAGAAATTATATTACTTACACTACTAAGCCATAAAAGTACTAACATTCCCATTTTGTACTCATAAACATGGATATTTACTGACAATGTACTGACATTACTGATAAACTTAGACAATACTGATAAACTTAGAGAAGTATTGACACTTTTTACTGACGGTACTGACAAACTTAGAGAAGTACTGGCAAGTACTGAAAAGTATGGGATTCATTGTTCTTACTCCCGCTAGAGCTTAAAGGTCGTGAAATTGATTAAATAATGTATTTGAATAATAATGAAGAATTAAATTATTATTAAACTTATAACTAATGTAACGCTTCTACCATCGTTTTTAATAGTTTTATTTAGATGATAGACAGTGGTAATGACTACACAAAACAAAGACGAACATAAGCACATAGGACAATGACATCAAATGTTTTCTTTTAAGATAATAAAAATAGTCAAATGTTTAGGCTTAGAATAATCAGAATGTACAATTATGAATTTAATCATTATTAAACTTATTAAAGTTAATTAACTTACTCCAATGTGGTCTAAAACATAAAAAAGATTGACAGTCACTGATGTTCCTAGTACTGTGTTTTTCTCACAAACCACACGAGACACACTGAGTTCCACAAATCACAACCCACGGATATAGACAGAACGTACAAAAAATTCACAACACGGACAAAAACGGATAAACCAACAAAATAAACAGTGCAACGGCACAAATAATATTTTCCTTGAAAAAAAAATGTTAATTGTATATGTAAATTTATAGGTGGATGAGAAATTGAGCCAAGTTCTGAAAAATACTGGCCCCGTTGTTTTTACTATTACTGAATTAAATTTTTTCTGCTCTTTTTTTATTGTATGTTATGTTTCCACATTTATCAATTAAGCTACCTAGATACAGTGTAAAATTTATATTTACTGATATTAATTTTTAAGCATTAACTGGGTCTGTTATATTTAATTTGTTTGATGTAAACAAAATTATGATCAGAAAAAGTGTCATAATTAAAATAATGTAATATGGGGCTTTATTTGGTACACATAAAATCGTGTTGTACAAATAGGAAGGACTGGAATTAGAGTTGGATGTTTGCAAATGACTCGGAATGCCACTGTTTTTTTGTATTTTCAGACGTAAAACATGTTTTAATTCAATGTTTTGCCATATGCAGATATTTACATTTGCAGATATGTGTTCTTATATGAACTTATAGAATTGCGAAAACGTTCAATTCTGTATGAACTTTTGCATAACGTCACACTGATCATAGCACGCGCTTATAGCTTGTCGCATTGATAATTATGAACTTAAAATATCGGTGATTTTAACAGTTCTGAACGATATGTCTCTTTTAAACGTAAATATAAGTAATGAAAATCAATGTAAAAAAAATCAGCAGGACATGAAATCGGTTGGTACGTGATCAAATCTACAAAGAGGCCATTCGGGCTTTACAGGATTCGATATTACACTAGAAATCACGTCATTTGATCACGTCATTTCACCAAAGATTACATTAGTAACATTAAATCCAATTCTAATTGTAGTTTTACAATATATATTCATGCGGAGTTTATTCCATAAGGGCAGTATTTCTAACCCTTTATTGAATACATGTGGAATTGTTTCTGCATCTTCTTTGCAACAAAGCAGCAATCTTCGTTGCTCACATTATTCTTTGTTAAGGTAGTATTTTGTAGGCTAAATTCTGAAAAGAATTCTGTACTGAAGCCACTGTACTGAGGTATCAGCACTTGTTTAAAACATACTTTAAAGAACTCTTTAACTGAAACATTAATTTCCAGTTCCATGGATAATTCAGTGTTCCATTTCTGAATGGAGTTTGGTATAATATCTTTACTATGAATAAGATTGTACAAGATTTTCGAACATTTTCAAAGAATAAAAAATACTCAAAGTAAAATGGAATGTATGGATAGTGATCTTTTTTAACATCAGATCTTTTTTATATACTGAGAAAAATATCATACATGTTTTTTTAAAAAATATCTGAAAAATGAAAAATATAAGAGAGCAATTAGGTGTTAGTTCATATCAATGTGTCAAATGTTGTTCCGAATTTAACACTCTTTCTTTTTGTGTTTGAAATTCTTAGAACTGTTAAATCAAAATTTTCAAACTCTGTTTTCCTTACTTGAAAACTAGGGGGAAAGTATTCAGGGGTGTTACAACAATATATTGCATTATTGTTTAGCAGTACCAAGCATTCAGATCTTTGGACATGTGTGTATATTCAAGATAAGATTAGACATATAAAAACGATTTTGTTTACAGTTTTTGAGTTTACAATTCATTTCATATTAATGAAACTAAAAAACTCAAATTTCTACCCTACATTAATTATATAGTGACATACTGACGATTTGTAATGTTCATGATTGCGACTTTGATCGGATATATTTAAAAATGGGTATTAAACAAACTGCCCCATTTATCTCCAGGTGAAGTTGAACTTGAAAGACATAAACATAATCAAAATATCTTCAAAATTTAAGATTAGCTAGATGAAATGCGGGCTAAGCAATATCAATTTTAGTTCAAATATTTGTTCCAAATAAGTAAAATAAGCTGATAGACATTCTGATATTCTATCATTTAATTGAAAAATAGAAACTTCATGTCTTAAACAGATATATACATAACTTTGGATAGCTACATTTTTTTTTTATCAATTTTAAAGTTGATGAAAAAAGGTAGTGACTTTAACATGTCCTTAATGCGAACATTATATTTTTAAATTTGATTAAACTGATATAATATGATTGAGTAAGTCAAAATTTAATGAATTATAAGAAGTGGGTGTGATAACGAGACGACTTCTTCCTTAAGTTAAATACGTAACTGAATTCAAATGTTAATCTTCGTAAATCGTGCTACGCATAAAAGACATCAAGTCATTGTGTAATATTTGGTAGCTGTACTATTTAGTCAATATCTGTAGAGTGACAGTGTATAAAATACATGTCAATTTTTTTCAAGACGTATCAATTTTTTAACGCAAATATTTGTTGGTATGAATGTCCCACTAGGCGGGCTAAGAAATTAATCACTTATAGGTTTAGCACATTCTTCAACATTCATTTCGATAGCAAAGTCTTTAGTACATGATAGGAATAACAAATACAAATTATAGTGCCTGAATCGTAATATTATAATTACTTTGCAAAACAAATCATTATATATTTATTCATTACTTGTTTCTAAACGGTTTTTATTCATGTACAGATCTTCAGTGATGGAGATAAGAAACTTACGTCAGAGAAATGAATCATATGGTTTATGGCATGGCATACGTATCTTGAACATTGAACTGTGACAGTTAAGAAGCAGTGATATTTTAGGGTGTGGGTAATACAACTTTGATTTTATATAGAAATTTAGCATAACGTTTTTACGCCTCTCTGTCAAAAGTTTTTTGTTTTGTTTTGATTTTCTATATCTTTGTTAAAGTGGGGTTTATGAGTTAAAGTCATATTAAGTGACGGAAAGGTGTAAGCGAGTGTGGATCTGAAAGTGGTGAAAATATACAATGTATCTTATTTGTTCATTTGTTAATAAATTTGATCAGTTCAAAATGTATTAACTATTTTGTAGAAAACTTTTAGCTCATCCACGTTACAATAGTATTATCACATTTTGTAAAAGTGTCATTGTTGAGAAGAAGGTGCAGAGTTATTATGTACTTTTGTGATGCATTTTAACCCCTTCATGGTCCCCCGTTTACTATAGGGGTCACGGATTTAAAAATGTACAATTTTTACTTTACACAAAAGCATGAATATAGATATCTTTATTTATTGTGATGTAGTTTTTGAGGAAATATTTTGCAGGGTTTATTCAGAAAATATTCTGAATATTGTTTCTGCTATGTAGTATTCCCCTTTCATAAAGATAATTTGTACCACGTTATGTTAAATTTGCCCCATGTAGCAGTAAAGAAAAGGTAAAATATTTAGATTTTTTTTAGAAGAACGGCAGGATTAGCGATATGTTATCAGAGAAGCCTGGTCTCAAAAGGGTTTGTTTGCAAAAGACAATTATCTGACTTGCTACTATCAAACCTTTTGCAATTGATCCTGTTTTATCCTGTTGATTGATTTTAATAGATATTGAATGTTCCTCCTCCTCCTCCTTCTCCTCATCCTCCTTTTCCTCATCTTTATTAACTACAAATTAAGCAGAACAGATAAAGTGAGAGACAGATATGTATTTTCAATATTATTTCAGATTTTTTAATATTCAGATAATTTACAAATGAAAAACATGTTTTATTGTTTGAACTTCAGTAACTAATTGCAGCTCATGCTGCGGATGATATAGATATAATAAGCCATATTGAACACATACCTTGTACAGCTAATGATTCTTTCTTCTTCTTTTCTTCTTCATTAACTTAAATAAACAGAAAAGATAAAAACTAGAAGACAAATATGTATTTTTGTTTAATTTTCTGAGAATTTCTTTTTTATTTACAGATTCAAACATTCTCTAGTGTTTGAACCTTCCCAACTAATTCCCCGCACAAGTCGATGTCTTTTTGCTGCAGAAATTATATTACTTACACTACTAAGCCATAAAAGTACTAACATTCCCATTTTGTACTCATAAACATGGACATTTACTGACAATGTACTGACATTACTGATAAACTTAGACAATACTGATAAACTTAGAGAAGTATTGACACTTTTTACTGACGGTACTGACAAACTTAGAGAAGTACTGGCAAGTACTGAAAAGTATGGGATTCATTGTTCTTACTCCCGCTAGAGCTTAAAGGTCGTGAAATTGATTAAATAATGTATTTGAATAATAATGAAGAACTAGAGCAAAGCTCGTTGCAAAGCAACGAGTGGGTCTTCCGTTAATGTCCTAAGTAAAGCTGGAAGTTCCTGTAAGAAGCAGAGCTCTTAAACCAATAGCAAGAGTAACTAAAATATTAAATATGAAAAAAATCGAATTATTCCTGGTACGACTTAACAAAATACGAATGATTTTAAGTACGACTTAACAAACACTTTTCCGATTTCATGAACGACTTAACAAAAAAAAATCCGAATGTGTTCAAGTACGACTTAACAATTATTTTTGGTACGAGTTAATTTTACTATAAACATTACGCTATTTTTTAAACCAAGGACGTGGAATCAAAATTTCCGGAAAAATCAATTTTTAAACCCCGATATCTCTGTAATGCATCGTCCGATTTTAAAACGGGTTTCGGTTTTAAATTAAGCTTAATAAAAGCTTCTTTGCTGCTTTATGATTAATATCAAATTATTGGTCAGAAAAGAGTTATTATGAAAAAAATTAGTAGCCCTTCTTGCCCCTAATTTGAGGGGTCAGCCCCATTTCCTGGATATCAAATAAATTGTCTCGCTAATATAAACATATTTTGTTCTACAAGTGTTCATGAATTGTAAACCGTTCTCGAGATATCTGTACAAATGCGTTTTAGGGGCCGACCCTTTAACCCCTTACCGGGGCCACTAACAACAAAATTTTTGGTATCATATTGTTAATAACATTATTTTGAAGAACTTTTGTTCTACATTGCTTTTAAAAATATTTCTCCTTTTTCAGTTATTAATGATCAGAGTTTTGAGTTCTGGCCCCTTGAAACCCCTAATTAAGTAATATATGACTGAGGTATGGTAATGTATAGATGAACAGCTGTACAATGAACATTTTTGCTTCTATAATTAATAACAAAATATTGTTCAGTAAAGAGTTATTGTAAGAAGACATTAGAGCCCTCTGGGCCCCTAATTTGAGGGGCCAGCCCTTTTTCTTGACATCAAATGAAAGGTCTTGTAAATATAAACATATTTTGTTTAACGAGTGTTCACAAAATGTTTACCGTTCTTGAGATATCTGTACAAATGTGTTTTAGGGGCCGGCCCTTTAACTCTTAAATGGGGTCATAAACAAAAACATTTAAGGTAGCATATTGTACAAAACATTATTTAGAACAACTTTTGTTCTACATTGCTTTTCAAAATATTTCTCCTTTTTCAGATATTAATGATCAAAGTTTTGAACTTCTGGCCCCTTGAAACCCCTAATTACGTAATATATGACTTAAGTATGGTACTGTATAGATAAACAGCTGTACAATAAACATTTTTGCTTCTATAATTGATAACAAATTATTGTTCAATAAAAAGTTATTGCAAAAAGACTTTAGAGCCCTCTTGGCCCCTAATTTGACGGGCCAGCCCCTTTTTCTTGATATCAAATAAAAGCCCGTGCAAATTAAAACAGCTTTTGCTTTACATGTTTTAACAAAATATTTATACGTCAAAAGATATTACAGAAAATGTGCGAAAATTTTGTGAAAAAATTTGGTGCTAATTTTCAGGTTCAGGCGAGCTTCTAGGCCTTGCGCATTTTTCGCAATTGGCAGCATGGAGGGAAATCTACAGACATTCATCTACAATCCCTGCAAATTTCAAGCTTTTATCATGATTAGTTTCAGAGGAGATGCGTGGACAAAATGACCTTTAAAAATTTACAAAATCGTCCATATCTGAAACCGGAAGTGACGTAATCATTTGAAATTTTAACAATCAGTAGCGACATTGATGCTTTATAAGTCCTAAAAATTTGGTGTAAATCGGTTGAATAGTTTCTGAGAAATAACGCTCCAAAAAAGTAAGAAAAAGAAAAAAAAGTATAATAACTAGAGCAAAGCTCGTTGCAAAGCAACGAGTGGGTCTTTCGTTAATGTCGGAAGTAAAGCTGGAAGTTCCTGTAAGCAGCAGAGCTCTTAAACCAAAAACAAGAGTAACTAAAATATAAAATATGAAAAAATCGAATTATCCCTGGTACGACTTAACAAAATACGAATGATTTGAAGTACGACTTGAAAAACACCTTTCCGATTTCAAGAACGACTTAACAAAAAAATCCGAATGTGTTCAAGAGCGACTTAACAATTATTTTTGGTACGAGTTAATTTTACTTTAAATATTACGCTATTTTTTAAATCAAGGACGGGGAATCAAAATTTCCGGAAAAATCAATTTTTAAACCCCGATATCTCTGTAATGCATCGTCCGATTTTAAAACGGGTTTCGGTTTTAAATTAAGCTTAATTAAAGCTTCTTTGCTGCTTTATGATTGATATCAAATTATTGGTCAGAAAAGAGTTATTATGAAAATAATTAGTAGCCCTTCTGGCCCCTAATTTGAGGTGTCAGCCCCTTTTTCTTGATATTAAAAAAAGGTCTCGCTAATATAAACATATTTTGTTCTACAAGTGTTCATGAATTGTAAACCGTTCTCGAGATATCTGTACAAATGCGTTTTAGGGGCCGACCCTTTAACCCCTTACTAACAACACAATTTTTGGTATCATATTGTTAAGAACATGATTTTGAAGAACTTTTGTTCTACATTGCTTTTCAAAATATTTCTCCTTTTTCAGATATTAATGATCAGAGTTTTGAGTTCTGGCCCCTTGAAACCCCAAATTACGTAATATATGACTTACGTATGGTAATGTATAGATGAACAGCTGTACAATGAACATTTTTGCTTCTATATTTAATAACAAAATATTGTTCAGTAAAGAGTTATTGTAAGAAGACATTAGAGCCCTCTTGACCCCTAATTTGAGGGGCCAGCCCCTTTTTCTTGACATTAAATTAAAGGTCTTGTAAATATAAACATATTTTGTTTAACAAGTGTTCACAAAATGTTTACCGTTCTTGAGATATCTGTACAAATGTGTTTTAGGGGCCGAACCTTTAACTCCTAAATGGGGTCATAAACAAAAACATTTAAGGTAGCATATTGTACAAAACATTATTTTGGACAACTTTTGTTCTACATTGCCTTTCAAAATATTTCTCCTTTTTCAGATATTAATGATCAAAGTTTTGAACTTCTGGCCCCTTGAAACCCCTAATTACGTAATATATGACTTAAGTATGGTACTGTATAGATAAACAGCTGTACAATAAACATTTTTGCTTCTATAATTGATAACAAATTATTGTTCACTAAAAAGTTATTGCAAATAGACTTTAGAGCCCTCTTGGCCCCTAATTTGAGGGGCCAGCCCCTTTTTCTTGATATCACATGAAAGGTCTTGCAAATATAACCATCTTTTGCATTACATGTCTTAACAAAATATTTATACATCAAAAGATATTACAGAAAATGTGCGGAAATTTCATGGACAAAATTGGTGCTAATTTTCAGGTTCAGGCGATCTTCAAAGCCTTGCACAATTTCCATTAGTGAAGGCAATGGGGTACATCTACATACATTCATCTACAATCCGTGAAAATTTCAAGCTTCTATCTTGATTAGTTTCGGAGGAGATGCGTGGACAAAATGACCCTTAAAAATTTACAAAATCGTCAATTTCTGAAACCGGAAGTGAAGTCATAAGTTTAAAGTTTGATAACCCCGAGTATTTACGATACCAAAAAAGTTCTAAAAATTTCGTGAAAATCGGTTGAATAGTTTTTGAGATATAAGCCACCAAAAAAGTCAGAGGAAGAATAATAATAATGAAAAAGAATCCGAAGAAAAACAAAAGGGTCTTCCGTTGGAAACGGAAGACCCTAATTAAATTATTATTAAACTTATAACTAATGTAACGCTTCTACCATCGTTTTTAATAGTTTTATTTAGATGATAGACAGTGGTAATGACTACACAAAACAAAGACGAACATAAGCACATAGGACAATGACATCAAATGTTTTCTTTTAAGATAATAAAAATAGTCAAATGTTTAGGCTTAGAATAATCAGAATGTACAATTATGAATTTAATCATTATTAAACTTATTAAAGTTAATTAACTTACTCCAATGTGGTCTAAAACATAAAAAAGATTGACAGTCACTGATGTTCCTAGTACTGTGTTTTTCTCACAAACCACACGAGACACACTGAGTTCCACAAATCACAACCCACGGATATAGACAGAACATACAAAAAATTCACAACACGGACAAAAACGGATAAACCAACAAAATAAACAGTGCAACGGCACAAATAATATTTTCCTTGAAAAAAAAATGTTAATTGTATATGTAAATTTATAGGTGGATGAGAAATTGAGCCAAGTTCTGAAAAATACTGGCCCCGTTGTTTTTACTATTACTGAATTAAATTTTTTCTGCTCTTTTTTTATTGTATGTTATGTTTCCACATTTATCAATTAAGCTACCTAGATACAGTGTAAAATTTATATTTACTGATATTAATTTTTAAGCATTAACTGGGTCTGTTATATTTAATTTGTTTGATGTAAACAAAATTATGATCAGAAAAAGTGTCATAATTAAAATAATGTAATATGGGGCTTTATTTGGTACACATAAAATCGTGTTGTACAAATAGGAAGGACTGGAATTAGAGTTGGATGTTTGCAAATGACTCGGAATGCCACTGTTTTTTTGTATTTTCAGACGTAAAACATGTTTTAATTCAATGTTTTGCCATATGCAGATATTTACATTTGCAGATATGTGTTCTTATATGAACTTATAGAATTGCGAAAACGTTCAATTCTGTATGAACTTTTGCATAACGTCACACTGATCATAGCACGCGCTTATAGCTTGTCGCATTGATAATTATGAACTTAAAATATCGGTGATTTTAACAGTTCTGAACGATATGTCTCTTTTAAACGTAAATATAAGTAATGAAAATCAATGTAAAAAAAATCAGCAGGACATGAAATCGGTTGGTACGTGATCAAATCTACAAAGAGGCCATTCGGGCTTTACAGGATTCGATATTACACTAGAAATCACGTCATTTGATCACGTCATTTCACCAAAGATTACATTAGTAACATTAAATCCAATTCTAATTGTAGTTTTACAATATATATTCATGCGGAGTTTATTCCATAAGGGCAGTATTTCTAACCCTTTATTGAATACATGTGGAATTGTTTCTGCATCTTCTTTGCAACAAAGCAGCAATCTTCGTTGCTCACATTATTCTTTGTTAAGGTAGTATTTTGTAGGCTAAATTCTGAAAAGAATTCTGTACTGAAGCCACTGTACTGAGGTATCAGCACTTGTTTAAAACATACTTTAAAGAACTCTTTAACTGAAACATTAATTTCCAGTTCCATGGATAATTCAGTGTTCCATTTCTGAATGGAGTTTGGTATAATATCTTTACTATGAATAAGATTGTACAAGATTTTCGAACATTTTCAAAGAATAAAAAATACTCAAAGTAAAATGGAATGTATGGATAGTGATCTTTTTTAACATCAGATCTTTTTTATATACTGAGAAAAATATCATACATGTTTTTTAAAAAATATCTGAAAAATGAAAAATATAAGAGAGCAATTAGGTGTTAGTTCATATCAATGTGTCAAATGTTGTTCCGAATTTAACACTCTTTCTTTTCGTGTTTGAAATTCTTAGAACTGTTAAATCAAAATTTTCAAACTCTGTTTTCCTTACTTGAAAACTAGGGGGAAAGTATTCAGGGGTGTTACAACAATATATTGCATTATTGTTTAGCAGTACCAAGCATTCAGATCTTTGGACATGTGTGTATATTCAAGATAAGATTAGACATATAAAAACGATTTTGTTTACAGTTTTTGAGTTTACAATTCATTTCATATTAATGAAACTAAAAAACTCAAATTTCTACCCTACATTAATTATATAGTGACATACTGACGATTTGTAATGTTCATGATTGCGACTTTGATCGGATATATTTAAAAATGGGTATTAAACAAACTGCCCCATTTATCTTCAGGTGAAGATAAACTTGAAAGACATAAACATAATCAAAATATCTTCAAAATTTAAGATTAGCTAGATGAAATGCGGGCTAAGCAATATCAATTTTAGTTCAAATATTTGTTCCAAATAAGTAAAATAAGCTGATAGACATTCTGATATTCTATCATTTAATTGAAAAATAGAAACTTCATGTCTTAAACAGATATATACATAACTTTGGATAGCTACATTTTTTTTTATCAATTTTAAAGTTGATGAAAAAAGGTAGTGACTTTAACATGTCCTTAATGCGAACATTATATTTTTAAATTTGATTAAACTGATATAATATGATTGAGTAAGTCAAAATTTAATGAATTATAAGAAGTGGGTGTGATAACGAGACGACTTCTTCCTTAAGTTAAATACGTAACTGAATTCAAATGTTAATCTTCGTAAATCGTGCTACGCATAAAAGACATCAAGTCATTGTGTAATATTTGGTAGCTGTACTATTTAGTCAATATCTGTAGAGTGACAGTGTATAAAATACATGTCAATTTTTTTTCAAGACGTATCAATTTTTTAACGCAAATATTTGTTGGTATGAATGTCCCACTAGGCGGGCTAAGAAATTAATCACTTATAGGTTTAGCACATTCTTCAACATTCATTTCGATAGCAAAGTCTTTAGTACATGATAGGAATAACAAATTATAGTGCCTGAATCGTAATATTATAATTATTTTGCAAAACAAATCATTATATATTTATTCATTACTTGTTTCTAAACGGTTTTTATTCATGTACAGATATTCAGTGATGGAGATAAGAAACTTACGTCAGAGAAATGAATCATATGGTTTATGGCATGGCATACGTATCTTGAACATTGAACTGTGACAGTTAAGAAGCAGTGATATTTTAGGGTGTGGGTAATACAACTTTGATTTTATATAGAAATTTAGCATAACGTTTTTACGCCTCTCTGTCAAAAGTTTTTTGTTTTGTTTTGATTTTCTATATCTTTGTTAAAGTGGGGTTTATGAGTTAAAGTCATATTAAGTGACGGAAAGGTGTAAGCGAGTGTGGATCTGAAAGTGGTGAAAATATACAATGTATCTTATTTGTTCATTTGTTAATAAATTTGATCAGTTCAAAATGTATTAACTATTTTGTAGAAAACTTTTAGCTCATCCACGTTACAATAGTATTATCACATTTTGTAAAAGTGTCATTGTTGAGAAGAAGGTGCAGAGTTATTATGTACTTTTGTGATGCATTTTAACCCCTTCATGGTCCCCCGTTTACTATAGGGGTCACGGATTTAAAAATGTACAATTTTTACTTTACACAAAAGCATGAATATAGATATCTTTATTTATTGTGATGTAGTTTTTGAGGAAATATTTTGCAGGGTTTATTCAGAAAATATTCTGAATATTGTTTCTGCTATGTAGTATTCCCCTTTCATAAAGATAATTTGTACCACGTTATGTTAAATTTGCCCCATGTAGCAGTAAAGAAAAGGTAAAATATTTAGATTTTTTTTAGAAGAACGGCAGGATTAGCGATATGTTATCAGAGAAGCCTGGTCTCAAAAGGGTTTGTTTGCAAAAGACAATTATCTGACTTGCTACTATCAAACCTTTTGCAATTGATCCTGTTTTATCCTGTTGATTGATTTTAATAGATATTGAATGTTCCTCCTCCTCCTCCTTCTCCTCATCCTCCTTTTCCTCATCTTTATTAACTACAAATTAAGCAGAACAGATAAAGTGAAAGACAGATATGTATTTTCAATATTATTTCAGATTTTGTAATATTCAGATAATTTACAAATGAAAAACATGTTTTATTGTTTGAACTTCAGTAACTAATTGCAGCTCATGCTGCGGATGATATAGATATAATAAGCCATATTGAACACATACCTTGTACAGCTAATGATTCTTTCTTCTTCATTTCTTCTTCATTAACTTAAAATTAAACAGAAAAGATAAAAACTAGAAGACAAATATGTATTTTTGTTTAATTTTCTGAGAATTTCTTTTTTATTTACAGATTCAAACATTCTCTAGTGTTTGAACCTTCCCAACTAATTCCCCGCACAAGTCGATGTCTTTTTGCTGCAGAAATTATATTACTTACACTACTAAGCCATAAAAGTACTAACATTCCCATTTTGTACTCATAAACATGGACATTTACTGACAATGTACTGACATTACTGATAAACTTAGACAATACTGATAAACTTAGAGAAGTATTGACACTTTTTACTGACGGTACTGACAAACTTAGAGAAGTACTGGCAAGTACTGAAAAGTATGGGATTCATTGTTCTTACTCCCGCTAGAGCTTAAAGGTCGTGAAATTGATTAAATAATGTATTTGAATAATAATGAAGAATTAAATTATTATTAAACTTATAACTAATGTAACGCTTCTACCATCGTTTTTAATAGTTTTATTTAGATGATAGACAGTGGTAATGACTACACAAAACAAAGACGAACATAAGCACATAGGACAATGACATCAAATGTTTTCTTTTAAGATAATAAAAATAGTCAAATGTTTAGGCTTAGAATAATCAGAATGTACAATTATGAATTTAATCATTATTAAACTTATTAAAGTTAATTAACTTACTCCAATGTGGTCTAAAACATAAAAAAGATTGACAGTCACTGATGTTCCTAGTACTGTGTTTTTCTCACAAACCACACGAGACACACTGAGTTCCACAAATCACAACCCACGGATATAGACAGAACATACAAAAAATTCACAACACGGACAAAAACGGATAAACCAACAAAATAAACAGTGCAACGGCACAAATGATATTTTCCTAGAAAAAAAAAATGTTAATTGTATATGTAAATTTATAGGTGGATGAGAAATTGAGCCAAGTTCTGAAAAATACTGGCCCCGTTGTTTTTACTATTACTGAATTAAATTTTTTCTGCTCTTTTTTTATTGTATGTTATGTTTCCACATTTATCAATTAAGCTACCTAGATACAGTGTAAAATTTATATTTACTGATATTAATTTTTAAGCATTAACTGGGTCTGTTATATTTAATTTGTTTGATGTAAACAAAATTATGATCAGAAAAAGTGTCATAATTAAAATAATGTAATATGGGGCTTTATTTGGTACACATAAAATCGTGTTGTACAAATAGGAAGGACTGGAATTAGAGTTGGATGTTTGCAAATGACTCGGAATGCCACTGTTTTTTTTTGTATTTTCAGACGTAAAACATGTTTTAATTCAATGTTTTGCCATATGCAGATATTTACATTTGCAGATATGTGTTCTTATATGAACTTATAGAATTGCGAAAACGTTCAATTCTGTATGAACTTTTGCATAACGTCACACTGATCATAGCACGCGCTTATAGCTTGTCGCATTGATAATTATGAACTTAAAATATCGGTGATTTTAACAGTTCTGAACGATATGTCTCTTTTAAACGTAAATATAAGTAATGAAAATCAATGTAAAAAAAATCAGCAGGACATGAAATCGGTTGGTACGTGATCAAATCTACAAAGAGGCCATTCGGGCTTTACAGGATTCGATATTACACTAGAAATCACGTCATTTGATCACGTCATTTCACCAAAGATTACATTAGTAACATTAAATCCAATTCTAATTGTAGTTTTACAATATATATTCATGCGGAGTTTATTCCATAAGGGCAGTATTTCTAACCCTTTATTGAATACATGTGGAATTGTTTCTGCATCTTCTTTGCAACAAAGCAGCAATCTTCGTTGCTCACATTATTCTTTGTTAAGGTAGTATTTTGTAGGCTAAATTCTGAAAAGAATTCTGTACTGAAGCCACTGTACTGAGGTATCAGCACTTGTTTAAAACATACTTTAAAGAACTCTTTAACTGAAACATTAATTTCCAGTTCCATGGATAATTCAGTGTTCCATTTCTGAATGGAGTTTGGTATAATATCTTTACTATGAATAAGATTGTACAAGATTTTCGAACATTTTCAAAGAATAAAAAATACTCAAAGTAAAATGGAATGTATGGATAGTGATCTTTTTTAACATCAGATCTTTTTTATATACTGAGAAAAATATCATACATGTTTTTTAAAAAATATCTGAAAAATGAAAAATATAAGAGAGCAATTAGGTGTTAGTTCATATCAATGTGTCAAATGTTGTTCCGAATTTAACACTCTTTCTTTTTGTGTTTGAAATTCTTAGAACTGTTAAATCAAAATTTTCAAACTCTGTTTTCCTTACTTGAAAACTAGGGGGAAAGTATTCAGGGGTGTTACAACAATATATTGCATTATTGTTTAGCAGTACCAAGCATTCAGATCTTTGGACATGTGTGTATATTCAAGATAAGATTAGACATATAAAAACGATTTTGTTTACAGTTTTTGAGTTTACAATTCATTTCATATTAATGAAACTAAAAAACTCAAATTTCTACCCTACATTAATTATATAGTGACATACTGACGATTTGTAATGTTCATGATTGCGACTTTGATCGGATATATTTAAAAATGGGTATTAAACAAACTGCCCCATTTATCTTCAGGTGAAGATAAACTTGAAAGACATAAACATAATCAAAATATCTTCAAAATTTAAGATTAGCTAGATGAAATGCGGGCTAAGCAATATCAATTTTAGTTCAAATATTTGTTCCAAATAAGTAAAATAAGCTGATAGACATTCTGATATTCTATCATTTAATTGAAAAATAGAAACTTCATGTCTTAAACAGATATATACATAACTTTGGATAGCTACATTTTTTTTTTATCAATTTTAAAGTTGATGAAAAAAGGTAGTGACTTTTACATGTCCTTAATGCGAACATTATATTTTTAAATTTGATTAAACTGATATAATATGATTGAGTAAGTCAAAATTTAATGAATTATAAGAAGTGGGTGTGATAACGAGACGACTTCTTCCTTAAGTTAAATACGTAACTGAATTCAAATGTTAATCTTCGTAAATCGTGCTACGCATAAAAGACATCAAGTCATTGTGTAATATTTGGTAGCTGTACTATTTAGTCAATATCTGTAGAGTGACAGTGTATAAAATACATGTCAATTTTTTTTCAAGACGTATCAATTTTTTAACGCAAATATTTGTTGGTATGAATGTCCCACTAGGCGGGCTAAGAAATTAATCACTTATAGGTTTAGCACATTCTTCAACATTCATTTCGATAGCAAAGTCTTTAGTACATGATAGGAATAACAAATTATAGTGCCTGAATCGTAATATTATAATTACTTTGCAAAACAAATCATTATATATTTATTCATTACTTGTTTCTAAACGGTTTTTATTCATGTACAGATATTCAGTGATGGAGATAAGAAACTTACGTCAGAGAAATGAATCATATGGTTTATGGCATGGCATACGTATCTTGAACATTGAACTGTGACAGTTAAGAAGCAGTGATATTTTAGGGTGTGGGTAATACAACTTTGATTTTATATAGAAATTTAGCATAACGTTTTTACGCCTCTCTGTCAAAAGTTTTTTGTTTTGTTTTGATTTTCTATATCTTTGTTTAAGTGGGGTTTATGAGTTAAAGTCATATTAAGTGACGGAAAGGTGTAAGCGAGTGTGGATCTGAAAGTGGTGAAAATATACAATGTATCTTATTTGTTCATTTGTTAATAAATTTGATCAGTTCAAAATGTATTAACTATTTTGTAGAAAACTTTTAGCTCACCCACGTTACAATAGTATTATCACATTTTGTAAAAGTGTCATTGTTGAGAAGAAGGTGCAGAGTTATTATGTACTTTTGTGATGCATTTTAACCCCTTCATGGTCCCCCGTTTACTATAGGGGTCACGGATTTAAAAATGTACAATTTTTACTTTACACAAAAGCATGAATATAGATATCTGTATTTATTGTGATGTAGTTTTTGAGGAAATATTTTGCACGGTTTATTCAGAAAATATTCTGAATATTGTTTCTGCTATGTAGTATTCCCCTTTCATAGAGATAATTTGTACCACGTTATGTTAAATTTGCCCCATGTAGCAGTAAAGAAAAGGTAAAATATTTAGATTTTTTTTAGAAGAACGGCAGGATTAGCGATATGTTATCAGAGAAGCCTGGTCTCAAAAGGGTTTGTTTGCAAAAGACAATTATCTGACTTGCTACTATCAAACCTTTTGCAATTGATCCTGTTTTATCCTGTTGATTGATTTTAATAGATATTGAATGTTCCTCCTCCTCCTCCTTCTCCTCATCCTCCTTTTCCTCATCTTTATTAACTACAAATTAAGCAGAACAGATAAAGTGAAAGACAGATATGTATTTTCAATATTATTTCAGATTTTTTAATATTCAGATAATTTACAAATGAAAAACATGTTTTATTGTTTGAACTTCAGTAACTAATTGCAGCTCATGCTGCGGATGATATAGATATAATAAGCCATATTGAACACATACCTTGTACAGCTAATGATTCTTTCTTCTTCTTTTCTTCTTTATTACCTTAAAATTAAACAGAAAAGATAAAAACTAGAAGACAAATATGTATTTTTGTTTAATTTTCTGAGAATTTCTTTTTTATTTACAGATTCAAACATTCTCTAGTGTTTGAACCTTCCCAACTGATTCCCCGCACAAGTCGATGTCTTTTTGCTGCAGAAATTATATTACTTACACTACTAAGCCATAAAAGTACTAACATTCCCATTTTGTACTCATAAACATGGACATTTACTGACAATGTACTGACATTACTGATAAACTTAGACAGTACTGATAAACTTAGAGAAGTACTGACACTTTTTACTGACGGTACTGAAAAACTTAGAGAAGTACTGGCAAGTACTGAAAAGTATGGGATTCATTGTTCTTACTCCCGCTAGAGCTTAAAGGTCGTGAAATTGATTAAATAATGTATTTGAATAATAATGAAGAATTAAATTATTATTAAACTTATAACTAATGTAACGCTTCTACCATCGTTTTTAATAGTTTTATTTAGATGATAGACAGTTGTAATGACTACACAAAACAAAGACGAACATAAGCACATAGGACAATGACATCAAATGTTTTCTTTTAAAGATAATAAAAATAGTCAAATGTTTAGGCTTAGAATAATCAGAATGTACAATTATGAATTTAATCATTATTAAACTTATTAAAGTTAATTAACTTACTCCAATGTGGTCTAAAACATAAAAAAGATTGACAGTCACTGATGTTCCTAGTACTGTGTTTTTCTCACAAACCACACGAGACACACTGAGTTCCACAAATCACAACACACGGATATAGACAGATCATACAAACATTTCACAACACGGACAAAAACGGATAAACCAACAAAATAAACAGTGCAACGGCACAAATAATATTTTCCTTGAAAAAAAAAATGTTAATTGTATATGTAAATTTATAGGTGGATGAGAAATTGAGCCAAGTTCTGAAAAATACTGGCCCCGTTGTTTTTACTATTACTGAATTAAATTTTTTCTGCTCTTTTTTTATTGTATGTTATGTTTCCACATTTATCAATTAAGCTACCTAGATACAGTGTAAAATTTATATTTACTGATATTAATTTTTAAGCATTAACTGGGTCTGTTATATTTAATTTGTTTGATGTAAACAAAATTATGATCAGAAAAAGTGTCATAATTAAAATAATGTAATATGGGGCTTTATTTGGTACACATAAAATCGTGTTGTACAAATAGGAAGGACTGGAATTAGAGTTGGATGTTTGCAAATGACTCGGAATGCCACTGTTTTTTTGTATTTTCAGACGTAAAACATGTTTTAATTCAATGTTTTGCCATATGCAGATATTTACATTTGCAGATATGTGTTCTTATATGAACTTATAGAATTGCGATAACGTTCAATTCTGTATGAACTTTTGCATAACGTCACACTGATCATAGCACGCGCTTATAGCTTGTCGCATTGATAATTATGAACTTAAAATATCGGTGATTTTAACAGTTCTGAACGATATGTCTCTTTTAAACGTAAATATAAGTAATGAAAATCAATGTAAAAAAAATCAGCAGGACATGAAATCGGTTGGTACGTGATCAAATCTACAAAGAGGCCATTCGGGCTTTACAGGATTCGATATTACACTAGAAATCACGTCATTTGATCACGTCATTTCACCAAAGATTACATTAGTAACATTAAATCCAATTCTAATTGTAGTTTTACAATATATATTCATGCGGAGTTTATTCCATAAGGGCAGTATTTCTAACCCTTTATTGAATACATGTGGAATTGTTTCTGCATCTTCTTTGCAACAAAGCAGCAATCTTCATTGCTCACATTATTCTTTGTTAAGGTAGTATTTTATAGGCTAAATTCTGAAAAGAATTCTGTACTGAAGCCACTGTACTGAGGTATCAGCACTTGTTTAAAACATACTTTAAAGAACTCTTTAACTGAAACATTAATTTCCAGTTCCATGGATAATTCAGTGTTCCATTTCTGAATGGAGTTTGGTATAATATCTTTACTATGAATAAGATTGTACAAGATTTTCGAACATTTTGAAACAATAAAAAATACTCAGAGTAAAATGGAATGTATGGATAGTGATCTTTTTTAACATCAGATCTTTTTTATATACTGAGAAAAATATCATACATGTTTTTTAAAATAATATCTGAAAAATGAAAAATATAAGAGAACAATTAAGTATTAGTTCATATCAATGTGTCAAATGCTGTTCCGAATTTAATACTTTTTCCTTTCGTGTTTGAAATTCTTAGAACTGTTCAATCAAAATTTTCAAACTCTGTTTTCCTTACTTGAAAACTAGGGGGAAAGTATTCAGGGGTGTTACAACAATATATTGCATTATTGTTTAGCAGTACCAAGCATTCAGATCTTTGGACATGTGTGTATATTTAAGATCATATGTCTCTATCATTTCATTGTTTCCAACCTCGCTACCGTGCACTAGAAATTGTCAAGAAGGGCTGTGTACAGTAGCTATTATATAATCACTTACGGGCCATTCAGATCTTAGGAAGTGAATGTATATATATAGATATACACGTGTGTCTGTCACCTCATTGTTTCCAATCTCGCTACCGCGCACTGCAAATTGTCAAGAAGGGCTGTGTACAGTAGCTATTATATAACCGCTGACCGTGTAATAAAAAGTCAACATCCTCTCCTTTTAAAACTTCAACTTCAATCAATCAGTTGTTAAATATGTGTTTTAGATTCTTTGATCAATTGGTCTGGTGTTAAATAAGACATTGATGGATAAGTTAATCTAAAAAATTATACATAATGCAAACATATGCATACATAAAAATTAATTAGGATTGCTTGTCAACTTATTGAGAATTAAGAAATCGATTTCTGGGTAAAGTATTTGTAACTTTTAATTTAAAATCAATGCAAACTCTCTCTTTCTCTCTCTCTCTCTCTCTCTCTCTCTCTCTCTCGTGCTTTATCAGAAAAAGAAAACCAATGGTAATCATCGATTGCAGTTTACATGATTAAGATATAATTAGTTAATATCTTATGTAATCTACTTCCCGCTAAATAGAATCAAGAGACATTTCATCGAGACTATGTTATTCTATGCAACATTAAACAAAGCAAACATGTCAAAATATAGGTGATCATTTCGATCTGTGTGAGATTCTGCAAGTGCTAATTATGTTGTGTTATTATGCACTTTAACTCGGGCAGGTTACATGGCTCCTCCACTTGTCTTTTTTTTTTTTTTTTACAAAACACGGTAATTTGTTCAAATATATATAATGAGATATATAAACGGTTTATCGGTATAAACAAGTCCAACTTGATTTGTGTCAATGTTGAGTCATATGTTTAGATAAAATCTAGTCTCCTCAAGCTTCAATGTAGATGGATAGGGTTCAATTCTAGATTTATATTATTTCACAAAGACAAAATCACAGATAAACACTTCTGCCTCTGTCATAAGCGCTTCGAGCTTACCGCAATCAGAAGTATACGGAATCACAGCGCTTCGATTAACTAGAATGTAAAATGCGTGGACCCCAAAATCATTACTTTTAAGAAAGTAGAAATATTGTTTATGTTTTCCGGGTGTGTGTGGGGGGGGGGAGTTTTGAGCAATATCTAATATTTATGCAAATGTGAAAAATTAGATTTTCCCATGGAGGGTGCAAGAAAGGGGGGGGGGGGGGTGGGTCAAGTTTCCCCGTAAATCCGCGGACGGGTAATACGGGTAGTCGAATTCTAATAGCTATGTTTTGTTATGGGTGATCAAGTTTATTAATGTGTAGCTCAATAGTGTCAATTTTTTACTGACTTTTCGTTTCTAAATAATTAATAAACCTAATGCTTACAACATAAATATAATAAAATATGTCAGTTTTTCTTTTAAATAAGGCTCATTCTACTTCACTTATAACATCATATACAGTTGACCTTTTCATTTCAGGAAAATGTTATTAATAAGTTTAATATTTTTTTATTCTTTATTATAATTCACAATACATTATTTTAATACAATTTCACACCTTTTGAGGTCTAGCGGGAGTACGAACAATGGTGTCAGTACTTATCTAAGTTTTTCAGTACTGTCTTATTTTGTCAGTACTTTTTCAAGTTCCTCAGTACTGTCAGCAAAAACGTCAGAACTTTTCTAATTTCATCAGTAATGTTATTACATTTTGAGTAAATGTATCAGTTTATCAGTAAAAAATGGGAATTTCAGTACTGTTTATGACTTAGTAGTGTTATATGCTATGTTGCACTTACATTGTATACCTTGTTCAATCAATACTGCATCATCACGTTTATCCGTTTGGATTGGTGGTAAAAGTTCTAAGGCTGTTTCTGTGTGTTGTTCTTCGTCATCACGTATTTTCCGGAGTTGAATAGCTAAATGTTGAAGAAAGCATAGAAATTGTAATTACTAATTTTGTTTTTGTTTCCTCTACTCTGTGCACTTATTTCATTGTTAACAATTTTTTAACGTTATCCTTAAGTGATAAGTATATTTTATTTATTTAATTTAACCACTGCTAGGAGAAATTGTTCCGAAGGTTGAGGGTTAAATAGCTGACAAAATCAAAAACAACAAGATATCTGTGTAGTGATACCCTCGCTCTAATGTGAATATGCAAGATAAGCAAAGTCGACATTAAACAGAAAGCTGGCATCCGATTGGTACAGAAATATATCCCACAATATGGCATGCCTAAACAAATAGTGTATTAAAATGTCAAGCATCTGCGATAAATAGCTGCTGAGAAATCTTTGAGGAAAATTTGTTTGAAAATTTTGGCTAAAAATAAACAAAGTACTCATTAGACAGGAAGTTGAAGTCCGATTGGTACAAAAATACATCCCACGATATAGCATGCCTATACAAATACTGTGTACACATTTTAAGCATCTGCAATAAACAGTTGCTGAGAATTCTTTGACAAAAATGTGTTTGGAAATTTTGGTTAAAAAATAAGCAAAGTCGTCTTTTAACAGGAAGTTGACGTCCGATTGGTACAAAAATACACCCCACGATATGTCATGCCTTAAGAAACACTGTGTAAAAATTTCAAGCATCTGCGATAAATAGAAATTTTTGTTACGGACGGACGGACAGACAGAAACACGAGGATAAGACAGTATAACCTCTCTCCTTCCGAGCGGGGGTATAAAAAAAAAACAAAAACAAAAACAAAACACACACACAATAATTAATTTGATTTATAAATAGAAAAAAAAATGTATTTTAAAATAATACGGTCTTTATTTTTGGAAATGTCTTCCTCATTATCAAACATATTTTGTATTAATAAGATAATGTTTTTTACATCCCAAGACAACGTCTTACGTAGTTCACGCTTTATTACGTCTTATGATCTAATAAGGACATTAATGATGTATATAACAAAGGAACTAAGTAGACTTAAAAATTGATTTATAACAAATTTATTTTTAAAAAGTGATGACTTCCGTAATCACAAAAAGAAATGAAAAAAAAAAAACACTCGTCGATTGCTTTGTTTAGATACTTACTTTTTCCACAAAGTCATTATTTTTTTTTACCTGAATGATTGTTCTGATGATTCTTTGAACATTAATCATTGAAATTCCATAAACATATCAAAATCCTGGCTGAGATCGAAAACATGCAACAAGGGAAAGAAATATACAAAGGGAGATCATTCAAACTTCTTGCTTTAGCTATACAATCTCTATTATTTACGCTTAGGGACAATCATACTGATATTCTCCTCCTTTGTTAAAGGGCTTTAAATGGTAAGTAATATAAACAATTTAGAGATTTCTAAACATTCATTAATAAAAAACCTTTGATTCTCTTTAATTCGAGTGTGTGTGTAAGCAATATTGTCAATACTTTATATTATTTAGCGAATGGAACATAAAATCTTTAATTAAAAAATAAATGAATTCATGAACTTCACGTAGAATATTCGTCAAAACACGATTTCCTGAAAATATAATTACAGACTTTGGGTGATATTCATTATGTATGAAAAAAGCTCCATTTTCCCCCCAAAATGTTCAATTTTAGCAATGGTCCTAACTTTTACAAACCCGATCACAATGGTCGTCTTATTATCAAAAGCTTTTTTGGATACGGATTATAAAGTAAAGAAAATTCATCTCTTACCTCTCCTATAAATGATACACGCAATACAGAAGAGGGAGATAGAGATAAGTACTCCGTAAAGTATTGGTATTATGGTCACTTCATCATTGGTGGCAAATTCATTATTTTCAAGTGTTTTGTTTGCATTCATAGAAGCAATCTCCACGTGTATTGTTTTCGTAGTTTCTGGAGGTTGAGTTGTTGTGTCAATACTGTTTCAAAAGAAGACGGTTTTTTTACATTAAAGAAAACATTGATAATGAATATTGGAACATTATTGTACTTTAGGTTTTATAGCCTTTAAATCTCCTGAATTAATTTGGTTTTAAGAAATTACCATTTTTTGCACTTCGAAGCAAGATTGAACAATGTATACTTAAATTGGTACTCTCAATCTTCAAATTGCTTTATGTAATTAGTAATCTAATTCTCTACTTTGTATTTAAGAAACACTGTATAATACCGTTTAATTTATCTACAGAAATGAACAAAATGTCCCTTGTTTTAGCTTGTGGCATTACAAAAGTAAATTGGTTCAAAGCGTAATATTTAAACTGTTTATAAAATCCCAACGACAGCATATTTATTTTTGTAAATATTTATCAATTAAAATGACCTATTTTCACTATATATCAGTTCTTTGTAACGTCAGTTATACACACTGATGCTATTCACCTATTAAAGAACGGAAATATCATTAACAAGGTTTTATAATATCAAATTTTTTCAGTAATTTCTTTGGTTTGATAATTGGATTATTCAAACACACATGCATTAATAACGCAGGAAGGGAGAATCAAACAATTATTTATGAAATGTTTCTTGATAGTTATCTATTGTATGACACGTGGTGATAACAAACATTGGACAAATTCAAAATCCGAAAGGAAATTACAAAATAGGAGCATAGCAAACCCTGACCTCTTAAAAACAAATGAGGTAGGATCAGGTTCAAAGGTCAAAATTTAAACTATTTTGAATCTACACTATATCAGCTATAGTTTTTTATCACATCCTCTATCATTTAAGTTCTTGAAAGATGTTAAAGACATTATTATGAATATTTTTAAATAGAACTTTTAAATATTTCTGGGGTCTCAAAATTGTCGACGGCTCACAGTTTGAAAAATTTGTAAAGATTTCTCTGTTTTAATATCGCCTACAAATTGTGTTGCTAAAAAGATTCGACTTGTTTTAAATTCACAGTCTTGTTTCAATTTTTAATACTTCAAAGAGTAAGGGAGTGGTGAAACGTATGTTGATAATTCATTAAAAGTACAAAATTGTCTCATATACTTTTTGTTTGTTAAGTGCTGACAGAACAAAGTGCTACTTGTAAAACAATCTTAAATTTACAATCTTTCAAAAATTCAATGTTAAAATTTGGATATAACAGGCTATTCAAGTTTTATTTCTTAAAAACACCATACCCTATTTTTACTGTTTCCTATTTACAGTCAGTTCAAGCATATCTTTAACAACATACACCATAGCATTAACATCTCTTACAATAGCAGTGGAATCTTATATCAATGCATTGAAATCTCACACCATACCACACAATCTCATAGATTTTCATTCGTCATATCATACCATAGCATACAATATGATTTAAACTCGGTTTTAAATGCTTTTATTCAGACTAAATTAAATTTTCACATTGCAGATTAGTTGTTAACTTTGGCTTTTTAACATTTTACTTCAAAATATTCGGAACTCTTATGTATATGGAGGCTTTCTTGTCCAAATCTCATAGCATACCACAGCATAGTATACCATATTATATCACTCAGTCCTTCATTTTATTTTCTCATAGCATAGCATAAAAATCTCATATCATTGCATTTAAATCGCATAGCATATCATTAAAATCGCAAAGCATAAAATTGCTAAAGATATGCATGAAACAACCGTATCCTCTTCCCCCTTTGAAGGGAGCCGGACCCTATATTTGAACAAACCGGAATATTATAGATTATGTAGTTAGTTAAAGAGTTGTGAAAAACATTAAAATGAAAAATAAGATATGTTTCCAAAGTTTTTAAAAGTTAAGCTCTAATACTTAATACTTTCCAAAGTGTCTTACCCTTTACAAGATGGTTCGGCAAGGAAACAACCATTTCCAATTGATGTACAACTCGGATCTATAAGAGAGAAACATATGGCTGAGTTTTTGTTTGGATTTCTTTGTAAAAACAAATTTATTGTAGACTTTCAATGTTTTTGTCGTGTAAAATATGAGAGAAAATGGTAAAAAGAACAGGACCTCGATGTACATAATTAACTACTGTTGTTATCAATTGTTTTAAATACTTGTCATAAGATCCATGTCATTTCAGTTTAGTAAAACTCTCTGTTAAAAAGCCAGATAATCTGAAGCTTCTGACCCCTTTCATTCAAGAGTATAGCTTTTTTTTAGGTACGTCATTCTTCAATGTTGTTGCATAAAGAAATTTTTAAGAAGTATATCATTGAAATATGTTGACAAAACATAATTGAGAATTACAAAGAAATAGTTTGGTCAGTTTTTATACTTCTGAGTTATGACCTATTTAATTTGATCTTTTTGTACCTAAAATGTGTCTAATTGGGATCTGTTGTCAGTATTCTTAAATAAGCAAACTAATGTCATCAAATATTGTATTCATTTATGCACAATAGCTAGACTGAATAGAAAGATTACAAGAACATTTCGTATGAAGCTGCATACTGTTTGGGGGACTTACATTCAAAATAGACAATAGACAATATGATAGTTACAATTTGATTTTAAATGAAAATTTTTTGAATATCAAAAGTTGTATTCGATTAATCCAGTTTGCTTTGGTAGGTATTCAGTTATATATGAAACATGGAGGTCAGTGATATCAAGTTTTGTATAAAGGGCTTCAAAGGTTAAAATTCTCGCAAAATTTGGCTAAAAAAATTGTGTCATTTTCTAAGTTTTCGGGAGAATGTTTGCCAAATTTCTATCACTCTCTTGATATTCAATCTTGTATTTGCCACACAGAACCTGACGAATATGTTATATTTATATGAATATTTATATTTATATCATGTCATATTTTATTTATATTTATATGAATTCATAAAGTAGAGGCTGCTCACTTCTCGTAGGCACCTGATCCTACCTCTATCCGCTCTGCTTTGAATTTGTATTTTGTTTAATGGATTTTAGAGATGGTTGATAGTGTGTTATTGTCATTTTTTCGATGCAAACCAATCAAATGTTAAAAATGTGGGAAATAAATAAAGAATGATAAAAAGAAAAGTATATTGAAAATTCATAACATTTTTTGTTTTTTGTCATTTTCGTCTAAAAAAAAACTTTCCGCACGGAAAAAAATAGTTCTTCCCATGAAACTTTGTGTTTTTAGCTCACTTCTGTCCGTAAATTAACATGTTCAACATCTTCTTACGAACTACCGGGCCATTTTCAACCAAACTGTGCACAAATCATCCTTTGGCAAAGGGGATTCAAAGTTGTGAAAAATAAGGGTCACACCCTTTTTCAAGGGCAGATAATTAGAAATTAATGAAAAAGTTTGAGAAATTTTTACAAATCTTCTCAAGAACTATTAATCCAGGAAAGCTGAAACTTGTTTGGATGCATCCTCAGGTAGTGTAGATTAAAAGATGTAAAAATCGTGACCCCTCGGGGTGAGGGTGATGCCAGAATGGGGGGGAGGGTCAAATTTTTTTTTTGAAATATATAGCGTAAATCTTTAATAGTCTTCTCAAAAACTAATCAGCCAGGAAAGCTGAAACTTGTGTGGAAGCATTCTCAGATAGTGTATATTCAAAATTGTCAAAATCATAATCACTGGGGGAAGGGTGGGGCCCGCAACAATGGAGGGTCAACGTTTTATAGTAAATCTTTATAAGTCTTCTTCTCAAAAACTAATCAGCCAGGAAAGCTGACACTTGTTTGGAAGTATTCTTTCTCAGGTAGTGTAGATACAAAGTTGTAAAATTTTTGATTTTGGTTTTACATTCCCACAATAAATTGAAACTTTGATATTGTTCATTGTATATTTTCCGGGTGGATGAAAATACAAAATTAGCAGTATATCATGTTGAGATTTTTGTGTTTGCACCCACTCAGTTTGTTAAAATTTTGTATTCACACCCATCCAGCCAATAACAGTTTACAAATGATGATACGCTAACATGAACTCTTTCGTGAACAATGCTGTAGTAACTATGTATCTTGGAAACCGATATTTTTTAGTGTTTTATTTGTTCCGTTATAGGATAACTTCTGATGTAACTAAATATCATCAAATCGCTAATTTTTCTAGGCATAAACAATTCTGCTTCATGGAATATGTAGCAACTTAGCAACCTAATTTTTGTACAGGATGACAATATAATGATTTTGCTTTAATTGTTTCTAAATTGCTTTGATCACAAATATTTAAAATAAATTTACTAACAGTAATTGTTTTCGTAAATAAATAGGTAAATTATATTTTTTGAATAGAAATATTTTGTACAAGATTATACAACAGCGTTGGGGTAGATGGTTCCTTCCTATCACAGGCACCTACATTGTTAATTTAAACGTGTTTTATTATGTTCAAGTTATTGAATGGATTGGATAACAGATAAGCCTATGTTAACCATTCCAAACATACAAAATCAGGAAGAATTATCTATGGGCATAAGAATATGGTATTACAAATTTAAAGAATATCATTGATATTATGTGTATAAAAGACAGGGGATACTTAAATATTAAATAATTATCTGAACATCTACCATATATGATTGTAAGACATATTGTTGATAGACATGTTCACTCACACCTACATTAACAGAGTATCTAAATCACATATTATATGATAGACTTAGGAAAGCCTTAAGTAGACTTAGATTATCTTCACATCGTCTACGAATCGAATCTGGTAGATATGATAAAAAATGTCCTATTAATGAAAGGAAATGTATATATTGTAATTCAAACGATGTCGAAGATGAATACCATTTTGTTTTGGTGTGTGATTTTTACACGGAGTTAAGGAAATTATATATTAAGAAATACTTCTATGTACGACCAAGTATGGCAAAATTTATTGATTTACTCAATTCTGATTCTATATTTATGTTAAAAAAACTGGGTAAATATGTGTACGAATCTTTTAATAAGAGGGACAACGTTACCATCAGACGTGAATAAGCGTAAATCAAGTTTATATATATATATACTGCTTTGTTTGTCTTTTTGATATTTTTTCATCCACTTTATACATTTTATATATATTTATATAACCTGCCTCCCACCTGTACCCACAATTATTGTAAAGTACTGTTAAATTGTATGCTATGGCAATGTATGTAATGTATACGCCAATAAACTACTACTACTACTGTGTTAACAAACCTACTACCTTCATTTATAATTGCAAATATTCAAACCCAAGATTGAGATTTTCTTGATCCAGCCCATTTGAAAAGAACAGTAAATAAAAGGGAACTATATAATAAGTAATTATACAGTATAATACTTAAATAGGTTTAAAAAATGTAACTTAAGAGAATCAAGAACGCTTGGGAGCTCCAATATAAATAAAAACATGGGAAACAATTTTACAATTTTATTTATATGAAAAATCAGAACTACCATAAAGTATATTGATCATATGAAAAGGTACACTAGTGCCAATAAGTTGTATAAACGGTTCGTCCCATTATTGAGTGTATCTTGGACATCCAGGGGGTAAAAATCACACTTTCCTTCAGATTCAGGCCCACAGTATAAACATCGACTTTCATCAATTAAAAAAACCATAGATAAGTAAGCTTTACTAGCTTTATTCCGTAATTGAAGTAGAATAATATTTCCTTTTTCCTTAACTGAAGTGTTTGTAAGCTCTGGGTATATTTCGGTTTTTTTACGTTTGGACTTAGATAGATAAAGTTGATGAACTTTTCTTTTCTGCATGAAGATTATTCCATAATTTACATGTAGACGGAACAAAGCTTTTGTAATAAGTAGTCCAATATATTGGTAGATAGTAAACAAGAGGCCCAAATTAATGTATATTTTTGTCATGATTTTCACAAAATTGTATCTACACTACATAAGGATGCTTCCAAACAAGTTTCAGCTTTCTTGGCTGATTAGTTTCCGAGAAGAAGATTTTAAAAAATTTACACTATGTATTACTATGTAGACCTTCGAGCCCCATTGTGGCCCCACCTTACCCCCTGGTATAATGATTTGAACAAACTTAATATTACACTATCTGAGGATGCTTTCATACAAATTTTAGCTTTTCTGGCCAAATGGTTTCTGAAAAGATTTTTTAAAAATAAAATAAAAATTTCAATAAACGAAAAAAACAATATGACCAGTTATAGTTGTACTGATGGAATGTAAAACAAATTTAATGTCAAATTCACAATTTGATATTGTTCATCTTAAATTTAAACATGTTTGATTCAATGACTTAATGTGCATGAATACATTCATTATCATTTGTATGTTGATGTACATGTAAGCATATGTTCAGCTATCATTTTAATGATCATGATGTATCTACTTTAAAGTACCGATTCATTTTTTCAAAATTTGGTTTATAAAATCTCTAAAAGTATATTAAAACAATTAATTTGATAAACTTAAGGTAGTGTAATAAATGTAAATATTTGTGAAGTCATACATGTATTTAGTGACTCTACAATAATACGTTAAAAAAAAATCACTACACTTTCAGAGAGTGTCAAAAAGTTTTCTTGCCCGACTCGCCTGTTTCATTCCGAAGCAAACGGTCATCTTCTTAGCTTTATTTACATAGTATTGTAATAATAAATGGATATCATATTTTCAGTCTCAAAATTAAATGATTAATCGGACATATCAACCTAAAATGAAATCACCCACGTCTGCATACGAATCGGAGCGTATGAAAATTTTAAAACTGCAACTTTCAGATATGTGCAAGATTGTACATTTAAACCGTGTAGAGTAAGTAACAGTTCAGATCAAAACTCTGAGGTTGGGGTCAATTCCCAACAGGATCAATTTTCAACATGTCGTGGTAATCAGAGTTTAGAAAAATCTTTTTCATAACGTTGAAAAATGACCCCGGGTATAAATTTCACGATTTTGGTCTCCATTTTCAACGTTGAAAAATGACCCCCCGGGTCAATATTCAACGTTGAAAAATGACCACCGGGTCAATTTTCAACCCGGGTCAATATTCTTCGTTACACCGGATAACTCGACTATCGATTAGTGTATATACTGTTAAAAACAAAATACCGAATATGTTTAATTACATTGTAAAATTATTTGTTAGATATTATTCAATGTCTAGGCCACTTTTCACTAATATCCGGTACATAAAAAAAAGAAAACAGATATGAACTGTGTCAATTATTTCCGAGCAACCCTGGTAATTATCTTAAAAAGGCAAATAAAAGTCGTCTGCCTATCTTATATGTAAAGTTACATATTTACTTTTAAAACAACATTTAATTTTAGTGCTACAGTTTTATAAACAGGGATACATGTTACCTTGGGGTTTTATTTTAAGAGAAAAGCAAAAACGCAATACCTTGATACCATTGTATGAAAGATTTATAAAATATCTGTATTATAGATCTAAGAACAAAATTAGAAACACGTCAACTGATTGTCTGTTACGTAAAAATCAACATTTGTCATGATATTATTTTCAAAATCCTATATTCTTTCGATTATTTTGTTTGTTTGGGTTTTTTTCTTATCTGTGCAGGCATGCTATCATTTGCTATATTTCAAACTGTCAAATTTCAAAATCATCCTACATCACTAAATCTATTTTCGAGCAAAATCTTTGTGTTGAAATTATTGATTTTGGAAACTCACGTTTTATATGTAATGCTTAATCAAAACAATAAAGTATTTCTCATTAATAGTATTTTGCTGCATGTATCAAAGGATTTTACACCAAATAGAAGCGCTGCTATCTCAACAAGCCAGTTAATTTTAAATTACACAGCGTTACCATCGGTGTGTTCTTTGTGTAGTGGAGGCTTTTTTGACGCTGTTTGGTTCTTTGGGCTATTTAACTGTGAAGCCAAAAATAACGACCTGATTATTTTAACTTACACTAACTGAAAATTAAAGCTTCTAATTCTAAAGAAGACTTCAGAAATTGGTGAAAAATCAATCGAAATACACTCAAATCTTTATCATTGGAAAACATGCAAAGATAAAAAAAAACAACAATATTTACATTTCCCGGTGTCTTACCAATAACAAACACATTGACTAATCTGAAACACATTGACTAATCTGAAACACATTGACAAATCTGAAACACATTGACTAATCTGAAACACATTGACTAATCTGAAACACATTGACTAATCTAGTATGATTACTTTAAAGAGTTTTGAGACGTACACGTCGGAGTTTTCATCGCCCGACATTGAGTTTTCCTCCCAGAATAAGGGTTATTTGCACTTGACAGTCATAAATTGTTGAAAAATTGATGTTTTCCAAAAGCAAAGGAAGAATATGACATCAGAAATAAAAGAAGTTTTCAAAATTGGTTGTTCCTAGAAACATTTTTTTCATAAGAATAATTAAAAATGTGTTTTATTGATTTTGATCTTACATTTCAAAATAAATTGTCAAAAGACAGTGTACTATAGTTTTATTAATATTCGAGAATTTTGACAATTTCAAAGTTGAAATCACTTTCATTCGAAGACGATTGCTGTACCAATACACTTTTGCCATAACTCTTAATTCAATGAAAATGTGATTTCGTGAACAGACGTTGGTGCTTAACAAATGATAATGAAACAACAAATGTTGCTATTGTTTTTTTTATGTTAAATACATTACTCCTTGAGACTTACGTTCAAACAATTCATTTGATTGAAAGGCAGAATTATGACATCCGGATTGGAAATTACTGCAGCTGTATGATTTTATCGTCGAGTCATATTTTCTGAGATACAAACAATAACCTGAAATGAAATCATACATTAATTATTCAAACAAAACAAAATGCAATGGTATTACAATGAGCACGCAGCATTAAGAATTTTTGTCATGGAATTAAAATATTGACATTCTGCAATTAAGGAGAGTAGTGTAATTTTTTTTTTTTTACATCTTAATGGCATTAGTTATGTTTCATTAAGAACCGGGTTCAAGTTTGCTTTTGTTACCCCTGTTATCTTGTAATGATATTTAAGATCTACATAGAGATAAAAAATTGTTTTTTAACATTTTTTGTTTCAAAACCATATTTATACCAACTTAGCAATATTAAATTTTAATATCATTTTTTTTTTGTTTACACATAAAAACTGTCATATAAGTTTTGATTTCACTATGCATCAAAAGGAATAATGTGGTTTTTTTTTTATCAAATTTATTACGTTACTGACAGCGAATTCAAAACTTGTTATTGGAAATAAACATGTACCTTTAAATTTGGATGGTTCTTTAATTACACCAATTACCATCTTTAAAAATACTTATATAATGTTTTGTAGGCAGCCATATCAACAAAGTAGTGTATCTATTTTTTTGTTCGTTAAAATGATTTAAAAAATGAAAAGAAACACATTTACCATTTATTTAGTTTTATAACTTCGTAGAATATCCTGTTTAGAGAAGCTCTCTCTCTCTCTCTCTCTCTCTCTCTCTCTCTCTCTCTCTCTCTCTCTCTCTCTCTTCTGCGTGGACAAAGTGTTGGGTTGAACTAGACGTGCATACTAGCTAGTAACGAACAACTACTCATAACATGACCAGACACCAAATACAATCTAGCAGCTTTATGGTTTAGTGGCAAATAATGTGTACCTTGCTGTACCCATATGAAACTAGCTGTATGACAGAATTCTAGCAACTGGGTGAACTTTTCGTTTGGGAAACACAAGTATCCATTGTTCTCGGTACAGTTGATGACAAACGACCTATCGTTCCATTCTGTTTGATTTCTAGGACATAATTTTGTTGAGTATACTGGAAACTTGTAGCCATCCAGCTTTTTCTGGAATAAATATATATCCATTACATTCATTATTTATATATCAAATGTCACCTTATATTTTACATTATAATAAGTACATACGTAGCATTAACTACATATATTATTAAATTAACCTGTATACTACTTTTGCACATGATATTCTGTTTGCTAAAGGTGTATTTGTTAAAAAATTGTTGTGTTTTTCCTTTTTAAAGTTTACCATTAAATCTAATTAAAAGTGATATTTAGATTTGATACATGTAAATGATTAATATGCTTTTTATTCCACCTCTTTAAAATGAATGCTGCATTATGTTTAATAACTTCATTCAAAATGAATGATATCCATAGAATATGTTAGTGGCCCCTTTTTCAAGGTATCACACTGGTAATTGACCAATCAAAATAAAAGTAGGTGGCAGAGAATAGTTTTTACTTGACTCGTGAAAATGTGAAAAATGTGAAAAAAGGGCAATTTTTCTGAAAATGTTGAGACCGTCTCTGGCTATTCTATCTAGTGTTGTATGTAAGTTGCACTTGTTTTATTCTGAAATCTTTAAATATTCTCAGGAGTCGGGACCATGTATCCCTTGCATGCAAACCAATTAATTTAAAAATCCACTTAAAAATCAAATCACATATATGAGCACTATCTATCTCACATTTCCTCGACCAAAAAAACTATCCCCTGTATTTTCTTTGCGATGTGTTTTTTTATGTAAACAACCAAGGATGATTCATACAACAATTATATCTTTGCGGCCCATTTGACGCTTGCGTCAATATGATATCTTGTGTATTTTGGATTAATTATCTCAAGGCGCAAACAGCAGCTAACTGGGGAGCATACAGTCTGTTTACATACAGACGGAAAGCACGTGGTTTCGACGGTTGACCGATTTTGAGCTAGATATTTTTAGAAAATGCCGTATCGTGTGCCATTTTTTGGTGTCAGCTGATGAGATAGGGAACAAATTAAATTTCCTCCGAATATTTGTCCAAAAAAAAATACAAACTTATTTTTAAGAATTGTTTCCCTCTAAATTTTGTATAGTAAAAACAATAATCGATGTAATACTTTTTATGCGATGACTTAATGAAAATTGACGATGATTTTGATAATTTTAAACAATACAAAGAAGAAACTGTCACATCTTGTTTTGTTTTGATATATAACTAGCTTTGTAAAGATTGTATAATTGATAATTTATTACTTTTAGACCCACCGACGGTGAATTTCGATCCGGCTTGATTAAGGATTATGTTCAACGTCATTAGGACATTTTTTTCTTAGCACAAAACATATTTCTAAAATAAGTTATCATGACATAGCATTCGATATTTTTGCTAGAGTTTAAAAATAACTAAAACAAAAATAGGCTTTTGGGCAAAACAGAGGAATTTGGAACTAGTTTTTTTTTTTTAATTTTGTTTTACACTTAAACATTGTTGGCAGTTCTAAAGCAAAAAAATCAAATTCTAATCATAAAGTCTAAATCATTTTGCATATTTTTGTGGTTTTATCCCACTCTTTCCTTTGAAATATCGTATGACACGAAACAATGCAAAAAAATTGATACAATGGTTAAAAAGTAAGAGACACCATATTTTAAGGATTACGTTTACTCAGGGGCGAACAAAAATCCACTAATAGGAACGAAAAACTACGTATTGTACATTGTAGCCCCACTGTGGTGGTGCTATTTTTCACTTTCAAAATACTAGGTCAATGACCTACTTTTTTTGCTAGTGACCTCTGAATGTTTTTTGAAAAAAATGTCAAAATTTGTCAGAATTGTCCACCATTTTCAAGGTTTTCTTTATTTTGTTATTATTAGAAATAATAAAACAATTTGTTAGTTGGGAAATGATAAAATAAAGATAGCTTTACTAATTTTTTTTTGGAATGAATCGTTTGAAGCTCATATTTTAGGTTTAATTTTAGTCCGAATTTTCTCTATCAATTTCCAAAATTGTGCCAATTTTTAATCGAGTTTTACAAAAAACTGACTAATAGGAGCTCCAAACCATTGATTGCCTAAAACTGTTTTTATTGCCTGTAGTATGTTAACATTATATAAGGTCAATGATCAACATTTCGAGATATTTTATCTTGAATCGATTTCATGCATTTTACAGATTTTTCCGATCGCGTGCCAGCCAGTGATAAAAATTATCGACGAGTAAATACAACCATAAAATATATAAAATGATATGAAAAACACATATAGAAACTTAACTTTTGCAATAACATTGCAACAGAAAGTTTTTAAGAGAAAAAAAGAAAATAAAAAAATAGTCTGATTTTCTTCTGTTTCAATAATAATCTACCTTTGTCGAAACATATCTTCCTCAGATAAACAAATCATGAATATCAATATCAATATTTGTTAATAGCGCTGTTATTTTGTGGTTTTAAAATAACTTTGGACTTCAGATATTGAACTTTGTAAAAAAAAATTTTGAAATCTCAAACCCTGAGTACAATGTAAACGTAATCCTTAAAATAATTAACCTCATACATTTTATTCCAGCAGAATAATGTCAATATAATCAGTATAATACTGTATATGTTTTATTTATATCATCTTTGAGATTATTGTTTAATTGAATTAAAAAATGGGTTCAATTGGTATTTGAAATCAAATACTGTGGAATCATAAGTATTCGTGGTGGCTTTATTTTTGTGGTATTCGTGGGTTACCCTTCCCCACAAATTTACAACTCCGACGAAAACAAATTATGAAAGGAAAAGTTATCCTACTGACACTGAAGACCGATGCATCCACAAAATAACATTCTCACAAATAAGCAAAACACCAACAATCCACTAAGACTGGCCCCCACGAATTTAAATGATTCCACAGTAGAAGAAAATTCCGACGAGTATTCTTGAAAATTGTTTTTGAAAACTAAATACTTTGTATCTATTAACTACACTGATATTCATAAATCGTTTTTACATTCTTTAATGAGTTTTAGTAATATGTTGTATTTTCACAATAATTAAGAAAATTTCAATCGTTGTGTAAAAAGGAATTTTTCTTAAATTTTCAAAAATATTCATTTGTCATTAACTAAAAGGGTAGGTAATTAACCTTCTTTTTTTAACGTTCAAAATAACACTACGAGAAAAGGTCTGCAATGGATTGTTTTTTTTTCAATATCATCAGTAAAATATATTTTTTTTTTCATTCTGAAAAAACGTCATCGTCAATGCCTAGACCACGTTTTAGCCGATGGTCGGGCGAACAAATTTTCCTCATACCGCCGGCTGGAGAAACATAATCACCCGACGCTGGTATCGGACGAGTAAACACGCGGGCAATGCTTTAATTTGTTAGCAAAAAAAAAAAAGTATGTAGCATGGAGTTGTCAGCCTGGCCGCTGTTACCGATAGACGGTAGATGAATGTAGTATTTAAAAGACGATAATTCTCTATTCCTACATGTATTTAAACCCTCCCCCTCTAGTAGTCTCACCTTTCTTCGGAGAACCGTGATTTGATCATATTTTTATCTGCAAAACCTGTGATCTCACAAAAGTTTCAGCTTTTTGGGCTTATTGCTTTTTCAGATGATTTTTAAAGGTTTTTCTCTAATATATATTCCTATCTAAAAATTCGACCCCCCCCCCCCCCAGAAGCTTTTTTGGCCGACTGATTTTAAGAATAAGCTTTTAAAATATTTTCTGTTTTTAATCTTATGTTAAAATCAACCCCTTCCCATTTCGCCCTACCCTTCCCAGCCTACACACCCTACACCCGGAGATCATGTTTTTAAACAACTTGAATCTACACTACATGAGGTTGCTTCTACATAGGTTTCAGCTTTTTTTGACAAACGGGTTTTTGAGAAGATTTTCCAAGATTTTCTCTATGTATTCATGAGTAAAAATTCATCCCCCAACATTTTGGCCCATCCTATTTTCGGGAATCATCATTTGAACAACATAATTTGATAACACTTTAATCTACTGTACCTGAGAAAGTTTCCAAACAAGTTTCAGATGTTGTTGCCAAATGGCTTTTGATTTTTAAACCTGATTTTAAGAATAAGCTTTAATGATATTTTTCTCTTTTGAATCTTATGTTAAAATCCACCCCTTCCTATTGTGCCCCTACCCTACCAAGCATACACACCCCGGGGACTATGATTTGAAAGAACTTGAATCTACACTACATGAGGTTGCTTCTACATAGGTTTCAGCTTTTTTGACAAACTGGTTTTTGAGAAGATTTTCCAAGATTTGCTCTATATATTCCTTAGTTAAAAATCATCCCCCAACATTGTGGCCCATCTTATATTGCGGGGATCCTCATTTGAACAACATAATTTGATAACACTTTAATCTACTGTACCTGAGAAAGTTTCCAAACAAGTTTCAGCATTTTTAGCCAAATGGCTTTTGATTTTTAAACTTGGTCTCTATATGAGCGGAATCTACACTATCTGAGGACGCTTCCTCACAAGTTTCAGCTTCAAACATCTTATTATAAGAAGATTTTTAAACATTCTTTTTATATATTCACTAGATGACACCCCGCGCAAGCGCGTGAATTAACACTTTACACATTATTATAATATAATGCTAAAAAATGTTTAAAAATATCTTGACCTATATTTTTTTTCATTTTTGAAAAAGTTGTTCAATTTTTTCCTTATCTTAATCCTTTAAAACAAACTGTATTGTTGGATATTTAGAGGAGCGGGCAGGGATGAAAAATCTAAACTGAAATGGATGACATACACATGTACATGAACGTGGCCTTAATCCGGTCTGTTGCACCTGATTTGAAAAAAAAAAGTAAACTATTTATTTCAAACCAGTGAATAGGCATTTAGTGTATCTCTCTCTAAATTTGGTACTTTAAGTCAATTTTCAATGCAATTTCTCTTACCATCGCAAATAAAAAAATAAGTTCCGGAAAAGGGGGAGGGGGGGGGGGGCGTACCCATTAAACTTTCCCGTTTAATGCATAAATCATTTATCCATAGAGTTTAGAAATCGCAACTTCCCGAGAAGTTGCGGTTGACAGTATACAGACATAGAATCCATTATCTGTTCATTAATGTTCTAGGTGTACAACCAATCAGTCGTGGTAAAATTATGAAAATGCATGAAATTAAAGCACGCTCGGTTACGCATTATTATCCATGCATTTGCATGCATATTTTAATCCAAAGTTGTCAGATTCAAAGTAGCTGGTCAAAGCCATTGGTTAAGTCGCCCTACACTTTCCTCTATGACGTCAATTAGTCAACTCGTTTCTAGGCTCCCCGTTCTGGAAAGTTCTTTCCATTAATACTAAAATTGTATTAATTGTTCCATTTTATTAACCAACTTTATATATTAATAGTAGTTCGATGTAATGTTATGACGGACAGATGAAAGACAATGACTGTGATTGCTGATATATGGCAACAAAATGGGCTTGTAGCTGAGGCAGTAGAGGAAGCACGGACCTAACAGAGAGAAACCTACAACACGAAGGTAAGAGGTGGACTTGTGAGAGTAGGAGACCGTGTATTGGTTAAGATAGTTAGTTTTGATGGGAAACACAAACAAGCTGATAAGTGGGAGCAAGAACCTTACACTGGCATAGCTCAACCAAATGAAGACATTCCAATTTTCACAGTTTGAAAGGATAATGGTTAGGGTCGTACCCGAACCTTGCACAGGAATCTCTTACTTCCAGTTGGATTCCTCAACGATTCTCCACCTACACCAGCTCCAAGGAAAACAAGGACAAAGCCAGTGACTAGAACAGTCTGAGAGGAACCTAAAAATACTCAGCATGAAGATTCTAGAGAGAGTGACTTGGAAGATGATTCTGTTTGGGGTATTGTTGTTAGTCATGAAGAGCAGGAAGCCAGCAGTCCAGTTACCGCTGATGAGACTTTCATTGTTCAGGTGACAAAGGGAGAGAATCAAGATTCTAGCGCTAGAGATACAGAAGTGGAGATTGCTCAGGAGGAGATTCCTGAAGCAGCAGCATCTCAAACAGAGACAGTTCAGATACCTGTTACAAGTGTTACTCTAAGAAGATCAACCAGACATTCGCTATCAAACTGGATATTTCCTGTTATCAAAATCTGCAATACAAAAGGAAGATTGGGAAAGCAAAATTCCCTACATTACTTCTTAATGTACTAATTCTGATTTATTTTCTAATTTACAGGAAGAAGCAGGCAGAGCCATCCTGGAAATTTTATTTTCAAAAAAAGATTAATGGTATGGTACGGTCAGTCAGTGTAGAAATATCGAGACGTCATTTTTTTATTTTAATTTCAGAATTTTGATTTCTTCATTATTATTTACATGTTTTTATCAATTTGTTACTTTTCAAGAATGTTACTATTTCAGACTTCGATTTATTTAATTACATAACATGAAATGATTTATCAGTGGTGGATAAATAACTTATTTAGTTGCATTAATTTAAATTGATATTTTGTGTTTGTTTTTATTTACATTGGTTCCTCCTCCTTGGAGTACACCTGTAGACTCTATTTAAAGCACTTATTTGAGTGGTCACTTAGATCTGGTCATGTGATTGGTTTATAGGGGTAGCTGTATTTGTTCATTCTGACTCCTGAATTTCATGCTAAGAAGCTTGCCATGTGGTTTTAACTGCCATATTCGAATTTTGAAGTTGCTCTATATTCTATGCACGTTTTATGCACGTTTGAAGTATTTTCATGCACCTAGAAGGTTCGTTCTAGTGTATTACAGTGTAATTGGGTTTACAATTTGTTGAATTATTTATTCATCTATCTATGTATTTCCACTTCTTTTCCACTTTGAATGATTGTTGGAATGTTTGAGATAGAATGAGAGGAGAGTAAATGGCCTATGCGAGTTTGTATCTGTAAAAATGCAGTCAATAATAAAAGTAATAATCTTCAAATTAAATTTATCATGTGTAAATAATTGTCTTTTTTTAAGTTTAAAAGCTAGGCGTGTGAGTGCATTATAATTATAAATTTTACAGTTTTATAATGATATATAAATATATAATACATTTCAAAAGCATATTTCTTTCACATTTAGTTTTGACATACACTTAAATTCCACGACCTACATGTAAACTGGTAGAAGTTTCAATGACCTACGCACCTCATGGGAGGTATGACATGATATTATATGTATATATGATATGTCTGTTTATATGAATATATTTTCTTCTCGTTGTTGAGAAAAAAAAACATTTAAATTGGGCAGAACTATTGCTACGTTTGTAATGAAGTTGTTGAAAGAATTTGAGTTTTTTTATACACAACTTGTTTATATGTTTTTTTTCATGTAGTTCAATTGATTTGCATGAGTTATTTGTTATTTGAAATTTATTCGGTATGTGTTAAACAGAAACTTTTTCTGAGTTGAGCAAATTTATAATAAGCTAATATGAAAGTTTATTGTTAACTGGAATTTGCGTTTAAACTTTGGAAAATGTTATCATAAATTCAATACAAGGTCATGCATGCAGAATTTGCATCAAGAGTTATCGTTCTTGTATTTACTGTATTTTATTATATTCCAGTGTCGGGAAGTTTTATTCTGTAATTTTGATACCATGCAAAAATAAACCTGAAATTGATTTGTTTGTTATATTTCAAGTATTCTCTGTGGTAGAAAATGTGTTTGAAAGCAATATCAGAATACGTTCAAAACATAAAAAAATTATCGTATAGTTATTAGTCCTTATTAAATACTATATCGCATTTTATTCTTGGTGCATATTATATCACATTATATGTATGCATTTAAGGATGTTATATAGAGGTTCTTATATTTGCTATTTTAATTTATTCGTGAACGTTTATACATACCGTTTGATATCTAAGTTTTGTTTCACTTGAATGTACTGAAATGCTGAGGGTTGTTAAGTTGATTAATAATTATTTATCTTAAAATCAAGATATGCAACTTGGCATAGCAATAATTTCTTTGCTGTATTTGAATAATTACACGCATTTTTTTCTTATATGAAATATAAGGCTTTTCCGACTAGAATCCCGAGCTTTAAACGGAACACCTCAAACAAATTGTGATTTTGTAATATTAAATGATAGAATAAACGCCACCATATGCACAATTCATTCTGTATCAGTAATCGAAATATTTCTAGAAATTTGTATCCAAGCACTTCTTTAACAAGTAAATAATTATAAATTATAGTCTACGCGAGGACTGGTTCTATTGTTAAATTGCCTTTATTTCAGTCGTTATCGTCGTAGAAATGGTGTTTCTGTAATCACAGCGAACTAGTCTTATTGAACTTTGGCGTACGACTACAAAAAAGTATCTAAATAAGACTATTTTCATTAATTTATAAATATATTTCACAAACAAAACAATGTTTCCAAATAAATAACATCAAATTTATCGATTATTATCAAGTAGCATGTCTTGTCAATTGTGATGATTTGTGCTTAGGTTCAAACACTGTCACACTTCCGGTTTGCCAAAGTAACTGCTCCAAAAAAGTGATAAACAATATTTGGGACGCTTTAGATAAGGTTTATTACACATGTGAACCATGAAACGGTCTTTGTATTTTTTTCCACTGACTGTAAGTATTTTCTTTCTGATTTAATAGCTTATCAATCATATGCACTTTACTCTAACGGTAATAACATACTTCTGGTTCTATTATTTAATTGCATATTTCACATATTTTTAATAAATACATTTTATCTAAAAAAAATCGTTTTTAAAGAGACATCAGCTTGAGTTTCGAACTGCGCATTTTGTCAAGTGTCAAATGTTTAGACAATATTTCTAACAGCTTGCATTCGTTATTTTAATAAAAATTATTCAATAAATATATCAAATATATTAGGTAAACACCATTGCTACCTTAAGCCACTCTCTGAAAATCATATTCAATGAAACAATGAAATGTGCGAAACAAATTGATATTAAAACATGCATTAGAATCGCCAGTCTAATTAATAAATTAATCAGCATTTAATATATCTTCTTAATCATAAAACCATAACGAAACTACCTCTGTATGTTTGTTTTTATCGTTGTAAAATCAACATTTCAAAGTTGAGAATGTTATTTCAATTTAACGACAGTCAGCACTGTAGATGTGACGAGCTAGGTCAATAGTTTATACTGTATTCTTCAAGACTGTGTACAATAGCTATTAAAAGAGATCAGTTACACTATCTCGAACTTCACTCATGCATAACGGAATACGACAAAAATTATGACCTGGGAGCTAGTTAGTTTTGATAAAAAAATTACAACAAATTGTATCTTGAATCTACACATAATTTAAAAAATCAACATCGTTTTTAATCTTTGTTCTTCCCAGGTAGCACAAAACGTTTTCATAACAATTTATTCTGGTTGTAAGGTTGATTGATTTCTAAGAACGTTTTTATCAAAACATTTTTAAAACGTTTTGAAAACATTTTATTTTTGTTGTAAGGATGTTATAAGAAAACATTATCAATACAACATTTTAAAAACATTTCTGTGTAGTTTTGACAACGTTGTAAAAACATTATAAAAATGTTATGGTTATTTAGCATAAAAACATTTCTTAAATATGTTATAAAAATGTTTTATTTATGATTTCTATAACACTGTCAATTAGAAATGCCTGACCAAAATTGCTTTTATTGTATTGGTAATTCAAATGTATATTTCTTTATTGTCAGAAAACTGCTTATCATACAGAATGAAAATGTTATAAGACAGCATAATAAAAACATTCACCGGCAATGTTTGCAGAACGTTTTTAAAACATCTGAATAATCGAATTGTTTTTTCTCTTTTAAATGCTAAAGATTGGCATACCTCAGTTATGCATGCTACAGACAAAATAAATGTTAAGTAATAAACACATTAAAAAACAATGTATATTAAATATCATTATTTAAAAAAAAACCCAGATAAATTGATTTCATATTTATATTGTTCGTTGTATTTTTTTTTTAATTTTAAAATATAAAAAAGACAGAACATGATAAACATTCAGTTTGATTAAACATGCATCTAACTGCAGAAAATATTTGAAAATATTTAGAATGCAGGGCATTGGGTTTTCCCTTTCAATGTGTTTATTGCGAGTTAATTGAATGTTACAGCGGGATGCCATGGCCAGGGTGAAAGCAGCCGATCCGAGATATACAGTGTCCGCGCTATTTGTTATATATGTGGGTCAGAATTTTTGAAAAACGCACGCTATTTTACAAAGAGCAAGGATTTAGAATGGGTGATATTTTCGGTAAATGTAAGTATTTTTTATCCTTCAATGCAGAATAATAACTTAGGTAGTGTGCACATGTACATTTAACTGATTTGCGCTAAGCCATATCATATCACTGCTTGTGTTATTTAATTTGCAATACATGTGTACATATGCTAGCAATATGCAACTCATTTTAGGTAACTTCAATACCATGTTGTTTTCAACTTTGAAATACAGTTATTTTATTTTACCATTTACCAGATGGTTGCTCCCAGAGCTTGACTACAGTGTACCGAACAGTTTGGTGTCTTTGTGTTGATGTTAGCCGAAGATATGACTTTCATGGAGTATCAAGCATAAAGGTATTTGAAATTCATTTATAATAACTACATGCAATTGTTGATTGAACTTGTTAAATGCATCACAGGAGAAACAATTTCAATGATTCAATTCCACTCACCAGATATTTTATTTCTGTTTGTTTTTTGGTTGTTTTTTTTGTTTCAGGGCTAAGAAATTCAGTAAAACACATCTGTTGCAACTATAAGAATCGAAATGTGTGAAAACTATTCTGACAATTGTGAAACGGTGACCATTGGGATGATGTGAAGTCTTGATATTTAATGACAAAGGATTATACTGTGGATTTATTTCGTTCATTTTGTGTAGTATAGTTCTGTGATAAACAGTTGGAATATTTTAAATGAAGTTGTTTTGTTGTGTATGAAAATGTTTAAGGCTCATGTCTTTAACATTTAAAAATATTGTACTAAAAACCTTAAGTTTTAAAAAAAGGAAGGAAGTTTCATAAGGGAATGAAAATGATTAAAAAAACCGTTCCCGAAATGATAACAAACAATGTTTAGAATATGTTTCTTTCGTTTTGTAAACATTTCTTAGAAATGTTTTTAGAAATTGGTATTATAACGTAACAAAAACCACACAGATTTACGTTGTAATAACGTTTTTAAAATGTTTTGGTAACATTTCTTAGAAATGTTTTTAGAAAATGTTATTATAACGTAAAAAAAAACCCACACAGATTCACGTTGTAATAACGTTTTTAAAAATGTTTTGGTAACATTTCTACAACGTTTTGAAAACGTTGTGAAAACGTTGTTGTGTTAACTGGGTTCGTGATCTGTAATCCTCTGATATCCAAATTAGTATATATGCTCATATAATTGTTTTTTCCTCTTAAACAATGTAGTGGAATTAGAAAGTTAAGTTATACAGTAGATTCCCTAAAGACTCGAAGTGCCCACCCCCTTCCCCGGCGAAAAGATTTGGCTATACAACTTGACTTCTCCACGGAGGACATGTTATATAGCCAGCCCTTCCCGGGTAAGTCTAACTCGCAGCAATGAGAAGCGAGTGCTTTACCAACTGCGTTACTTTGGTTATTATAAATTGACATCGATTCAAGGTATATTCAAGTGTGTTCAATTTGGTTTATATAAAACTCAAAAACCAAAAAATATCCGTTTTATTAAAAAAAGATAATATCTTGTAAAGGAAGCTAGACATCCCGTTATAAAATTGGTATTGTTTTTTGTAACACTATTGCTCGTAGAACATAGACGACAATTAGATCGATTTGTTAAGAATTATTGTAAATTCAAAGAATTATATATTCAACGTCAATGTTGTGTATAAAAGTGGACAAAATGAAATTTTTTAATCTAAGCGTAGTTGTAGATTATATGGTTCTTAAACAAAAAAATGTTTTCTTTGTGTAATTTGAAGATAACAACTTTGCTATAAAAATACATAACCCGCAATGGGAATTTAAACCATCACCATGAGTTCATGCAATTCGTGATTTTAAGTTTTCTATAAAGCCATGGATCATAATAAGTTTTCTTGAGATATACAAGAGCAAGCACTCAGTAGATGCAAATATAGTCCTTATCATAAATACAAGATTCTGAAAAATTGATGATGCATTACTGATACATATATACGCAATAGTTGATTAAAACATAGAAATATTAGCACATACAATTTTGTACTCAAACACTCTTACTGCAACAGCCCAAGAGACAAAAATTATACATTTTTTTATTATTATACTTTCATGTTAAATACTGAAATCTTATTGGTTTAGACGCAGTTTTATTACCCTCAGCGTTAGCAACACACTTAGCAACGGGTAACACAACGAATTGTTACATGCGCGTAAATTATGCGCGTACGGTTCGCCGTGAAAATCACGTCATTTCTATATAAAAGCAATAAACAATTCTCTAAAATTAAGACATTCAGTATGATAAAATAATGAGTGCCTGTTTGGGAGGGTAACAGTTGAAATTGATATCCCAAGAAAACCATTGTCAACCGATGCGAAGCACTATTTATATATTGTTATATGTATTAAGCAAAATGAAATGCAAACAAAATTACATTTAACAGCGACAACTCCCTCCGGTTATCAAATGGGGCTCCTTTAAATATGCGTTAATAAATAATCCGGGTTTAACGACTGCGACATACTATAGTTTCAGTTTTAGCTCCAGTAACGCATATCGTGCAAGGCATTCACGCAGTTTATTTTAAAAACCTGTTGTAAAAAAACTGCGAGTTTGGTCATGGTAATATCATGCATAGGCGTCGGAACCGGGGGAGGAGGGGGGCTTCTTTTTTTTGCAAAGTTAGACCTAACCATTTTGCAAATAGCATCATAGAGGGTTCACCCCCCACTTTTTCTCGCAGCAAAGACATCAACGTTGAAACAAGGTTGAAACAAGGTTGCATTTGAAACTTTTCGACAGTTCACTATATTAATGTTTATTTCAGTATTGTTTGAAATCTCATTAAAGGGTGGTTATAATTATGAGCAAATATCTAAAACAAACCAAATATTGTGTATATTGAAAACAAAATGCTGCTATTTGTCACGCCTGTGTATTTTCTTGATATGCAAACTATGTCACAGACGATCTACCAAATATCTCATGATATTGTTTACACCACTGAAAAATGCAAAACATTTAAACGTCCTTTCAAGGGTGACTTTATGGGGCATTTAAATCCCGATTCGTGGAATTAAAATAATTGCAGTAACTTAGAAACTTAAGAGCACCCTACTTAAAATTAAAAGGCAAACCTAAACTACTGCGCATTTTTACCAAATGAAGTTCTGTTAAAATTGTTGAAGATATACGATATCAATGGTCAAATATTTAGAAATATGAAATAATTCTAACAAATAATTCGTACTTGAAATCTATTAAAATAAATAATTTATCATGTTTTGTAACCCAAACCATTTACTAAATACAGATCGATTAAATTATCAACGGATCAACTGGAGTGCCCATTTTAGTAATTAAAATCTAATACACAAATAAAAAAAAACCAAATCTTTCAATAATTGAATTAAGAAAACAGCTACAACATGATATACTATTATATTTAAGTTGAAATGATTTAAAAACTTTAACTCTAAAAAGAAGATTGTAGACAAAGACCGATGCTATTGTTTCAAGTAAAGAAAAAAACAACTGAATGTCTAATGCATTTAAGTGGTGAGCTGCTAAAGAAATGTATTTTACACTGGTATAATCTTCTAAACATCCTATATTTTAATTTGAAAATAATTAAAACAGCTGCAAATGTAAAGAATTTAAAGAACTACAGGAACCATTGGTATAGTTTTATATTTCACATTCTGCTTAAATTGAAAATCGTGAAACTTTTTTTTTCGGGTCATTTTTTATAGAAGGTAAAAATAGGATATGCTACACTATCACGAATTTTTATCGTGTACCAGAAGATACTAGTTCGTTAAAATACGGCGGCCAGTTCTTTTGGCTTCAAGACTGTTTTTTTGAATTTCAGACTTTACTTCAGTTATTTTCAGTTTTGTTATATGTAAAAATTATCCCCCTCTGTTCCGTCTCATGCTCTCCATCCTGTATTTTTTAAATCTCTATTTCTATCCCTCTCTTTTCCCCTCTTTCTCTTTCCTTCTCTGCTCTCTTTTTTCCTTAACTATCATCTCTCTCTCCGTCTTATATTTGCTCTCTCTCTCTCTCTCTCTCTCTCTCTCTCTCTCTCTCTCTCTCTCTCTCTCTCTCTCTCTCTTAGAAAGTCAAAATGTAATGAACATCCATTCATTTTATGGGTATAATTATATGCACGGATGAAAAAAAAATCCTATTTATCCAATAGTTTGAAAAGGCATAACAGAATGTCTGGGTACAATGGGGCCTTTGCATAACAGCAGATGAAATGAGAGATTTTTCAAGGCGTGAATGTGCACGTAAATGTGTAATAGTGTATTGACAAATTTTGGTGTTGGCGCATGTTTAATGCCTGGCTTTGTTTATATCTATGCAGCACTAATAACAAGTTGTCGCTATAACAAACAACTTGATATTGTTCTGCTAGAAATTCGTGAAATATTATTTTAATAAATATGAAATTAAATCGCACAATTAAAAAATATCAGCAAACTATCAAACAGATGGGTTGTACAATGATTAGGTAACTACACTCTAAGCAAACGTAGGATTTGCAGTTTACCGTTGTTTTTAAGATTTATGCATGCGTCGCAGCAAAGTGCAGGTTAGATGATGTAGGCTTCGCTTAAATTCCAGAAGCTTCTATCGTGTAAATCATGCTTTTGTTGTAACCAAGAAATTGATCTAGATTGATGTAATATTAACAAAAATACATAATCTACGTTAACAATGAATTACACATTCAACAGAATTACACATTCAACAAGTAGATTTTAAACGTTTATTATAAACAACATATGATGAAGTGTAGGAATTATGTATAATAACCATAAGAAGTCTAAATCAAAATTTGTTATTTAAATTTAAGGTCATGTTGTTGTTTACATTTTGAAAACTCCAGGTTTATACCTAACATGAATGTAACAAACGAATATGTTAAGAAAACAACATTGCCAAATTAAGTTACTTCCTGAAAACCGTATTTATTAAAACAATGAGATGTGCAAAACAAATGGATATTGAAACATGAATAAGAAACCTCACTCTAATTAATGAACTAATCAGGATAAAATGGGTCTGCATTATTGTGTGAACATAAAAACAAACTACCGTTCGAAATTCATTTTATAATATTCAGTTCAACATCCAGCATTCATAATGTTATTACAATATAACGACAGTCCGTATTTAGAGGTGAGCAGACTATGACGATATTTAATACTGGGTTTTTGTATAATACTCAGTACAAAAGCTGTCAGGAGAGCTCAATTACACAATCACGAACTTCACTCATGTACAACAGATTGGGGTGTTTCATAAAACAACAGTAATTTATAGTTAAACTTTTCGGTGCAGGAAGTAAATGTAACTGGTAAACATTGTCTGCAAGAACTATGTTTCTTTGAACTAAAATACTTTAATAACATTTATAAACCTACGACCTATCTATCTATCTATCTATCTATCTATCTATCTATCTATCTATCTATCTATCTATCTATCTATCTATCTATCTATCTATCTATCTATCTATCTATCTATCTATCTATCTATCTATCTATCTCTGTATCTGATCATTTAATTGTGTGTTCCTTTTAAACCAATGCAGTCGAATTAGAAAGTGAAGGTGTACATTAAGATTTCCTCGGAAGACTGACAATATATTGAGCCCCCTTTCCTTCCCGGGGAAGTCTCTTTATACAACCATTCTTCCGGCTAAATATACGTACATTGTACGTATAAATGAATGGATTTGTTCCAATATATATGATTATATTTTAATATTTTCAATAGTATATTAAAAATAATGTCTTGTACACATATACACCAAGACCAAAAACAACAAAAAGGAGGGAGGGGGTGTCTCTTTAACAGTTCTAATGAACTTATAGTTAAATAAAACTCAAACCTAAAACGTAAGTGGAAATCTCACTATAGTCCGTTAGGAGGATTGCCCTTATATATCCTTTCGTCCGCCATGACGATGACTCACTATATCACTAGTCTTAAAAGGAAAGTCTCACTATGGTACTATATGACAACGCTCCGTTAAACTAAATTGCGATTGAAATTATTTCCTGGGTAACATACAGAGAGAAGAAGATATAATGAAGAACATGACATATGATATGTATTCAATGACATGTGAGATACCTATTTGGAATATTCGAAGCACCAACATTATAAATTAACAATAATTCAAGTGTAAACCATGCATATTAATCTGTTAAGATTAAAAATAAACCATGCAATAAATGCGCTTTCTTAATTAAAACCCTTGAAATTGTCTTAAATGTTAATCAAAATGTTGCTTAAGAAAATTAGAGTTCCTGTCTTAAATAGACAGGAGTGAATGTAATATCACATTAATAGAACATACATAGAATGAAAAAAAATGACAATGACACCTCGTCAACTATCTCCAAAATCCATAAAACGAAAAACAAATTAAAAGCAGAGCAACACGGCCCTAAAAAAAGATCAAGGTAGGATCAAGTGCCTAGGAGGAGTGAGCTGACCGGTCACACCCGCCGTGTGCTCTTTGTCGTAATTGAGGAAAAAAACCGGTAAAGTCCGTAGACAATTACATGATTAATTATGGTCTAACAATTAGTATGAAAAAACGTCAGTCAGCATTCGACCCGGTGGATGATTGTATTTGATGACAAGGTCGTTGTATCGACCATGGAAATTAACAAAAAGAGACTGTTTAAAGTCCTGTTTTATAAACTTGTTTGTCAGTAGCTTGCCTTGCATGAATTGTAAATTCTTAGAAATGTTAATTCAAATACAACATTGTGTATAAACGTGGACACAATGTAGCTTGTTTTTTTTTACATGGAAGGTATTTGCAAATAATGTGATTCTTAAACGATTAAATGGTCTATTTGATGATAATAATGTTGCGATGTTGAAGAGAAAATAAATAGCCCACTTTGGTATATTGTGTCTGACATCAGAATAATCATTTTATCCACCCCGTGATGTTTTTATTTAGGTTGCGGAAGGTTTCGCCAGATTGATAAACTGGACCCTATAGATTTTAATCTTGTCAGTTTCTAAAAATCTTTTAATCATATAGGTCTACTAAAGAAGAATTGGAGAAAATACAAAGTAGATTTAAATATAGTGATATAAACGATAAAAACTTTATATCATAGGTATACAGTTCTGTTAGATAAAATTAAAAATACTAATATATTCATGGTTCACATATGCAATTATGATTGCTAAATATAGGCAGATACAATCTTTTACTCACACAGTCGTACTGCAGACCAACAGACAGGAATATTCCTAGTAAAGTAACACACAATCTTACTGGAAGCTCCATGTTATAACCATGACCAAACTCTCAAGTTTTTCACAACAAGTGTTTTGTCAATAAACTCAGTGAATGTCCCGCATGGTGTGCGCAACTGAAACGAAAACCGAATCTAAAGAACGTCTTTCAATACATGCTCACTTTAAAGTTGCAAAATATACCATTACCTGTTAATGCGAATGACACATTTTAAATTTACGCAACAGACCACTAATGGTTATAGATAAAATCCGATCGAAGGAATATAGCATGAGGTAATCGATTATAGTTTTTCAAATAAGAAATTGACCCTTTTCAATGCACGTGTAGGTTAAATGACATATCTATTAAACTTAATTACTTAAACTTTTATAAACTTAGTGCATGTTTTTATGAGTTTGACAGTGGTAAAACATAACTAAGTATCATGCTAAATTTGCAACAATTAAATCAACAATAACGGATAAGGATTTGTGCAAGTTAGACAGTAAAAGATTTAAAAATAAACATTGTTTTTATTACATACCCAGAATATAATATATAAACACACTCCGATTTTACGGCCACGAATGTTAAAAAACTCAGCTGCACATGTATTAAATGTAACATCATTTTGATGCTCCAATGTTATAGTTTCATATATCAGCACTAATCTGCTTGAGTAGATTAATTGTGACACTTTTCTTGACCACAATCTCTAAAGCGGGGTAAAAATGAAGGATATACTAAATTATTTAAACCGAAACGAAGACATATTTACATCAAAACGCATTTTTGTCGAGTACAACTACGCAGCCACATGTTCGTTAACAGACAAAAGTATATCTTTACGGATTTAATATCAGCGTTTTTTTTTAATTTTAAGACAATTTAGATTTCTTTTTTCCAGTAGATATATAAAAGAATCTCTCTCTCTCTCTCTCTCTCTCTCTCTCTCTCTCTCTCTCTCTTTCTCTCTCTCTCTCTCTCTCTCTCTCTCTCTCTCTCTCTCTCTCTCTCTCTCTCTCTCTCTCTCTCTCTCTCTCTCTCTCTCTCTCTCTCTCTCTCTCTCTCTCTCTCTCTCTAACTGTGGGTACACACATAAACGCTTTACAAACATGCTTTAATGCATTTTTCTCTTTTAAGTTTAAAAGAGGTCGAAATGTAATTGACACTGACTCCTCTCACAGGTAGATGGAAGATGTAGATAGGGGATTTTTAAAACTCACGTTTGTGTAAATACAGGTCATGTTTAACGAGGCAATAGAGATTTCTATTAAAAACGTTGCCCTTGAAAAAGGACATATATCTAAAAGCGTTACTGTGCAGGTAAATGTGCATTTGTATATTTACTTATACATGTGAGAATATTGGCATGTAGTCTGAATATCATGGTTTCTTTATTTCATCTAAACAAATAAGAAGTATTTTTTTTTAAAATAAACAATGAAATAATATTTGAAAGGTAACGATCACACACTGGTCAGCATCCTATCGTCTCATTACCTGCATTTTCAAAAAATTGCATGACTTGTAGTGAGTCACTGTTTAAGCATTTCGTATGCGTTTCATCATCGTGCTTCTAAGATGAATTCGGTTCCATCTGAATAGAGTTGTAACTGAGTATTTATACAAGATCCCCGCTTAATTTTCCTGTGAGTTTGTAATTTATCAAGGATATAATCCAGTACATCTAAAATTGCATCAATTTAAAGGTGGATTTTAAATATTAAATATGTTACAACGATATCTTAATATATGTACATGTTTTAGAAGACCATTAGGTATTATTTAGATTCTTCTGTTAATCAAGATTTTGGAAGTAAAGGTATTGGTTCTATCTTTCTCATGCACATACATATTTATCAATTTTATTATTTTTCAATTCATTTGTTTTATTTGAAGTTCCAATATGTTTTTTGAAAATATCAGTCTCAAAAAAATATAACCAGATTTATTCACTATCTTATTTTTTTGTTCAAAGGATGCATGAAATATCTCCAGTCAATCGATTAATAATTATTTCCTAAATGAAAGTCATTGCACTTATTGATACGCAATGTATTCCTGATATTTGACGTATATATTCATCTCATCATTATCTAAAATAGCAGTGCTTATTTTGCAAATAGTGTATTCATTATTAAAAAAAATTGAGCAAATTGCTTAGCAAAAAAATTGAACAAATTGAAAAAGAATATTGAAATGAAAATTATTTCAATTCCTCAAGAATTAGTATTAAGTACTTATTAGTTATTTGTGTCATCATAATCATATTCATTCACTTTGATGATGTGTATATAGTACATAACATCGGATTAAACGGATCATGTATGTCTATTATTGGGATTTAATGTAAAAATGACTTGAAATGCGTTGTCTATAGCTTAATAAAGATTTGTAAAACAAAAAAATACAATTAATGCATGTAAACACAATTTTAAATAACTGAAATCGTATTAATACACGTTCACAGCAGTATCCCAATAAAAGTCAGACTTGTAACAAAAGACTCAATCCATTAGTGTACTGTGCGTGGTTTTTTTTTTAAATTGATTCGACCATTGTTAATATATGGCATTTTGATATGTCATATTTTCAAAAGTGGTTTGCTTTTTTACATACATGTTATACTTTAAGGCAAGAACAATGGGTTGTTATTTGACATACATGTGCATTTTGATGTGCAGTCCTTGTTACAAACGACACAATCAGTCATTGCTGTGTCTAGAACAGTGAAGAAAGCTTAAACTTCAAAGATTTTTTTACTAAAATTTTCTAGGGAATTCCAACGCCGATTCTCGAAATTTAAATAAATAAAATAAGATATCCTTTATCTTCTCCAAATTAATGGAGAGTATTTCTTAACCACATTATTAGCTCAGGCGATGATTAATAAGAAACAAAACATACTTATATATGTATGTATTTTGATAAACATTTATGAATTATGGCAATATATTAAAAAAACCTCTATTTTTCATGCATAAATTTTCTGTCTTCTAAAAAGCTGTAACAGCTTAATCAATGTACCTGTTATAGTTATTTATAGCCTTATGACAAAAAGAACACGTTTTACATACAGTATTTATTAATGAAACTTGTACTAAATAGTTGATCATTAATCTGTTTGAACAATCCCCAGGAACAAACTGCCAGGGCCTAATTGAGCACAACTTCGTATTTATTTTACTAAAAACATACAACTGATTTTTGAATTTTTTTTTATTAAAAACAATGTTTAGTTGATAATCGTCACTTCAAGAGCTTATTTCTTAGAAGTTTTTTTTTATTAAGTTCTTAGCTGCGTAAAAGTAAGTTGCGTTACTCACTACATTACTTCAAACAAGTATAATGATACTGAATGCAATATTTCATTCTCATTAGAACTATACAAAAATTCAAATTCACGCGACAGACCTCCGATACTGGTACACAGATATCCATAGAGAGACGTCACTATAAGCTTATCGATTCTAGATTGTCAAGTTGAGAAAACAAATTTCAACAGAAATTTAGTTAATGCTATCAAAGTATTATATGCAATTTGATAAACTAAGAACGTGGATACATAGTGTGACATTAATAATGCTATGAATAAGTAGTATGCTACGTTTTCGATCATCAACAATGATTAATGGTTTATTCAATTGAGGCGGTGAACGGTTTGGGAATAAAAAATCTTTTAATCTACTACAAACCAAACTCACTAGCTGCAATCATAAAAAAAACCCAGCTACAAATGTATAAAACTTAACAAAACTGCATTATCTTTATTGTCATAGTTTTAGCACATATCTGCTTGAGTCCAGAAATCACAGTCGTTACACCTGTATGATTTATAGAATTGCCGAAATGAGTGGTTAGTTTAAAATGGGATGTTTTGGACAGTATAATTTTACTTCATGTACGTAACAATGCACAACACAGGCTCTTTTAAAAGAACCTTCCAATCTTACAATACGTGAATCAGGTATAGAAATGCAAAATGTACCATTACCTTCCATTTCAAATAATGTCAACAATAATTATACACAAAAAACATATAAAAAAATATATACTATTAGCTGATATGATCTAGTTTTAAGTTTAATTGCGAATAAGAAAAAATAACCTTATCGATAAAAGTTAAATGACTGGTAACTAAAATTATCTAAAGTTTGATAAAATAAATACTTGTATATATAGTGTCACCGAAGTAATAATATGAAATTAGCATGCTAAACTTGTGTTCGTAAACAATAACTGAATATTTAATGCAATTCAGATGGTAAACGGTTTGAAAACAAACATTGTATTTTTATTAAACGTGTGATCCAGCACACATCATAAGGAGTTAATCGTGACACTGATTTTTACCAAATTTTCTGAAGCGAAGGAAAAAAGTTGGCTTTCATAAACTATCAACCATCTTTCTCGTGTACCACAATGTACATGCTTGTTAACATGGTCAGCTTATCGGCTTCAAAACATGCTCAGTTATACAAGATGATACATCAGTTAATTGTCTTATTTATATTCATATATAAAATAGTATATCTCCCCCCTCTCTTTCTCTACATGTATCTCTCTCTCTCTCTCTCTCTCTCTCTCTCCTCTTTCTCTCTCTTCCTTAAAACACGGAATAGAGTATTAAACATGAAACTTATTTAAAGATTTGAAGTGGTAAGGATCATTACGCACTTATTTATGATATGCGTGAGCATTTATGTACGAATTCTTGTACATTTGGTTATGTGGGTCTTTCGTGTTTCAAAATTATACAACATCGGAATTTAAAATTACAATGCCTGCCTCTTGTTGGTACATAAATTAAAAACAAACTGATCCCATATACTCACTAAAGACATGATATTTTGCTACGTAATATTTTTTTAACAAAAACAAAGGGTTGCTATTTGACACAGCTGGGTATTTCCTTGATGTGCAATCCTTGTTACAGGAGACACAATACATCAGTGTTGTGTCTAGAACAGTGAAGAAAGACACTAAACACAAACGTTGAATCTTAAATCTCTAACCCAGTACACGCCCAATTATTAGGCCGCAACTATTTAAAAAAAAAAACCCAGCTACAAATGTATTTAATTGAAATAAGAAGGACATTTTTACTGTTATAATTTTCAATAACAGCACATATCTGCTTGAATCCAGTAATCGTAGTCGTTACACCTGGATGATATATGGATGCATTTTTTTTCGATAACTGAAAGGAGTGGCTGCATTAAGAAGTATTTTTTGGAAAGTATTATTTTACTTAATATCTGTTACCATTTAAACCTCGGGCTTGATTTTAGAAACCTTTTATATATGTATTCTGAAATAAATAACTTCATTTCCAATGTTTATGTTAAATGTTTGGAAATCTCAACATCGAAACATATTCCTAAGCAACTGATAATGCATGGAACTTATGAACAAAATATTTTTAATTGAAGGTACCAGAACAGTGCACCGTATATTTTTTATTTACATACTATGTTTTACTTTCATGGGTTACAATATGATTTGAAGTTGAAATCATTCAGATGAATGCAACGGGGCATGTTCTTCTGCAGGTATGTTAAGAACAAAAAATAAGATATCCGTATGCTTATAGGAACAAGAGGTAAATTTATATATCACAGTATACTTTAGCTCTAATTAGGGGTAAACATGATGTACCATTTAGCTGGATACACAGTGAAATTCTATCTTATTAGTTAATATAAAGTAAAAATGTAACTGTTATCTAGTTATTCCACAGATAGGAATACATTTAAGGAATAAGAAACAATTCTTTGAGTATTATGAGGTGATAATTTCGGTTTGGGCGTGGTCAAATCCAATAAAGCCCGAAGGGCTTGATGATAGATATTATTTCAAAATTGTACACTTTAAAACAACATCGTTTTTTAAAAAAAAACTAGTTTTTATGAAGCATATGCTATGTTATACTACACTTCGCAGTCAATACCGTTTTCTGTTATGCTATAAGACACGCCCTTCTGTGTCACTCATGTTTTATAAAGTCATTGGGTTATAGTGTTCAAAATTGATTTGTAATTTGTAATTGGTTTGGCGCATTTCGCATTTAAATTCGTGTTGTTGTTTTTTAATTATGATGTCCCAAATAACATGTTTCCGCTAAAATAAACAACTGAATATTGCACATCTAGAGATACGTAAGTTTTATAAAACGAATAGGAAACAAAATCACATTACAAAAGAAATCAGTAAACAACCAAATGGATGGTACAATGACTAGTAAAATACGTATGAATTGTAGTATGCCTTTGTTTAAGCTTTATGCATGCGTGTCAACAAAGTACAGAGAAGATGGGGTAGACTTTGTTTAAACGGAGTCACAACTTATTAAAACCCAGAAGCTTCTATCGCGTATGTCTTGTATTTCTTATGACCAGGAAAATAATCTAACAAACATGAGGTCATTTAAAAACAAGTAATCCTTTGAAGGAATGATCGGCATGAAATATCATTGGTCAGCTATGTTGATATAATATACGCAACATGCAGTGAACTATATATAACACCGTTTCATTGGTTTTCGAAATAGCAAGGCTTGAATGAGTCTTACTTTTAGTAGGGAAATTATACTTCCGACTAATATTCCTACGCATAGGTGAAAAAAAAAATGTGATTTGAATCATCATGTATGTAACTTTATAAATGTTTTATTTTCAGGGTAAACGGATAAGATTACCGTTTTAGTAATATTCGTCTAATTAAATATTTAATAAGGTTGTCATTGCATAGTAAATAAAATAGTGCAAGGCGCAATGCGTGCGCAAATAGTGAAATTTGCCGGATGCCTCATATGGACACAACAAATATCGCATAATCCACGGTAACAGTACATCACACATTGATCAAGTAGATTTCTAACGTTTGCTACCATGATATATGAATGCATAAAACGTTTTAAAGTAATAATGTATAATACAATTCAAATAGTCCTCTTTAAAAAAAACTTCTTGTATATAACTTATAGATAATGATGATTCCATTAGTAATGTCCTTTATACCTCTAACCTGGCAGTATGTTTACTTATAGTCAGCTTTACACTTTCCGTTCTTCTTATCAAAGTAACGATACAAAAATCCAAAACGTCTATGTATGTGAAACAAAAGCAGACTCATACATCATCCCCAATATTTTTTAGCAAAATACATTGGTTTGCTCTATTAATGTATCATTCATGTCGGCACTTTATCAAATGAATTAAATACACTGTGCACAAAATACTTCGGATTTTCAGAATTGTTATGCTTATTTCATTATCATTTGCAATATTGGTGGATTAAGATGATCAAGAGTTTAGCAAATAATGTACATAATGAATTATTGTTACAAAATATGTTATAGAAAGGATTTATGTGATTTTGATAGAAATGAAAATCATAAATAGTTTCATGTTAAGAATTATAACATATATTGTAAAAAACCATTGATATTGATGGATTTATTTAATTCTGATGGTGTGGATTTCTTTTCTTGTTTTTGCACAAGTTAACAAGTGTTTCTAAATGGAACACCTGTGTATTTCCCTGATGCGCAACTTACGTTAGAGAAAACACAGGATGAATCTCTGCCATTCAGTTAATTGAAAGGTGACTGAAAGGTCAAGGTGAATTTTTTGGGGCATTTTGAACACGATTCGTGGAAATGCAATAATTGAGGTGATATAGAAAGTAAAGTGCATCTGACTTGAAATTTAAAGGCAATTATGAACTTCTGAACTTTTTTATGTAACGGAATGAAATGAGTGTCAAAGATATACAGTTTTATTTTCCAAACATACACAATATCAAATCATTCTAATAAACAGTCTGTTGTTGAACTCAATTTTGAAATTAATATACTATGTTCAGTTACCTAAACCATTCATCTAAAAAAGATTTATCAAATGACAACTTACAGACTGATAAACTGGAATGCACATTTAAAGCCTTCAAATTGATCATTCATAGAAAATATACGTCAAATCTTTCAATACGTGAATCACGTATAAAAATTGCAAAATGTACTATTACCTTTTATTGAGATAAATGTCGACAATAATCATACACTCCATAGAAAGAATATACTATAGGTAATCGGATGTAGTTTTAAGCTTAAATGCAAATTAGAAAAAAAAAACCTGTTCAATGTAAGTGAAATGACTTGTATCTAAGAATTGTTTATAATCTAATAAAGTACTTGTATATAGAGAGTGACCGTAGTAATGATATAAAAGTAGAATACTACGTTTGTGATCATTAAAAAAAAACTATTCTTAAAAATATTTAATGCAATTTAGATAGTAAACGGTTTAAAAACAATCTTTTTCTTTTTATTACACAAATAATTTTCCACACATCGTAATAATTAGGCCGCAAGTATTAAAAACAGCTGCAGATGTATAGAGTTTAAAGAATTACCGGGAATTTATTTGTATAGTGTCATATTTCAGCGCATGTCGGCCTTAATGGATAATCGTGACACTGTTTTTCACCAAACTTTCTGAAGCGGGGTTAAAAAAGAGTAGGACATGATTTACTATTTTCGTGTACCACGTTACACGTGTTAGTTACCATGTCCATCCTTTCGCCATTCTGTGTTATTTCTTACTTAACATCAGTTAATTGTCTGTATGTAAAAGTCCCTCTCTCTCTCTCTCTCTCTCTCTCTCTCTCTCTCTCTCTCAATAGATAACAACATTGCAAATGTTATTGAAAAGGATACATAACATTAATATAATCTACCATAAATCACTTAAGTAATTGTTACTTCTATGAAAGCCAATTCCCGACTTTAAATACAATGTGCTACTGATATTTTGATTGCTTTATGTCATCATCATTTGCAATCTCAGTGCAGATTGGGCAACTAGGTTACACATTATGAATAAATTTGAGCGATGTCCTGTGGCGATAACGAACAGTGTTCAAGTTTAAAAGTCTGAAGGAAAATTTCAAAACAGGAGCGGAGCAAACACGAAACTTTAAAAAATAGAGGTAGGATCAGGTGTTTAGGAGGAGTGAACACCCTCTGCTAACCAGTCACACCCGCCGTGTGCTTTTTGTTGTGATCCAAAAACCGGAAAAGTCCATAGGGCCAGCATTTCTTTAATTTTAGGTTTACAAACCCGCCGCTCGGTTTTCTGAGTTTTTAGAAAGAAAATAAAATTACAAAAAATATTTTTTTTCTCCCCGACAGCAATTTTTTTCTAGTAGGAAAAGTGTATCGTCATTGTTATCACAGAGGCATAAAATCTGCTCTTCTTGTGTCATGATAGCCTAAACATTTCTTACGCATCTTTTTCTCGTGCTACATTCTTCAGAGAAGCTTCTACAAACACTCTGCTGTAAGTTTCATACTTTGAAGTTTTACCGACAGTGTTGAACAGTGGCTAGACGAGATAGTCACACCTCACTGAACATGGCTTCGATAGTTACCTGTGCAGCTGTTTTCAAGTACATCACTGTAAAATGATTCCCTTTCTTTTTGTGTTGAATTGGCATATGTATTCATTGGCTTTTTTAAAAATGTATTTTACAGAGAGAGACAGAGAGAGAGAGAGAGAGAGAGAGAGAGAGAGAGAGAGAGAGAGATGTATTAGAAATATTCTGCAGTAACTATTCTCATGAACACATTTTAAAGTGACCTGCCTAGTGAATTAAAAAAAAATCATATTATTGTTTGTGCATTTTCCGTTATTTTCAATTAAAATTTACCATTACATAATTAATTGCATAGTTGTACTTTGTACCTGGAAATTCAACAGGATAAAATACATGCACACATATAGTTGCAGTGATTTTATAGAGTCTGTTCACATTCACAATGTTATGTTTGAGTTTTCTCACATATAAACACCAAAACCAATTTTGTAAAAAAAAATGTGAGAGATCAATGAAGTTGAATATTTTTTAACTGCAGAAAACAAGAAAGTTAAAAATATTTTGTATATTAATAATTAAATACTAGTATCATAAAGGATAAAACATTCTTACTTTATGTACATAACATTTAGGTTGTTTTTTTTAAATGAAATGTTGACATGTCCGACAATAGTTTGACTGGCAAATTTGAATCTTGGGCTAGTAACTTTGTGGCCAAATTTTGTACCCCTGACATTGCTATATGTACATGTAATATCAAAGCTCTATGTCTAATATTCTATTGTATTATTTCAGAGATATATGTAACACAGATGACTTACTTTTCACATGCTACACTTGATGCAGTTACACACCACTATCATGAAGTTGTCATTCATTATATTAATATTAGAATAAAGATGATGTCATAAAAGGTTTTTTTTTCTCCTACAGAACTTTACAATTTTGTGGTTCGTAAACCTAAAAGTAAAAAAAATTGTAGGTCAAAAGAGATTTTTTTTTTATTTCCTCCTCCTACAGAACTTTATCATTTTGTGGTTCGTAAACCTAAAAATAAAAAAAATGCTGGCCTAGATGAGCTGGTAAAAAGATATAGTCTGCCAATTAGTCTTAAATACGTCAGTCAGCATGTGACCCAGTGCAAGATTGTTTTTGCTGATACGGTCGTTGTATCGAACATAGAACTAACAAAAATATAACTTTAAACGAGACTGTTGATCAACTGTTGGTCTGCTTCTCATTGGTACATGAATAAAATACAATGAAAACATATGCTTCGACTGTATCTTACTAGACTCGTAAATAACAAATAGCAATGCTCACAAACATTTTTGATCAAATAAATCGTATTTATACACATTCAAATCAGCACTCTCATAACAATTCAAAGTTGTAACTAAATACGTTTTTACTTTATAACTTATGAATGCTTCTTTTCTCTCTAAAGAGACGCGACCGATGTTAAGATATGATATTTTGCTACATAATACTTTTCAACATGAACAATGGGTTGTTATTTGACACACCTGTGTGTTTTCGTAATGTGTAAACCTTGTTACGGAACACTAGGTAAGTAAGTCAGTTTTTTGTCTAGATCAGTGAACACTTAAAATTCTAAAGTTCTTTTAGGGGAATTTTGTGGGGCTTTCCAACACTGATTCTCGAAATTTGAACATATATGAAAACGGTTACTTAGAAACGGGGTTCATCTGACCTTGATTTAACAGACTACTGAAATAATAATTAATTAATCAGTTAATAAACTGATGTACGTTTTCACCTAATGGAATTTGCTAAAATTTTTAAAGATCTACATTGACAATAAACAAATATAAATAAATCCAAAACAATTTAACAAACAATCTCAATTCTAATAATAAAATACTATGTTCCGTTACCAAAACAATTTACCCAAAATAAAAATCGGTCAAGTTATCTGATAAACTAGAGTGCGATTGTACATTTGACAATATCAACATACATAATAGAACAAGCCTTTCAAGACTAGGATCACGTATAAAGTTGCAAAATACAACTACTAGGTCGTGAATAAAAAGCAGAAGAATAAAAATGTATGCTGACCAATGCTAGTTCTGCAATTAAAGAAAAGGAAAAAAAATGTTTAATCATTCTTTAATGTGACTTTTTAAGTACCTTAGACTCTGATAAACCATGAACTACATGTACTATTTGCAAAAGTAATTTTTAATTTAATGTAAGCCAAATGACTTGTATTTTAATATTATCTAAATTTGATAAATTCGCTGCCTGTATGACAGTACATGTACAATATATGATATGAATAAGAATGCAATATAGTTGGTGAACGGTTTAAAGCAAGCGCTGTTTTATTATATACAATGTATATAATCTACTACATGTACATACTTCCTTTTTAAGACCACAAATGAGAAAAAGCTACCAATATATAAAATGTAAAATAAAAACTACGGAGGCTATACTGTTATAGTTTCGTATTTCAGAGCATTTCTGCTGGAGTGGATTACTAGTGACACTGTTTTTGACCGCAGTCTCTAAAGTGGAATAATGATGTAGGATATATTACATTGCCACGCACATTTTTCATGTACCAGAAGACCCGTGATCGTAAAGATACACTGATCTGTCCCTCTGGCTTCAAGACATGAATTTTTATTTCAGATTATACATTGCCTAATTTTTGGTCTAGATCCGAGAAGAACACTTAAAATTAAAAGTTTTTTTTAGGGGAATTTTGTGGGGCATTCCAACCCTGATTCTCGAAATTTGAATAAATATGGATACAGCTACCTAGAAACGTGGCTCATCTGACCTTGATTTAACAAACACTATTAAACTACTGTAAGTTTTTATCCAATGTAATTGTGATAAAATGTTCAAATATATGCAATGCCGATTATCAAATATAAACAAAACCGAAGCAATTTAACAAACAATTCTAAATTTTAATGTTAAAATACTATTTTAGGTTACCAAAATCATTTACCCAAAACAAAAATCGGTTAATTTATCGGAATAACTAGAGCGCATTTGTACATTTGACGACTTAATATCCATAATACATAGAAAATAAAACATGCCTTTCGAGACTTGAATCACGTATAAAGTTGCAGAATACACAATTACCATCTAAATTCAAAATGTCAAATGTCAAGTTCATGCGACAGACTACCAAAAGAGATAAACACAATCATGACAATAAGAAGTATAAAGTATACAGCTAAGGTATAGCGATGTGATATTTAGATTGATTCCAGTGATAGGAGTAATTTTCCCGAGGCCAAGCTAATCTCTTTCTGTCTCTGTATCTCTCTGTATTTTTTTTCTCTCTCTGTCCCTCTAGATCTCTCTCTTTCTCTCTCTCTCTCTGCGTGTGTCTCTTCCTCTGTGTGTCTTTCTGTCTCTGTCTGTCTCTGTCTCTCTCTCTGTCTCTCCCTGTCTCTCTCTCTCTCTCTCTCTCTCTCTCTCTCTCTCTCTCTCTCTCTGTGTATCTCTGTGTCTCCCTCTCTCTCTCCCTGTCTGTCTCTCTCTCTCTTTCTCTCTCTCTCTCTAAAACACAAAATGGAGTATTAAAGATGAATTTATTTAAAGTATTGAAATGTTGAGGATAATTTAGCACTTATTCATGATGTATGTGAGCATTTATGTTGGAATTTTAGTTTTGCACATCTGGTTTTGTGGATATTTCGTGGTTCAAAATTAGTCAACATCTTAATTTAAAAATATAAATACACCATATACTTACTAAAGATTCGTAAAATAATAAATAACAATGCACATAAACAGTTATGATGAAAGATTTCTTTTACACATTCAAAAGCAGCATTCTCATAAAAATTCAAAGTTGTAACTAAAAACCCGATTCCTTTATAAATTGTCCATGTATTTTTTGGAACAGATTCGACCGATTTAAGGATATAATATTTTGCTATATAATACTTTTCAACAAGAACAAAGGGTTGCTATTTGACACAGCTGGGTATTTCCTTGATGTGCAATCCTTGTTACAGGAGACACAATACATCAGTGTTGTGTCTAGAACAGTGAAGAAAGACACTAAACACAAACGTTGAATCTTAAATCTCTAACCCAGTACACGCCCAATTATTAGGCCGCAAATATTTAAAAAAAAACCCAGCTACAAATGTATTTAATTGAAATAAGAAGGACATTTTTACTGTTATAATTTTCAATAACAGCACATATCTGCTTGAATCCAGTAATCGTAGTCGTTACACCTGGATGATATATGGATGCATTTTTTTTCGATAACTGAAAGGAGTGGCTGCATTAAGAAGTATTTTTTGGAAAGTTTTATTTTACTTAATATCTGTAACCATTCAATACTCAGGCTTGATTTTAGGAACCTTTCACATCTGTATTCTGAAATAAATAACTTCATTTTCAGTGTTTATGTTCAACATTTGGAGATATCAGCATTGTAACATATTCTTGAGCAACTGATAATGCATGCAATTTATGAACAAAATAATATCAATCGAAGGTATCAAAACAGTGCGCCATATAATTTTTATTTACAAACTATGTTTAATTTTATGAGTTACGATAGTATTTGAAGTGAAAATCATTCAAACGAATGCATCGAGGCATGTTCCTCTGCAGGTATATTTAGATAGTTTTTTGAGATATCCGTATGCTTATAGGAACAAGAGGTAAATTTATATATCACAGTAACTTGAGCAGTAATTTGGGTTAAATATGATGTACCATTTAGCTGGATACACAATACAAACTATCTTATTTGTTTATGAAAAGTCAGAATGTAATAGTTTTTTTTTATTCTTCAGGTAGGAATATATTTAAGGAATAAGAAACCATTCTTTGAGTATTATGAGGTAATAATTTCGGTCGGGGCGTAGTCAAATCCAATAAAGCCCGAAGGGATTTATGATGTAATATATATATTATATTATTTCAAAGTTGAACACTTTAAAACAACATCGTTTTAAAACCGCTATTTTTTATTTAGCACATGCTATGTTGCACTACACGGCGCAGTCAATTCCGTGTTCGGCTATGCTATAAAACACACCTTTTTTCGTGTCACTCATAATGTTTTATGAAATTATAGGGTTCAAAAATTGATTCGTAATGTTATCACAGACAAAGACTCTGGAAAAGGTAAATATGCGGGATTGAAATAAAAAAACCTATTTTGACAGGTTTATCTTATTGACAATGCCAAACATAATGTTTTCGATAGAAAAGTGCCCTTGTGTTAGATAAAATGACGAATAATTTCAAAGATTTATTGTATACGTAAATGTGTAACAGTATATTGACATGTATGAGGTTTGGCGCATTTCCCATTTTATTTCCTGGGTTTTTTAAAACTATATATCACAAATAACATATTTCCGCTAAAACGAACAACTTAGTATTCCACATCTAGAGATCCTTAAAAATTATAAAAGGAATATGAAACAAAATCACATTAAAAACGAAATCAGTAAACAACCAAATGGATGTTACAATGTTCAGTTACCAACACCCCCAGTGGGAATACATATGATTTGTAGTATGCCATTGTTTTAGATTTATGCGTGCTTATCAACAAAGTGCAGAGAAGATGAGGTACGCTTTGCTTAACGGAGTTACAACTCACTAAAATTTAGAAGCTTCTATCACGTATACCTTGTCTTTCTTATGACCAGGAAAATAATCTAAAAATCACGATTTCATTTAAAAAATGTCTCAGAATCTACCTTCATAACACATTGATCAAGTAAATTTTAAACGTTTGCCACCATGATATATGAATACAAAAACGTTTTGAAGGAATAATTTCAATACAATTAAAAAGTCATCTTTGAAACACTTCTTGTATATAATTTTTGAATAATGATAATACCATAAGTAATGTTTTTTACACCTATAACTTGGCAGTATCATTGCTTATAGTCAGCTTTACACTTTCCGTTCTCCTTATCAAAGTAACGGTACGTAAATCCAAAACGTCGAAGTATGTGAAACATAAGCAGATTCATACATCATCCCCAATATCTTTAAGCAGAATGCATTGGTTTGTTCTATTAATGTATCATTCATTTCGGCACTTTATCAAATGTATTCAATACACTGTACAAAGAATACATCAGATTTTCAGAATATTTATATTCATTTTATTATCATTTGCAATATTGGTGGATTAAGATGATCAAATGTTTAGCAAATGATGTACGTAATGATTAAGTTTTACCAAATTTGTAATACAAAGGATTTATGTGATTTTTATTTGAAAGAAATGAATGTTAAATATTATTACTCATATTTGGTAAATGTGACCGTTGATATAGGGATTCATTCAATTCTGATGATGTGGATTTCTTTTTGGCACAAAAAGAAGTGTTGCTAAATGTCACACCTGTGTATATCCTTGATGCGCAACTTATGTTACAGAGAACTTATCAAATATCTCATTTTTAGTTTAGACAAGTTTAAAACCCTATAAATTCAAAGGTCCTTTCAAGGTGAATTTTGTGGAGCATTTGGAACACGATTCCTGGAATTTTAATAAATGAAGTGACATAGAAAATCAAGTGCACCTGACTTTAAATTAAAAGGCAATTATAAACTGCTGAACTGTTTTATGTAATGGAATGTTTTGATTGTCAAACATATACAATATCAAATCATTCTAACAAACAATCTGTTATTGAAATAAATTTTAGAAATAATATACTATGTTTATTTACCTTAACCGTTCATCGAAAATAGATCGATCAGATAACAATTGATACACTGATTAACTGGAATGCACATTTAAAGCCTTCAAATTCATCATCCATAGAAAATACAAGTAAAGTCTTTCAAAACGTGAACCACGTATAAATATTGCAAAATGTACCTTTATCTTCCATTGAGATAAATGTCAACAATAATTATACAAAGGAAACCAATAGAAAGAATATACTAAAGCTGAAAGGATGTAGTTTTATGTTTAAATGCAAATTTAAAAAAAAAAAACCTTTTCAATGTAAGTGAAATGACTTGTATCTAAACAGTGTTTATAATTTAAAAACGTACTTGAATATAGAGAGTGACCGTAGTAATGATATAAAAGTAGAATGCCACTTTTGTGAGCATAAACACTAGCTGAATATTTCATGCAATTTAGATAGTAAACAGTTTAAAAACAAACGTTGTCTTTTTATTACACATATAATCTTCCACACATCGTATTTTAGGCCACACATGTTAAAAACAGCTGCAGATGTATAGAGTTTAAAGAATTGCCAGGGGTTTATTGTCAGTGTCAAATTTCAGCCCGTCTGCTTTGAGAATTAATTGTGACAGTGTTTTTCTTCAAACTGTCTGTAGCGGGGTTAAAAACCAGTAGTATATGACATACTATTACGCATATATTTGTGTACCACATTACACGTGTTAGTTAACATGATCAGCCTTTCGCCTTGCTGTGTTATTTCTTACTTAACATCAATTAATCTTCTGTATGTAAAATAGTATCTCTCTCTCTCTCTCTCTCTCTCTCTCTCTCTCTCTCTCTCTCTCTCTCTCCTCTCTCTCTCTCAATAGATATCAATATTGCAAATCTTATTTAAAAGGATACATGAAATTGATATATTCCATCATTAAACACTTTAGTAATTGTCTCTTCTATGAAAGCCAATGCCCTACTTTATATTGTATGTTTCCTCATATTTTGATTGTTTTATGTCATTATCATCTGCAATCTCAATGCAGATTGTGAATATAATTTACAAATTATGAATAAATTTGAGCGATGACCTATGTTGATACCGATCGAACATTGTTCGAATTCAAATTCTACAGGAAAATTTCAAAACAGGAACAGAGCAAACACGGACGTCTAAATAATAGAGGTAGGATGAGGTCCATAGGAGGAGTGAGCATCCCGCCGTCTGCTATGTGTCGTGATCAGGAAAAACGGAAAAGTCCGTAGACAAGTATGTGAAAAGTTATAGTCTGCCAATTAGTATGAAATACTTCAGTCAGAATGTGACCCAGTGGACGATTGTATTTGCTGATAGGGTTCTTCTATTGAACATAGAACTTTCAGAAATATAACTTCAAACGAGACATGTTCAGCCGATAGTCTTTTTGACCAACTTGTCCGTAGACAATTAAGTGATTAGTTATTGTCTTACAATTAGTATGAAAATCGTCAGTCAGCATGCGACCCAGTGGAAGGTTGTATTTGCTGATAGAGTTTTTCTATTGAACATAGAACTTACGGAAATATAACTTCAAATGAGACATGTACAGCTGATAGTCTTTTTTGATCAACTTGTCCGTAGACAATTAGGTGATAAGTTATTGTCTTACAATTAGCATGAAAAATATCAGTCAGCATGCGACCCAGTGGAATATTGTATATACTGACAAGGTCGTTGTATCGACCATAGAACTTATAAAAAGATGACTTCAAACGAGACTGTTCATAGTCTTGTTTTATCAACTTGTTTGTCAGTAGCTTGCCTCGCCTTAGAAACTGTTCATTCGAAGGGCATGCCGTTGCGTATTGAATTAACTGAGATACAAAAACTCCACATGCAGGTGATGAATGTATTTTGCTACATAAGTTAGGGAAGTTGACTATAGAAAAAATGATGTCATTGCGTTTATCATAAAGTTTTGTTGTTAGATTGCATTAATGTCCATTTCCAGTAAAATATCCAAATATGAAACAGATGACGTAGACTCTGTGGTATCTGTTTAACAGATTGTTGTGCACATTTCTATGTGACTGTGCATTTTGTTTAACAAAAAGGTTTTTAAAACACGGAATAGAGTTTTGAAAATGAAACTTATTTGAAGTTTTGAAGTGTTGAGGAGTATTAAGCACCTATCTATAATGTGTGCGAGCTTTGATGTAGAATTTTTGCACTTTTTGATGATTTTTTTTTATCTTTCGTGGTTTATAATAATTCAACATCAGATTAATTAAAAGTGCCTGCCTCTTATTGGTGTATCAATAAAATAAAATGGCATCATATACTTCGTTTGTATCATACAAACGATTCGTGAAACAATAAATAGCATTGCCAATAAACATTTAAAAAATGAATCGTATTTATACACATTCAAAGCAGCATTCACATTAAAATTCAAAGTTGTACCTAAGTACGTTATTCCTTTAAAACTGATGCATGTTTTTTTTCTTAAGAGACGCGACCGATGTTAAGAAATGATATTTTGCTACATAAAACTTTTCAACATGAACAATTGGTTGTTATTTGACACACCTGTGTGTTTTTGTAATGCGTAAACCTTGTTACAGAAGACCTGGTTAGTAAGTCAGGTTGTAAGCCAAATGGCTTGTATTTAAATAGTATCTAAATTTGATAAAATAGCTGTATGTATGACAGTACATGTACAATATGTGATAAGGATAAGTATGCAATACAAGTTGTGAACGGTTTAAAGCAAATGGTGTTTAATTACATACCCTGCATATAATCTACTACATATTTCGTTTTTAAGACCGCAAATAAAAAAAAAAGCTTCCAATATATAAAATGTAAAATAAAACCTACGGAGGCTCTATTGTTAGAGTTTGGTATTTCAGAGCATTTCTGCTTGAGTTGATTAATTGTGACACTGTTTTGAACACCGTCTCTAAAGTGGGATAATGATGAAGGTTATATTATATTGCCACACACATTTGCCATGTACCAGAAGACCCATGTTCGTTAAAATACACTGGTCTGTCACTCTGGCTTCAAGACACGAATTTTTATTTTAGATTTTACTTCGCTTATTTTTTAATTTCAATTTCTATGTAAAGAACAACTCACTCTCTCTCTCTCTCTCTCTCTCTCTCTCTCTCTCTCTCTCTCTCTCTCTCTCTCTCTCTCTCTCTCTCTGATATACTATTACGCATATATTCGTGTACCACATTACACGTGTTAGTTAAAATGATCAGCCTTTCGCCATGTTGTGTTATTTCTAATTTAACATCAATTAATCGTCTGTATGTAAAATAGTCTCTCTCTCTCTGAAGGATTTCTCATAAAGAAAGAAAACACTTTCTTTATGAGTGTCAGCAAAAGAAAGATAAGAAAGTTTAAAAATTCAAATCTTGCAACCTTATTTTGTTGGACATTGAATACACTTATCATAAAAACCAGTATTATTGACAAGCTTGAGTAGCGGAGATATTGGGTTTTTAATTTTTTTTTTAGCTTGTTCTGAAAGGAATATATCCAAACTTTAATCCAAAATAGACTATAAAAAGATGGAAAATAAACTTGTTGATAGATAATTATGTTTAAATTCCTTATCATAGAATAAAAAAGATCCACACAGAAAAAAAGAGAGTATAGTCTTAACAAATGCTCTTCTTTGATGATACTGATTCTGTCGGTACATTGCTTAAGTAAATGTGTAACAAATGAAACTGTAGAACAATCAAAATAATAACGGAAAGGAGTGTATGAGTTGTAAGACATATCAAGTTGTTCCATTTCCTTGAACATTACATGACTTAGCATATTTTACAGGTGTAAGATCAGTGCCTTCACCAATAACAGTCTCGGGCCAGTGTTCGATGCCTACTATATCATCGTGTGTTTTGCTCACAATCACGTGGTCGAACCAAACGCCCAGGAACGAAAGTGAAAACTACTTTAACTAAAACTAAATTCGAATTTTTTAAAATTATCTTCCTCGTCTATATTACGTGAACTGCATCGAGGTTACTAGAATAAAGTATTAATTTCCTCACCACATTAGTCAATGCTATTATCAACAAAACATTTTTAAAAATGTGCCTTTTGTTTACATGTACGACAAAAGTAAAGACTACCGCTGTGTATGTGTGTATGAGTAAAGTAAAGTCGGGTGCAAGGTTAAGCCTTTCGGTAAAACGGGCAGGCTATATACCTAAAACTGGTAATGTCATGACGGTTATATTACATGTACAAGACAATAACAAAATCAATATTAGTCCATTTAAGTTAAATCTCGATGTTTCATTCATAAATTATCGATTTCACCTTTATCAACAGCAAAGGTTGTACGTTTTTTGTAGATTTATACTGTACCCCTTCGGGCGTTACGTAAAACAATGATTAATTTATATTTTAACCAGAAGAGCATTCCGAACAGCTAAGAACAGCTGATTATGGTCACCATTTTAAAACAGCGGCTGCTGAGGGGCATGCCTAAAACTAATAAAACAGAGAAATATAGAGCCTTAGCGTTTTCCCATTAAGCAATGAGAGAGAGTTCTATCTCTGTCCTTCTCCCGTTCCCTGAAAGTTAACGCCCATTATCAAAGGGAAATAAAAATAGACTCACGGTCTGAAATATCGGAAACAGATCTGGATAAGGAGTATATACACATCATTGCTTAACGTAACCCGAATCTTAGCGTCATAGGACAGGTCTCTCCGAACTGTAGTCCTTATCCTTAACCATTCAACAAAGAACGACATGTCACGTGTTTTGATCAGGGAGGAGGACAGGAGTAGACGTTCCGTGGAGTCGTTCTTCAGTGTGCCGCCAGCCATAGAGAATATCACTAACTTTAGTACTAGGAAAGTGGTCTACTCCTCGGGGAAATTATTGAGCTTGTCACACAACATGACCATAATAGCGAGCGCAGCTCGCCGGCGCGCAGCGCTGGCGCGAAGCGAGCTCTACCGGCAAGGCGTGTGTGAATAAAAAATTCTGACTATTTGCACATTCATTCAACGGATTTTTTTGGCGTCAGTAAATCGGACCAGTAATGCCTTGTTTTAATCGTCCCAGTAATTCCCTGTAATTATGGTTTCCCATTTCACACTCTCACGAGAACAAGATAAAAGACTATGTACATGCATTGTAAATAACACAACGCCAATTTCCATTACTTTTAAGACTAACGGAGTTTTCGTCCTTTCGAGTGACGTCACAATGGATTTCTTGCACATTGATCCGACAGAATTTTTCGGAGTCAGTAAATTTCCATCCACAATGCAATTCCTCAATGTCGGCCAATCTCACTAGACTGGATACAATCTCGCGAGAATCAAAGTAAAATTTTTGAGAAACAGATAAATTGTGTAATTTCCAGAACATCATGCTTTTTAAGTAAACAATCAATATTTTTCGCGTAGTTTTTTCTAGTGTGTTTTCAAAGAGACAGACTACACTTGACCGACGTGAACTTTGACGTCACAATAAGGGGAAACAACTTTAAGTAGTTATTGTAAATCTGCTGAAATATAAATACCAAAATCTTCTCAAAATCTTGCAGAGCTAACGAATCGAGACATTTCTTCAGAGATAGGAAACAGCTGTAACTTGCTCTCATTTGGATGAATGCTCAAATTTATTTTATTCACTGTATTTAGGGTAATTTCCAGGAACGTTTTTTTAAATGGGGCATGGCAACATCATTCAAAAAATCTTCACAAGCAAAAAGAAAAATAAAATTCTCAAAATCAGGAAAATTCTAATCGGGGTGAGGAATGGGGAGTGCGTGGTATGCCATTAGCTCTTTAGCTGCTCAAAAGTGTCTTTCTTTTCACTACTATTTACGGTATTACATGCTACCGGGGGATCCATTTTCCTTATGTGATCAACTAATTTTTTTATACGTAAATTTGATTTCTTTTTAAACGGGGGAGGGGAGATTCTGTGATAAGTAAATTTTTATTTGTTTAAGAAAAATGTCTGCTGCAAGAAAAGAGGAAATATTATGTTAAAACATAATGTTAAAATCTTTATTATTCAACAACATTTTATCTGAGATAAAATTTCGTGCGACCAGTATATAAACAATCTGATCAAAATCAGATTTTTGATCCGCTCCGACAAATTCGGATGTCGCTACACTTTGTTCAGCGACTATCAGAGTTTCGGAGCGTTATTAAGATCTGATTTTAATCAGATTGGTAAATAAATTGGTAAGTAAATAAATAAATAAAAAATCTTATGAATCATGAATAATAAAAACTGGAAAATTGGTATATTTATTTTATTTTGCATTCTTCATTTACGTGTACTTTACGTCACTACTTTTATTTTTATTGATTTATCATAATTCATTTTTGATCACCTGCTGCGCTCGCCCCAACGGTCGCACCGTAAAACATATTAGGGAATAATGTTGTATTTAGTATAAACTTTTTTTATCATTATCAATAAATAATTTAAACATATGAGTTAATTCTTTAATTTCCACAATTTATAGAAAAAAAACTGTTTCAAAACTAAAATATTTTTTTTTTTATAAAAATGAATTGCTCGGAATGTGAATCATTTTAAGGTCAAGATCTAGTAAATGATTTCAAACTGTCCTGTTGGTGCTAGAACCATTATGACGTCATAATTGATTTGATGAATCTGTTCCCGAATTTTACGACTTTAAAAGAAACATGTAGAAAATAAAACAATATTTTGACATTCTATATTTAAACATGGTAAAAGTAATCCCGGTACCTATATTGAATTTGACATCATTTTAAAGAGGAAATCAAGAGGTTTTTTCATTCCGTTTTTGGGGAGACTGTAGGCAATCTAGATATATAGAATTAGTCAAAAATGGACAAAACTCCGAGATTTGTTACTTCTGGTCTTCATATTTAATAGAAAATGGTTGTTTAAAACATGATTTTTTATTGTGTCTACCAAAAATATAAGCCCCGGTACACCATCTGAAAAAAAGATATTGTTATGAAGCATCAATAAAAGAATTTATATCTTTAATTTCATAAACCTGTAGGCACCTTTCATTTACTAGATCTTGACCTTAATTTACTATTATTCTTATCTTTATTCTCAATATCTTTATTAGCATGGCTGTGTTGTAAGAAAAATTTATTCAAACCATTACTATACATTTTTCCATGTTACATATGTACCTCATTTTATTGTAGTGACTAACCACTGATCCAAATATCTGAAGTATTGTTATGTTTTGTTTATGCACTTGTGCATTAGGTTTACACTAATTACATAAAAGGATACAGTTATAAGACAAAGACTGTATGGTAATGACCGCTATATTGTTATTTAAATACTGTTAAACCTTAAGTAGTGTACTGAAACCAACTCAGGCTTTTGATGTTCAGTTTTATTCATGGTATTTTCTACAGCATGTAGTAGTAGTAGTACGCTTTTAGTAAAAAGCTGAAAAAAGAATAAAATAAATTTACAATACTGAAAATACTGACATTTGACAATACTGACTCTATGAATACACTGATTGAAAAAATAGACTGACTGAATTCTTACAATGTAAATAAAGTAAAAAATAGAATTGATATTCTTGTAAGAATGTTAGACACAATGTATAATGATATCAATAAGTATACATATAAAATAATTCATAATATCTTAGTAAATTTACTTAATACACATGATACCTATAATTTCACGCACGGATGATTTTGGCGCCAATGAGTGAACTATTCTTTGTATACATTACAACATCATTATATCAATAAGTACTGAACATATGGTTTATATTATATAAATAATAAACAAATACAAGTACTTACACCGTAGGGCTTTAAGTTTCCTGCATGGAAAAATGTACGCTTGTACAAAATGATAATACGGTGACTCTACCGAAGTTGTGTACTACACGGCTCAGTGCAAAAATCTCTAATGACAAGAGAGTAGAAGAAAAGGGGAGTAACTCACTCCAGAAAATTAATTCGTACGTAGAATACTTCTGAAAACACCACACTCCCCACCTAATATCATCCAGATATTACAAGTATGAACAATGTTAACTATTAAAAATACTTAACATATACTAGTAAGATTAATTACCCATGTAAATTCACCAACGTTCTATTGGTAATTATAATAACAGTTAGTCAGTTCACTGTAAGCAACAAGTATAGTTACGACCTAGTCAATTAATAATACAAGTTCTGTAATGGGTCTCACAAAAATCACACGTTTCCCATCTCTGATGACGCGAATTTCCACCGTCCTGACTTTACCATCATTCTGACTCGGGAAAACTCTTGTAACGAGACCAAGAGGCCATTGTCCGCGATGAACCGTCGGATCGCGCATGAGGACGACGTCACCAGTCTTCAGATCAGGTTGGTTGTTCTGCCATTTACGACGGACTTGTAAGTTCTGCAAGTACTCATCTCGCCATCGCTTCCAAAACATGTTGGAGAGATACTGGACGTGTTTCCACTGCGATACGTACATGTCTTTAATGTTTTGAAAGTCAACACGCATCAAGTCAACACTGAAGTCCTTCTGTGTTAACAACATCGATGGACCAATAATCACTGGATCTTCAGGATCTGTAGAAATAGGACATATCGGTCTAGAGTTCATGATTGCGGTAACTTCCCACATAAATGTACATAAAACTTCATGAGTAAGTTCCTTGGTTTTGTGTTGAGTAGAAGAGAGTCAAGAATCTTCCTTGCAATCCCGATCATTCTTTTCCATGATCCGGCCATATGCGACGTATGCGGAGGATTAAAGGTCCATTTGGCTCCATTTGTAGACAGAAATTTCTTTACTGGTCTAGACTCTACATAAATCACATCAACATTAATGTGATCTAATGCTCCTACGAAGTTCGTTCCACGATCTGATCGAAATTCCTTTACGGCTCCTCGTATGGATATGAATCGTGTAAGGGCATTTATAAATGCTGAACTGCTTAGCTCCTCTATGACCTCAATATGGATTGCCCTAGATGTGAGACAGCTGAAGAGTACGGCCCATCTTTTCGAATGTGCTAGTCCTCCTCGTGTTCTGCGTGCTACAATGTTCCACGGACCAAAAACGTCAACGCCTACTATAGTAAACGGAGGTGACGGAAAAACTCTGTCTGCTGGCAGGTCAGCTATGATTTGTTGAGAGGGAGGTCTACGTAGTTTCCTACAAATCACACACTTATGTAACACAAAATTGATAATCTTTTTGGCTCCTATAATCCAGAAACCATGAGATCGTAGGGCACCTTCTGTGAACACTCTTCCTTGGTGTTGTACCTTCTCATGATAATGTCTGACTAGTAAAATGGCAGCATGTGATTTCCTGTCAATGATTATCGGGTGTTTTTGGTTTATTGGTAACGGAGATTGACTAAGACGTCCGCCGACTCTCAGAATTCCATCTTTGTCCAGAAAGGGGTTGAGCTGTATGAGAGCACTTTTACGAGGTAGAGGTGTACTGTCTTTCAAACAGTTGATTTCTTCTTTGAACGAAAGTCTCTGAGAACTACGGAGAATGAACAGTTCAGTTTCATGTGATTCTTCAACACTCTCTTTAGGGAAGGTCCCATCTGTGTCTTTCTTGTGGAGACATCTTCTTCTTAGAAGTCTGAATGCACAAACTAAACTGTGCCACGTTGATAATTTCACAAATCGATCAGCAATAAATTGCTGTACAGAAGTTTTCTTCACTACTGGTTTTATTTCTTTGTCACTCTCAGGTTCGATCAATGAAAAGTCTTCATCTAAGCTTATGTTTGGTTTATTTGGTCCAGAAATCCATTTGTCCATCACTTCTTGAACTGATTTACCAGGTCTTGTTCCAATATCTGCTGGGTTGTTGCCTGTTGAAACATAGTTCCACTGCTCAGATATATTTATAACGTTGATGGATGATGCTCACAAGGTTGCTAACGTAGTTGTAAAAACGTCTTGAGCGATTGTTCAAATATCCTAACACAACTTTGGAGTCTGTGAAAAATTTGACGGAATTACTAGGTAAGTCCAAATTATTTGTTATCTTTTCACTCAGTGGCTAATACAGCACCACACAATTCCAATCTTGGAATAGTATGTCCTGATGACGGCGCTACTTTGGACTTTCCCATAATGAATCCGACATTAATGTTGTCTTGTTCGTCGACTGCATACAGGTAAGCGACAGCTGAAATGGCTTTTTCAGAAGCGTCAGAGTATATGTGTACTTCACAGGACTTTGATTCGCTAAGTGAAATCTTTGTGAACATCCTTGGAACGTAAAAGTCACTGAGTGAATTCAATGATTCTTTCCACTGTAGCCATAAATGTTCCTTGTCACTTGGAAGTGGTTGGTCCCAATCACTTGTAACTTTGCAGAATTCTTGCATGAGTAGTCGTCCATGGATGACAATAGGAGCTATGAATCCCAAAGGATCAAATATACTATTCACTATTGATAAAACTCCACGTTTGGTAAAAGGTTTGTCTTGAAAATTTGCATTAAAGGTGAAACAGTCACTGTTTAAGTCCCATGCAATACCAAGGCTCTGTTGCATTGGTAGATCGGTAGATTGGTAGTCTTATCGATATCTATCGAATTCAAGTTCTTCTCCAGGTCTTCCATCGGGAACTGGATGATGACATCAAGACTGTTAGAGGCTATTTTATGTAGTCTGATTTTTCCTTCTTCATACAACACAGACTGAGTGTTCTTCAATACTTTCACTGCTTCGGAACTATTTGGGACGGAAATAATCCCATCGTCAACATAAAAGTTTCTATACACATAACTTTTCACATCATCGTCTGCGTTTTCCACTGTTTTCTGTAAACCATACATCGCTATAGCTGGGGATGGTGTATTTCCAAACACATGGACTTTCATACGGTATTCGATGAGTTCCTCGTTTGGATCACTGTTGCGGTACCAGAAAAATCTTAGAAAGTCACGATGATCTTCTGTCACTAGGAATCTGTAAAACATCTGTTCAATATCGGCCATAATTCCTACTGCATCTTTACGAAAGCGCAATAATACACCAGTTAGGTCATTTACAAATTTTGGTCCACTTAATAAGACACTGTTTAATGAAACTCCCTGAAATTTCACAGAAGAATCAAAGACACCACGAATTTTATCTGGCTGTTTGGGATTGTAAACACCAAACAATGGTAAGTACCAACACTCTTTTTTGGGGTCTAATGTTGGAGCGATTTCCATGGCGTCACTTTCGATGAGGTTCTTCATGAATGTCACAAGATGCTCTTTCTTTGTAGGATTTTTCTGTAAACTGGCATGCAGCATTTGAGCACGTTTTAATGCTTGACATCTGTTGTTTGGTAGTGACTGTCGTGGGTTTCTAAATGGGAGGGGCGCTTTCCATCGTCCACCTTGATCTTTCTGAAAGGATTTATCCATTAATTCCATGAATTCACGATCGTCAAGGGATAGTCCAGTCTCATTATCATCTGTCTGAACATGAAATATGTTTTTCTGAATTTCGAATTCTGAAATGTTACTTTTTAACTGAAACACATTGGAACATGGTTTAAAATGGTTTCACGATGACTGTCAATTATGGTAGTCGTGTATGTCGTAATGTTTGGTTTGTGGAATCTTTCTAAACAAACATCCCCAACCACAACCCATCCAAGGTTCAACTGTTGTGCAAAGGGTGCATTTCGAGCTCCAATACGCTGATCCTTGACATGATGTGCTTCTGCTAAATCTCGTCCGATAAGTAACAGTATCTGTGCATCTGGATTAAGCGCAGGAATCGGTACGTCACGCAAATGTGGTTGATGGCGTATGACATCTGGTGTGGGAATTTCACTTCGATCATCAGGAGTGTCATTACACTAAGTTACCATCGGAAGTTCAATGGTTACGGATCCGTCGATGGATGACACAAAGAAGCCTGAAGTTCTGCGTCCACTCATCTGTTGACGTCCAGCACACGAAGTCAGTGTAAATTGGTGAGTATCTGATTTGGATATATGCATGTAGTCAAAAAGTTCTGATCTTGCAAGTGTGCAATTACTTTGATCATCGATTATAGCGTACAAGGTCAAAGTTCGGTTTGGATCACTCTCATGATAAACGTTGACAAGAACAGTCTTAGCACATGATCGTCCTGAAAAGTTGTCACCACAAACGGCAGTACACTTGTTGTTGACATCGTGTCCCCTGTTGTCAAATCTTACAGATGCTCCAAGTGGCTCCCCACCGTCAAATCTTGGAGTGGTTCCTCGATGAGCTTGATGGTATTTAGGTGTAGTATGCATAGCTGTGTTGTGTCGTTCACTACCACATTCTAAGCATTTCACATTAGCATCACAGGTTTTATACACATGAGCTGTAGATTCGCAGCATTTGTAACAAAAGTTATTGTCACGTAATATTTGTTTTCTTTCTCTCAGTGGTTTCTTTCTGAAGTTTCTACACTCGTTGAGTGTGTGTGGAGCATCAAGTATTGGACAGTTTGGTGATGCTGTAAATTCAGTTTTCTTGACATTCACTTTTCTGTTTGGTGTTTGGTTTGGTTTCCAGGTATCGTATTTTTCACACGTAAGACTTGGATCATTCAAAGTAGTTGCTGCTTCACTGACGAAATCGCACAGAACATGAAATGGGGGAAATGGAACATCGTTAGTTTGTTTAAATTTACTAGCTCTTGTGACCCATTTGGATTGTAAATTGCTCGGTAATTTGGCAACAATTTGTTTGACTCCTACTGATGTATCAAAGTAGCTCAGTAAGTCATGATACTTTGCATTTCCTTTTAAACACATAATTTCTGACAATAGATCAGAAAGTTCATACAGTTTTCTAACATCACTGTCTGTAATTTTTGGAAATTTGTTCAATCTGGTTTTCAGAGATGTTTCCACCATTTCTGGCGATCCAAATCGTTCATCTAATCTTGACCATAATTTCTTCACACCCTCGAGTGGATTGTGTAGAGTTGATGTTCTTATGCTTTTTGCATGATTTGTGGATGTTGGTCCTAACCATCGGATCAAGAGATCGAGTTCTTCAGGTGAAGAGAGTTTTAAGTCTTGAGACACAGATTTGAAACTACTTTTCCAGGTTTGATAATGTTCTGGCTTGTCGTCAAAGGATGTTATCCTTGACAACATGAGATCTTTCATCAAGATATAATTAGCGAGCTGTGAAAATTGTGAGCTTTCACTAGTATGTTCATGTTTTTCTGTTGACCTATGGTGTTGTTCACTATCATCAGGAAGTTCAGTAACAGTTTTCCGATGAACTTTAGGTTGTTGAGGAAACATTTTAGCTTGTGAAATTTCTGTAGTTGTTGTAGGTATAACGGTTTCTTGATTTCTTGGTTCACAGTCCGTTGTTGTTTCGTTGTTGTACTTGAAGACATCATCAATGTATTTTCTTGTTTTCTCTGTCGAATCTATTGTGTCTAAATCTGTGTCTAATTGACTGTCTATTACATCAAATTCCACCATAGCTTGTAGTTCAGCGTCAACAATGGCTTTTTCTTTTTGAGCACATAAGAGTTCTAAATCTGTTTCCAAATCAACTGATTTTCTTGTTACTTCAGCTCTTCTCTTCTGTTCTTCTTCCTCGAGTTTGGATTTTTGTCTTTTGAGTTGGATTTCTTTTTCTGTGAATTCCAGTTTTGCTTTCAGAGCTTCTGCTTTTGCACGTTGTCTCATGATTATGGTTGAATTCGAAGAATGTGATTTCTTGCTTTGTCTTTTACTTGTACTAGATTTGGACGATTTGGTTGTTGTTGACTCACTATATGCATCACTTGGTAAAAGATTATCACTTGTAGATATGACATTATTGAGTTCTTCAACAGTTTTCTCTATTCTCATCTCTAGTGTAGATAAAATAAGTTCAAATGAAAGTCTTTCTTTCTCAATTTCTTCAGTGCCAATTCTTCTCAGATAATCTATGAATTCTTGAGCCTCTTGTTTATATTTCTTAGAGAGTGTAACAAGATGTTCTTTCACTAGAACAGACATGTTCTCCTTATTCTTGGACTGTAGATAATATTCTATTTCAATGTCCATTTTTCTTTTAATCTTACTTAAAGATGCATATCTGTTGTTGACATTTTCTTCATACATTGCTCGTATAGCAACTGTAAACTTTTTGGTGCGTCTCTGTGACTGCGACACAGTTGAATCGTCTTCTTCTGGAAACTCTGCCATGGTCTTTTTACTGTACTGAAACCAACTCAGGCTTTTGATGTTCAGTTTTATTCATGGTATTTTCTACAGCATGTAGTAGTAGTAGTACGCTTTTAGTAAAAAGCTGAAAAAAGAATAAAATAAATTACAATACTGAAAATACTGACATTTGACAATACTGACTCTATGAATACACTGATTGAAAAAATAGACTGACTGAATTCTTACAATGTAAATAAAGTAAAAAATAGAATTGATATTCTTGTAAGAATGTTAGACACAATGTATAATGATATCAATAAGTATACATATAAAATAATTCATAATATCTTAGTAAATTTACTTAATAAACATGATACCTATAATTTCACGCACGGATGATTTTGGCGCAAATGAGTGAACTATTCTTTGTATACATTACAACATCATTATATCAATAAATACTGAACATATTGTTTATATTATATAAATAATAAACAAATACAAGTACTTACACCGTAGGGCTTTAAGTTTCTTGCATGGAAAAATGTACGCTTGTACAAAATGATAATACGGTGACTCTACCGAAGTTGTGTACTGCACGGCTCAGTGCAAAAATCTCTAATGACAAGAGAGTAGAAGAAAAGGGGAGTAACTCACTCCAGAAAATTAATTCGTACGTAGAATACTTCTGAAAACACCACAAGTAGAAAATTAACCCTTTTGAAATGAATAATATATCTGCTAACATTTAAATATCATAACAAAAGTTTTCTCACAATCTACATCTTTATAGTGCAATGATTTTTTTAATTTATAACGCCTGCTACTGGTTCTGCGTTGTGATGCGTTAGACACCTGCTGACTTTTAAAAACTACTTTTGCTAATTATGCATATTGTAAGAAAATATTGCACTTTGTACAAATGTCTAAAAATCGAGTGCACATGTTGTCTGTTGTTTAGATATGCTTATATATCTGGGTATTCTCTAAGACACGCTTCAAACATCTGAGTAAGGCGTTTGATATGAAAGTAAGCATTTATAGGTTTAGGCGCGAATATGCAGACAAATATGTCATATTCGGCCTTGTTAACGAACATGTTTTTAAATGTTGCAAAGACAAAATTGCTAAATGATCGAATTTCTGTGTTGACATTACACATAGCATTATTTACAGTTATCAGAGACATAAATAACAGAGATTGGCAACTGATCGAAATCTCGCAAAATCCTGCGGTCCCTATTGTAAAGTGTTCCCAGTTGAAGTCAGTATATCTTTCTAAAAACAACTATATCGAAATATAAACAGCTAAAACCTGTTACCAAAACATTCAAAATATTATATTTTCATGAGTTTTTGTCATATAAACAATATTAAAAGAGGAGTTTAAAGAGGCAGTTGGCTACCCGTCTTCCGAGATTTCGCCAATGTTTTATAGCTGGCCAATATATTTTGTATTTATTTATCTTATTTTTCAATTTTTTGTTTCAAAAATGTCTAAAACCTATGCACACTTTTCATTAAAACAATATACTTTTGGTTTAAGATCATTATCTCAGTTTACTAAATTAATGTAGTTTTCAAAGTAAGGTTGGTCCCGTATCATGTTTCAACATCAAAACACGCTAATGGCGGAGTTATCTAGTTTTCTTGTTTTCTAGAAGTTATCTAGTTTGTATGGCTTACGGCCATCTAGTTACCGGATTATCTTTCCGGCAAAGAGTTCACAATTATCTGAACATGGGCGACAAAAACTAGTTCTATTCGAATGTTGCAAGGATAACTGTTTGTTGTTCGAAATAGATATCTTTAACCAAGATTATATTTTTCCGTATGTAATTATCACTTCAAATAAACTCAAAATCTAACGCGAATGAATACCCCCGTCATGCATCACACAGTGCCGTCATGATTCCCGCTATGCATACTTACATGTATTATAAGCAAAAAATCTTTTTCAATTTATTTCATATCTTAACAGTCATTAGTAGATGTGAAATTGTCGTTATTCTTACTTATTACGTTTGTACCCATACAGAGCGTCGCTAACTTCGATCGACATCGATTTCAGCAAGGGGGCACACGTGGTTAACGGTTAAAGGACTGAACTTATGATTGTGTTTTGTCATTTCTGGATATATACTGTTAATCAAATATGTACAATGAATTTGGATTGGATTTTTGATTTTTGATTTAAGAAATATCTGTTTTTGAAATTCAACATGCCGTCCAAAGTCCCGCCCTGGTTCAGTGAATACCGGAAGGTCAGTGACAGGCAACAGGAATATCGACGCAAGATCCACGACCTCCGGCGGAGCATTCAGAACCGGGACGAACAGCTGATGATAGTCGCCATTGAAAGACAGCGGCTACTTAGAGGACGGCGTAAAAACCCGCAAAACCCCAAAATGAGCAGTGTACTAAATATACAAATCAATAGCGGGCCTCAGCCGTTTCCGAACAGACAATGCGAGAGGAAGGTATCTTTGTCCTAACTCCGTTCCCCGGAAGTTAGCACCCATTATCAAAGGGAAACAACTCATGGACGCTCGGTCTGAGACGTCGGAAAAGGACCATGACAAGGAATCTATAGACATCATTGCTAAACGTAACCTGTCTCTCGGCGTCATAGGACAGGTCTCTCCAAATTGTAGCCCTTCTCCTAAACCATTCCACAAGGAAAGACAACTCCTGAACATATCACGTGTGTCAATCAGGGAGGAGGACAGGAGTAGACGTTACGTGGAGTCGTTCCTCAGTGTGCCGCCAGCCATGGAGTACATCACTAACGTCAGTACCAGGAAAGTGGTCTACTCCTCGGGGAAATAATGGAGAATGTGTCACTACGAAACCATGATAGGGAATACTGTTGTGTTTAGTTGAAACTTTTTTATCTTTATTAATAAACAGTTTAAAGCTATGGAATACTCCTTCAGATTTTAATTTCGTGAAAAAAAGTTTCAAAATTAAAATAAAAAAAATGTATATAAAATTAAAGTGCTCGGAATGTGAATCATTTTACTTCACTGTTATCCTCATCATTATTCGCATCATCTTTATTAGCATGTGCTTTTAAGTAAAATTAATTCAAACCACTACTTTACATTTTCTCGTGTTTTCTCATGTTATTGTGGTAACTAACCACAGATCGAAATATCTGGAGTATTTTTATGTTTTGTTTATGTACGTGTGCACTCGGGGTACACAAATTACATTAAATGATACAGTTATAAGACACATACTGTATAGTAATGACCGCCATATTGATATTAAAGAAGGAAAGTGACACTTTACATGTAACTCTAAAATTAATCCTTTTATAAATCTACCAAAATATCAAAATTATTATTTATATCTTTTTTTCTCACAATTTAGATCTTTATAGGGCAATTATTTTGATCTTAAACACTTGCTACTGATTTTACAAGTCATGAGATAGAAATCCGTTGGTTTCTAAAAGCTTTTTTGTTTATAATGCATATCGTTGTAGAATATTGCACTTTGTAGAATTGTTCAAACATTTAGTGTACATGTTTGCCTAATGTTTAGATATGATAAGCATATTTTGTTATTCTACGTGACATAATTCAAACACCTTAGTAAGTAATAACATGAAAGTAAAAAAATCTATAGGTCCAGACGCGAATATGCAGTCAAATATGTTATAACCGGCCTTATTTAAGAACATTCGTTTAAATGTTGCAAAGAAAAAAAATGCTTAATGATCGAATTTCTGTGTTGACATGACACATACCATTAAATGCATTAAATACAGTTTTCTTGGGTTTTTTTTTCTAATGCTTTTCTAATGGATATTGTACTGAATCACGCGATCAAGATGTTTCAAATTATTAGCACGATAAAACCAGTGCAAATATTAATTATCGATTTTCGACGTTATATATGTGAATGTTTATCTAGGAACCAAAACTAATTCATAACATAAATATCTGATAAACTTAGTCTCACTATTTGTTAAAATCAAAAGAAAAAAGTTGTAAAAATGCTAATTACTTCTTTAGTCCATGTCAGTTTACAAACTTAAAAACAACAAGCATTAAAAACATATCAAATTGTCGTAAACAGGTACGCGTTTTCAAAGTTAGGAGCTACGAAGAAATCACAATAAAAACACAATGATCTGTTACAATGAACAAACCAATCAAATTGCGTTACCTGTGGGATCAAAAGAATGCACTTAACAATCAAAGCAAGTGGATGTCGTTGTTATAAGCGCACTTTAAAAAAAAAACGTGGTTGGTTGGATGGAAATATTTTTTTTACTTTAAAATATTATATTTATACATGTAACACGCTTAAACAAATAAAAGTGTCTAGATCTGATCTGAATTTCAAAGTGCGTTGCTACATGGTATTTAAGGGGACGGAATGGCCGTGGCCATTTTGGACTACATTTATCTTCTAAGAAGAAGAGCTTTGTCTATATTGAAATTCAAAAATCAAAATAGTTTGCTTAATGATAATCAAAGCATACACTAGTAAAAATATTGAAGGAATATGAGATGTAAGTTTGTTTACTACCCAGACTTCCCTACTTGTACAGACGAGTAAAAGAAGCACATGTATTTTATATAGTTTATTTCATATCAACAAAAAGACCAACAAACGATTGCTAATTCAAATTTTCTAATTTGATGCTGACCGGTCTGACGGTTCAACGATAAAATTTACATACTGCTACATCTTAGCTAATTTATGTTTGTCCTATTTCGGATGTACTGAAATAACCGAATAACAAATGATATGTTGCTCAAATACCAAGTTAATTACTCTAAAACGCTGCCCAAAAAAACAGAAAAATCCAGAAAGGGTAATAAATAATCACAATGAATTATTAGCTCAGCCATAGCAGAGTTTAATTTGCGCAATTTCCTAAACATTCTTGCCACCAAGCTGACATAAGTAAGAAAAAGTGCGTACACTTGAAACACAAACCAATTTAAAATACATCATAATATTAATTAAAATAGAGAGTACAATTGTAATACTAGATGCTGTCATTAGACAGTAATACCCGCAACAAGTGTTTGCCCCTAAATAACACTGTTTAGTACCAGTTTAATTAAAAATGAAGGCCATATGCAAGTTCCGGTAATACATTTAATTTTTAAAAAAATCCCTTCTCATATGATAATACACATGAGCAGCACTCTATGTGCAATTTGGGGTTGAAATGTTTGTGAAATTTTACGTTTATCAATAATCTTGACATTTCATGTCATAGAAAGTAAAATGGTCTATATAATAATTACAAACACAATTAAATGATACCCCAATCTCCGCGGTGGTTGCCTGCTTTAGATTTGCTTCTGTGTCCCTACATGTACATACTCTTGTGCACGGATTTAGAACAGGGGTGGGAGTGAAGGGTCCAGACCCCCCCCCCCCCCGAACATTTACATCAATATTTAAAATACCAAAAATACACCTCGGACTCCAATACCCTTACAGACTTCAATGTAAGGTAACATTATTTTGGGGGGAAATATTATATTTATACTTTATTGTTTATTTCAATAGGCAGTAAACATCACAGTATCCAGGTTTTCTGCAACACCTTAAAGCTGTTATTTACCTAATAAAATAGTGCAAGGGGTTTTGAAGAATAGGTCATAAAAATACATGCATGTTACAAATAACTTATCTTTGACTGGGGTAACGTTCACAACATAGGTCTACAAGTCTCAATAGCGGGTAATTGTTTTACACCGGGTAATTCACGTGGTGTATACATACATGTATGAAATTTTCACATGCAGAAAAGGATTAGTTAACATGCATAAACATTTCTTTTGTGATGATCATCTAAAGAAATTCATATTGTGCTCTAATTAGATTATCATTATGATGTTGACCAATATAGGTAAGCATAATACCTGTATAATAGCACATAATTATGAGACACCTGTATGTAAATAAGTATTACTTTCACTTTCTAAATATGTGATTTCCCTTTGCTAGCATGCAGTTTCATCAAATAAGCTATCATCGTTACCTATCCTATCGCATTTGTAAAGTTTCTGTCATTTTAATAGCAAAAGTTATTTTTTTCATTTGTCAGACTTACATATTGACCCTCTAACAATTTCGTATTAAATTTGTGTATTACATACACATGTATAAGTAAGTGTAGAGACTTCTCATTTTTATATGAATTATAATAGGAAGAAAGGTTTCTTTCTTTCCTAATCTATTATAATGCATCATATACAATGTAGGCCATGACCATATGGGATTGTTCTGACCCCACGAAACAGGAAAATACAAAATACCTTCTTATGTCATTATGATGCATTGAATGGTGTAAAGTACATGACCTCCCAGGTGTTGTCTTTAACAAAAACAATCCCTTTTGAAATAGGAAATGATGAAACACTGTATATTTTGATAAACTTAAAGATTCTCAACCCTAAACCACATACTTTTTTCTTGCTCTTTGTGTCATTGCGCATCAAATTGTATATAGGTTATGCTCCTTGGAGACACCCTGACATTCTAGAACTAGAAATAATAAAGTATTTTATCATATTCATCTGTAGTGTTTGATCCATGTGGGTAATTTCTAGCCTAATGATGACACTGCTTTGTTTAGGATACTTTACAGGTGAAAATACATGCATATAACATTTTGTTTATGAATCTCAAAAATTAAATTAAGCAATTTCAAAAATGTTAATGTGCATTAGGAGAGAAAAAGCAATCAAGAAATGATTTAAAATTTGCTACTGTACACATGTAAGAATGTAAGACTGAATCTTTAGAACCAGGTTTGATTTGGGGGTGGATGTGGAGTATATTTATTGTTATTAATTTTAACTTGTCGATGAATATTAGTTATTGATCCCAAGATAGAAATATGACTTCTGATCATGTATCAATAAAGCATTCGTCATTGTGCAATGTGTAATGCAATTTTTGTTTAAAAATAACATTTTTTACAAGTTTATAAAACTTTTAGACCCCAAATTATATTTTGATTTTAACAGATCATTCGACAATGAAGACAAATGTAAGATTATTTTCATTTTAAGCATAAATAAATGCCAGTTTTTTTTTATTTCAATTTATCTATAGTTTGAGGAGGAATACAAGCTCGGATCCAGAAAATTTAAATTTGAGTTTGTTTGGGGGTGGGGGTTCCAAGTCATTTATTTGACAATTTGTTGATGTAATTTAAAATAATACTAAGCCATACTACAGTCATGAAGGTGAATAGTATAGAACACAACACAAACT
>VIAA01000142.1:0-117209 GCA_015776775.1 Magallana hongkongensis | reverse complement strand
GTGTATCCTGATACAAAAGTTTTTCTAAAACAAGTATTTAAATTTTTTTTTAATCTTTATTTTCGTTATTTACTGCATCTATGTCGCATTCAACAAACTTCAGTCTATTACTTGCAAGTACTGTAAGTGAGCTGCATATTCGCCCAATATTGGAATGTTAGACAAAATCTAAGCAAAGTGACTGTAAAATTGCCTTCCACTAACTTTTATTTCAAAACCTGCTGCATGATATAAGCAACCCTTTCTATCTCATCCACATTTTTTCATTTATTAAACTATAACTTTTATAGTTCTCAGATAATAAATAATTATTTTCTTAAAGTTGAAAACTGTAGGAAATAAGGAGAAAGGTCCACGTTCACGATTTCATATTCTCATTTTATATTTGATACAAACAAGGGGGTCGCGGAATTAAGTACTCGCATAATATAAGGAATTTACAGTATCAGTATTCATCCCCAGTTTTGTTTTGTTTTGTCAATTTTGCGGGAAAATTAAATGCTAAGCGAAATCCAATATCTCATATTTCTCTTCAACACGGGCGAAACTGTTTGCAAGTGTAGAGTAGCAATCATTACAGGGGGTAAATAACCCTGTATGCAATGTTTACCACGGCATACATCATTTCTTTCTTTTTTCGGTGTCACTATATATATATATATATATATATATATATATATATATATATATATATATATATATATATATATATATATATATAAGTATTTTATTCTGTGACATTTGCACATTCATAAAGGATAAAAGTTTTCCCAACTCAGAATTTTTTTATCGGACTGGTATTATATATGCATTTTTTTTCCTATATATGATAAGAGTTAAATTTGGCCCCCATTATTCGCCATTTTTTTAAGTGTTTCGGGTACAATAAAATGTTAACTAATTTTTTAGAAGAGTTGATATAGAATATATTTTTCATCTATTTATTTGATTTATTTGCACTCACTGGCAGTATATGACGTCAGAAGTGACGCAATGTCTATAATTCAATCAAAATCAGCCAAACATTGACATTTTTCTTATCTATTTACGAATGTGAAATATAGAGCGCATGCTTGAACAAGGAAATTTTTTTTGTCACTTATTAGTCTTGGCTAGATACATCTCTGATTAAAATATTTTATTAGTTCAAGAATGCGCTCTATGTTTTCGGAAGGAAAAATCGCTTGAATACAAGCTGTTTTACGCTAAAAATGCAAAAATGGCGGGAAAAGGTTGTCTTTACAATGTCATATTTCTAAATTGTGGGCACTTGAACCAAAATAAATATTATGTAAACACATCACATACATATCTGTACTAAAAAAACAAAGAATGATAGTAGAATGATGATGTTCATTTTAGGGGGCCATTTAAGGCCCTTATCATATATAGTCCTTTGATAAAAGAGCAAATTGCAGTTTTAATTTTGGTATTATAAATATATTAGATTTTTCAAAACAATTTCACTTATTTACATAGGCAAAATTTAAAAATATTTAAGAAAATAAAGAACTTTACAAAATGGAATCTTAGACGCTACGCACCCCTTCAGAATGTAGTATACTAGCAATATTAACAGATGAAATGAAAAGCATTATTACAAATTTGATACAATGAGGTTTAGAAAAGCAAATGATTCTGAAACCTAGCTTTGTATACAAGACTAGTGCCTACTTTAATAAATTTAAATGACTTCATTTTTTTCTCTACCACCTTTGCCGAACAATTGCAACGTCTAAAAAAATTATTATGTTATTATTATATGGTTAATTTAAAAGAATCCAAATTTCAATGGTTAAAATTCCAGATTTTACCTAGAATTTTGCCAACAAATGAGTACCTTTTCAAACTCAATATAATTGATTCGCCAGCCTGCTCTTTCTGTAATCAAAATATAGAAACTAGAGAACATTTATTTTTGGACAGTGTTCATGTCAAAGAAATATGGCTCTACTTTGAAGAATGGTTAAGAAGCAAGTTTAATATTTTAATGACATTTGATAAAAAAAACTATACTTTTTGGTAAAATCAAAAACAGAAATATGTATAGACTTCAAAACTTATTCTTACATCAAAACAATTTATTTTTGCCAGTAAATATAAGAATATCCCAAACCTCTCAACGCTCACGTTAAAACGAACTGTCACTGATAGAATACATATTGAGAAGCTACTGTTGCTTAAGAATTGTAAATTTGCCGAGTATGAAAAGTATTGGCAAACTATTTGTGATTTGTTATAAAATGTGTTTATAATAGCTGCAAGGAAATTGTAAGCAAATTATAGCAAAATAAAATATAAGTGTACTATAATTATGTATCCTCTTGCATATGTTTGACTTTTTGATAGATAGTGTTCCCCCCTCTTTCTCCACTCTCTTTTACCCCACTCCCCACCTCTTAATTAAAAATACTCAAAGTTCCGTGGTTGATAAAAGAAAGAATTCGAGATTGTTTGTGCATATATTCGCTGCTTGTTGGTGTATACACTTGTCTGTACATGTGCATGTTTAACTTCAGTATTTGACTGTGTTTATACTTATATCTTAAATGAAGTGAATATGTGATGTGTATGCACTGTAAATTAAGTATATGAGAAGATGTGAATAATTTGTACATGAAAGTTTGTATTAAAAAAAAAAAAAATTAAAAGGTGTTTTTCTCTGCTAAACAAAGACGATTGGCATGTATGTATTTTAGAGCAGTGGAATTAAACCCGAATGTTATTCGTGATGAGTTGGCTTACACGTACACCGAATTATGAACCAGAACTTCAGGTGAACTGTCATCACCATTTCTATACCCGACTTTAAGAACCAATACAACCTTGAATTTGAGTATCCGTGACCTTTTGCATAATATTGTGTTTTAAAGGGCATTCGTACGATTTGAGTCCTAATTTTCATCTTTCCCCCTTTTACTGTTTGTGTCAAGAATGACAACCGTTCCATACAATTAAAGTATACACGAGCCGTATTTTCCAATTTTTTCTTTTTTTAAATGTTTAATTTCGTAATATGAAGAATTTAACTTGCAATCCGTAATTATTTTTTTTTTAATTTCACATGATACGCTTCTATTTACATATGTAATTTTTATGCAAAATCCGCATAATATTTACATCCAATTCTTTATGTATTGAATGGTGTTATCGAAGAAAGGGCCGACACCATTATCTCCCCTTTGTCACGCAATTTATTACTAGAGTTAACTCCCCATTGAATATATAAATTAAAGCGCAAGCCCCATAATCTTTCTTTCCCTTCCTGTTGCTGAGAAGATAGGTTGGTTAAGTTAATCTTAAATTTTTCTCTATGATAAGCACGTGCTGCAAACAATATTTAATAACCTTTCCCTCAGCCATTATTCAACTTTTATTAAATTTTCTGAATTTCTCGTTTGATCAAGATAATTATCGATTAATCCCTTATAAATATGTACACATGCATATTAATTATAATGTGTAAATAATATAAATAATACATATAAAAGTGTAACGTTAAAGTAAACAAATTCATAGATAAAACAATTGTAGACTAATTTTAAAATTATTTTTTTTTTATTAACACTTGAATATTTTTACATATTTCGAATTATCAACTGAATGAAATGCCACCACGGCGGTCCATACGGATGAGAATTGAGACGGCAAGGGCGAGCGAAAGTAGAACGGCAAGGACCAGGGAGCAGTGGCCCAATGGTATAATGGATGATGGCCCATCAAAACCGGTGCAAACCAATTCGGAGGTCACACAACGATCTCGGACAACGGCGTAATCTTCACATGCCAAATACATAGACTATATTCTTCCAGCAGTCCCATCGGTGCACAACATGCTAGGTATGCACGTTAGCAACTCAATTCAACAAAAAGTTATAGAAGGGCAGTATATTGATCTGGCCTCTCTATTGCTAACCCAAAAAGGTTAATACCATAGAACAGTGGACTGATCTCATGCTTATATTTGTTGGGATTTATCTTAGTGGCCACCCTGCTAAATCCACAGAGCTTTTGAAATACATGCAGTGTGTTAAGATGGGGGCTAAAAGTGGGATGGAAAGAATATGATGTTCAGCATAGGTTACGCAAGGCTCATAATCCAGCATCATCATGGGGGGAAGTGGATTCTGAGCTCTGGTTAATGTACATGACCCCAACTTCAACCTTTAATGCTCCTCAAACCCTGTCCAGGGCAGCATCTATAGGAAAGTTCTACAACTTCAATATCAAAGGGTCTTGCGAAAGTTTCCTTGCACGTACACTCATAGTTGTTTACGTTGTAGCGGCCAGCATGCTATGATACACTGCAGTCTTGCTCAAACTCATAACGTTATGCATAATGTTCGTGCCCCCAGATTCCCAACACAACATGCTAACAATCAACCCAGGACACAACAATTGCATTTTAGGGGACCCCAGAACCCAAACAACCTCCAGCCCCCGTTTTAAATTTACAAACCCACACGGTGTGGGGCCTCTGCAAAACCCCTATTAAACTCCCCGCAGTGGAGAAGTATTAGTCAGATAACTCAAAAACTCAGACTGCGAAAAATTATTCTTAGGATTTTCACAGGGTTTTCAATTATATTACACGGGGCCAAGAACTCATATTCAATCAAAAAACTTGATATCTGCGTATGGCATCACAACGAGCTTCAAGAAAAAATAATGAAGGAAGTAGAATTAGGACGGATCGGCGGACCATTTCGGGATCTATGAATTTCAAACCTCCGCATATATCCTTTCGGAGAGTTGCCAAAGGGGAACAACTCTGGTTGCAGATTGATAACACATCTCTCATTTCCAAAATTCAAAAGCGTGAATACAGAGGAAAGCTCAGTTAAATATACATCTTTTGACTCGATTATACAAATTGGTCAGGGGGCATTGATAGGAAAATGCGATTTAAAATCAGCTGCTAGACTTTTGCCAATATGTCCAGGGGATTTTGACCTACTTGGCTTTATGTTTGATGATATGAACTACATTGATAAGTGTTTACCAATAGGGTGTTCTGTGTCATGTAAGGTCTTTGAAGAATTTGCAACATTTTTAAACTAGCTGGCAATAAAAAAAATCTCATGTAGACACAATAGACCACTATTTTGACGATTTTATACTTGCGGGTCACAATGCTTCTGTTTGTAAGGACACCATGTTTACATTTCATAGTATTTGTTATGATCGAGGGGTACCTTTAGCTAAGGATAAAACTGTAGGTCCTACCACTTGCTTAACATTTTTAGGTTTGGAAATCGAAACTATCGAAATGCTGGTTAGAGTACCTCATCCAAAATGTGTTGAACTCCAAAATCATTTAAAACAACTGTTTCCACTTAAAAAAAAAGTCACACTTAAGCAGTTGCAATCAGTGCTGGGAAAACTTAATTTCTTTACAAGGGCAATTCGGCCATGCCGTGCATTTTTTCGGCGCCTGTATGACGCCTCTATCGGTGTCACGGAACCACAGAATAAGAATGGTATTCAGATCAAAATCTCAATTTGTTCACTGATAGCTCAGGGTCTGCTTAACTAGGATGTGGGGCGTATTTGAATGGGGAGTTATGTTCCTTTAGCTGGCCCAAAAAAATATATCGATGGGTATCACGACATGACCCTATTAGAGATTATCCCTGTGGTTTTATCTGTCATCATTTGGGGCAATAAATTAGCCAACCAAAAAATAATTACATTTCACATAGACAATCAGGCATTGGTTGCAGTTTTGAACAAACTTACCTCTAAATCTGAGCTTGTCATGGTATTTGTTAGAGCATTTGTCTTAAAATGCATGCGACACAACATTTTATTTCGTGCAGAATATATTTCAACCAAATCCAATAATATTGCTGATGCTATTTCTCGTAAACAGTGGACTAGGTTTCGCCAAACGCAAGGAGGGACCCCGAACCCATACACCAGTCATTTCAAAACATTATTTCAAATTTGAATTTGATCGGCTGTAATATACACCCCTGCAAATGTTTTCGGAATGTTTTCTTTATCGTTGCTTAGGATGTAATAAATCCAGAGGTGCTCGAATGAAAGTTCACAAGACTTCACCGAGATTTGTTCAGTTCCTGTGAAATTTCGAGCGGAAGTATAAGTGTTCGGATAATATTCTCAAAATACGTAAGTACTGGTCGATTTTCATATCATATTCTACTTTGATTTATGTTAAAACATCAACATCTTTTAAGATGTTTGTCTTATTTCACCATCTAGCGGGTTTTTTTTTTAAAATTAAACGATGATATTCAGAACAGAGTAATCGTTCGTGTTCAACCACGTGTAGAGTGGTTGATAATATAAACATTAGGTTGCTTAATAAAATCATAGCCATGTTTGATGCTTGTGGTGTGCAATACCAATTTTTAAAAAAATTAATGGGTGAATATTTTGCATAAAAACTTAGCGTATCGAGCCATTTTCAAGGAACATTCTGCATAAAATAGTACAGTCTGTTTCACTATTGATGTTAATTGCTAGGTCAGGCGCGGATCGAAAATTAATTCTTAGAGGGGATCTCTACTACGCATGTTAATTGTCGCAACAGCAGAAAAAAAAACCATTTTTTGTATTATCTTGTTTATTTCTAGAACACATTTTATCCACCAATTAATGAAGATAAAGTTTAAAATCAATAAACCTCAGAATTTATATTTGACTACAAGTACCTAGATTCTCTAAAACAGACTATAATCACGAGGCACGATTTTTACTTCGAAACAGATAGGGTCAAATAAAATCACGTGGTCTAAAATTTAAATGACAATAACATTCGCAGGGGTGACATAGGGTTCAAAAAGTCGGTTTACTGTCATATCAAAAATTTTGTCATCAGTTCGCACTTGAATATTGGCCTCCAACACTATGTTCGGTGGTTCAGTACTTACTGCATCTATTCAGCGGTGCGTTCGTATTTGTCTGCAATATCTTATCACTGCAAGTTACAAGGAATAAGGGACCCAACTTCTCCATGTTTAGTTACAAAGCTTTTGCAGGGCATGAAACGCTTAAATCACAATTCTGATACTACACTGCCTATAACTAAAGATGCTTGAAAAAATAATTTTGGTTTTACCCACCACATGCACTAATTCTTATGAAACAAGTCTTTTCTCGGCAGCATTTTTACTGGCATTTCATGGTTTATTACGTGTCGGTGGATTGACTGTTCACTGTTAAATTTCGAACAATATTGTACTTTGTATGGACAATCTAACTCTAGACCCTGATAAACAGCTATTGTTAATCAATCTCAAACATTCAAAGACTGACCAGGTAGGAAAAAGTACCATTTTGCAAATTGGTAAATCTGAGGGAGTTGCATGTCCATTCAGGCTTGTTGAGATATATTTAGGTGTGCGCCCGTTGACTGCAGGGCCTTTTTTGTCACTTTGATAAGACCCTACTCACAAGATACCAGTTTACGGCAGTACTCTCAAAAGCATTAGTCCGTCTTAAGTTACCGGAGTACACAAGATACAAATCTCATTCTTTTCGAATTGGAGCTAGCACTGGATTAGCAATGCAAGGTTTTTCTGCGGAAACAATTTAGAAATGTGAATGATGGAAATCTTCGTGTTATAAGTCATACATTCGCATACCAAAATTTAAACGCAAAGGTTGTAGACAAACAAAAAGTGTGGTTTGTGGGGTCCTCAATACTGAAGCATGCCCAATTAGAAGCGTTTTAAGACCTTGAGGTCTTCATCTGAACTTGAAAAGGCTAAATGTTTCGTAATGGTGGCAGGGGTACAGTGGCCTGAAATTGTCTCAAGTAGAACAGAAGCATAAAACCCTAGCAAAAGTGGGTTCTGCACCTAATGTTATTTTAATACACTGTGGGGGAAATGACTTTGGGGAGACTTCAATCAGAAAACTCAGGCTAGTTTGCATGAAGCTTTTCCAATTTATTCAAACCAACTTCCCACATTCGAAGGTCATTTGGTCTTGCATCATTCCACGCATACAATGGCTTTATTCTCAAAATGTTCGTGCTATGGAATCGCAACGTAAACGCCTTAATTCTTGTGCATCGAGGTTGGCCTTGCGGTATGACGGCGCAATTATCCGCCATCCTGATATAAAGAGTGGCTCCTTGTTTTTCTGTGATTGAGTACACTTGTCAAAATTGGCTAATGCTGTTTTCCTAAATACTCTTCAGGGGGGCTTTGACGTTATCTTAAAGGGGAAGGAAACTAAAAATATGTTGTACAATAAATCAATTAATTATCATCTACTTTGATTGTAAATCGTATTTATTTTCATTAAAAACCCCGGAACAATGAATAAATCAAGAAAATCGATCGCTTAATTTAAATTTCCCGCCGCCATTGAACTTTAATCTATGACGTCACACCATCTATTCCGGTTTGTCTTATCAACATACATCTGTAGTAGTAAATCATGATATTCGCTCTAAATGACAAGTTCTGGAAAATTTGAAACAATATTGATTTGAGACCGTTCTTTTACCTTTGCAAACTACAAACTAACGTCAAATGGAGCATGTTCGTTGAAATCTAAATGCGGAGGTTAGTGTCGAAGAAATCGCCGCGTAAATGTGGAAATTGTCAACAAATGCCAAGTATAATAGAAAATGTCTGCCGTCGTTATTTCGACATGGTAATTCCGACTTTAAAGAATGAATTTTAAACATCCCGATTACAATTATAACATTTATTCAGTTAGCAAAGAACTTGACTTGGAATAAAAAAAATTAATCGAGGTCGTTTTCAACTTTGAATTGTAGCAGATTAACAGCTGTCATTTACTTATGAAAATGCATATATTTATGCATACAATGATACATTTATTTATTCTTTAGATTGACTTGTGAACTCAAACATCAATTTTGTTTAGTCGATTATTTGAGTAACAGAAAGGCATAAACCAGCGTTAACTATATTCAGAGCACTGTGTGCATTCATTTGTATATGTAAACCAAACCGGAATAGATGGTGTGACGTCAAAATAATTATTTTTTTTTATTTTTAATACCAAAGAGTTCTACATCATGTCAGCCTCCAGTAAATACGATTTCTCCAACTTCAAACGTTCATTAAAGCTTAATTACATATTTTTATTTTCAAAACAGCATGACCACATGTGATAATTTACACCACTTTATTAAAATAAATAAATTATGTTATTGACTTTCCTTCCCCTTTAATTAACAAAAGGGCATGCTTGCTATGCGGCTGAGCAAGCTTACCCTAGGGCACAGTTGTAAGTTAAATCCGCTCATACCCCCATCCATATGGTGGCGGAGTTCCCAATCTCTAAAGCTTCATAGCTGCTTTCGAGTCTGGGAACTTATGGCGTAAATGAGCAGCGGTGGTCATCTGAGACTAGTACATGTATTATTATGTGGACATCGACCCCTGCACCTCCCAAGGGTCAATCGTAAATTCTTGACTTCTGCACCTCCCAGAGTCAAGGTATTATACATGTGAACTCTGTACTGTGAGTGAACTTTGAATGAACTTTGAACTTTGTTTGAATTTGTCGAATTATGTGAACTACATATATGATGTTACTTGATGTGTTGAATTTTGAAATTTGGGGCATGCCCTTTTTCATGTATGGCGGCCCATTACCCTTAAACAGCCGTGCCCAATCATCGCCAGATTTGAAATAAAATTAAAGGAAAATTAAAAATGATTACTATTTGTTTTGTCACTCACTTTTCTGAGATAATTAACGTGTGCATGTCCTTAAAAGAGAAATTAGCTGAAATCAAACACAAGGAACAAACTAAATATGACTATTTTCAAAGGATCTCATATCAGGTTAAACGGTGCAGAATGTCGGTTTGATTATAATTATAATTACACAAATTATAATGGTTCTGTGATTTCATTTGAACAATAATTTACTGCTAATTAAGACAAAACTTCTTTTTTGTCTCTATTAAAGTTAACAGAATGGAATAATCCGCATACGTATGAATTTAAAAAGGGAATAACGTATTTAATATGGATAAGGATAAGCAATTTGCTATTTATCATATTGTTGTAAATTTCATCTGATGCTTCTGTCATCATATATTTTCTCGAGATTTAACAAACACAAAATTAGATAACTGTTTATTGTTTTGCAGGCCGTGTCTAATTATATGTTATAACTTAAGAAACTTCCTTAAAAGCCAGTCTATGAAAGAACCATGAAATTGGCTAAAAGCAGAATGATTTTACATTTAAAATAATTTAGTATTAGTTTATAAACTTAAATTTCAACTCAAGATGACCTAAATTGAATGATAATTAACTATATTCGAAGGATGATCCTTTAAAAATAATTTAATACAAAGTTTTATTTAAACTCATGATATCCTGAATTGAATGATAATTAACTATATTCGTTTTATTGGGAATATGTGACACTTGATTCTTCGGTATTAATAAGACATCACATTGCATACCTTTTATCATAATAATATCATATGATTGCATTTCACATTTTTAATATAATGTTTTGTAATCAATATACATGCTTTCCCCAAACAAGGACCTCTGCAGGGGTCAGATAATTCGAATTTCCCGCCACGATCTGAAGCTGTACATATCGCCCTGTGGTGTTAGAAGGACAAAAGACGACTATTCTCTGACCGGTTGAAGCATGTCCTGTGAAGTGACCACAAAGATGCATTTTGTGTATTTTCATACCAACTCCAAAGTCAACGTCGTGTAGCTGATAACCTGAAAAAGTGCAAAAATACCTATTTAACTCTTCTTTGTTTTTTATCCTTTGATTTTGAAAAATCCCGAATAAAGAAAAGAACATTAGCATCCCATTTTTAGCTCATCTGAGCTGAAAGCTCAAGTGAGCTATTCTGATCACATTTTGTCTGTCGTCCGTCTGTCCGTCCGTCTGTCTGTCTGTCTGTCCGTAAACTTTTCACATTTTCAACATCTTCTCAAGAACTACTAGGCCAATTTCAACCAAACTTGGCACAAATCATCCTTAGGCAAAGGGGATTCAAAGTTGTGAAAATTAAGGGCCACACCCGTTTTCAAGGGGAGATAATTAGAAATTAATGAAAAATTTCGAGATATTTTCAAAAATCTTCTTCTCAAGAACCAGAAAGCCAGGAAAGCTGAAACTTGTGAGGAAGCATCCTCAGGTAGTGTAAATTCAAAGTTATGAAATTCATGACCCCCGGGGGTAGGGTGGGGCCACAATGGGGGGTCGAAGTTTTACATAGGAATATATAGAGTAAATCTTTAAAAATCTTCTTCTCATAAACTAAACAGCCAGGAAAGCTGAAACTTGTGTGGAAGCATCCTCAGGTAGTGTAGATTCAAAGTTGTGAAATTCATGACCCCCGGGGCTAGGGTGGGGCCACAATGGGGGGTCGAAGTTTTACATAGGAATATATAGGGTAAATCTTTAAAAATCTTCTTCTCAGAAACTAAACAGCCAGGAAAGCTGAAACTTTTGTTGAAGCATCCTCAGGTAATGTAGATTCAAAGTTGTGAAATTCATGACCCCCGGGGGTAGGGTGGGGCCACAATGGGGGGGGGGGGGGGTCGAAGTTTTACATAGGAATATATAGAGTAAATCTTTAAAAATCTTCTTCTCAAAAACTAAACAGCCAGGAAAGCTGAAACTTGTGTGGAAGCATCCTCAGGTAGTGTAGATTCAAAGTTGTGAAATTCATGACCCCCGGGGGTAGGGTGGGGCCACAATGGGGGGTCGAAGTTTTACATAGGAATATATAGCGTAAATCTTTAAAAATCCTCTTCTCAGAAACTAAACAGCCAGGAAAGCTGAAACTTGTGTGGAAGCATCCTCAGGTAGTGTAGATTCAAAGTTGTGAAATTCATGACCCCCGGGGCTAGGGTGGGGCCACAATGGGGGGTCGAAGTTTTACATAGGAAAATATAGAGTAAATCTTTAAAAATCTTCTTCTCAGAAACTAATCAGCCAGGAAAGCTGAAACTTGTGTGGAAGCATCCTCAGGTAGTGTAGATTCAAAGTTGTGAAAATCATGATCCCTTGGGGTAGGGTGAGGCCACATGGGGGGGGGGGTGTTAAAATTTTTCATAGAAGTATATAGAGTAAATCTTTAAAAATCTTCTTCTCAGAAACTAATCAGCAAGATGATTCTATATAATTGTTAAGACTTTGGCTCCAGGACAATTCTTTGGCCTCACAAGAAGGTTCAGAGTTTGATGCAGCTAAATATCCCATATATAAACAATTGTAAAGGATCTTTTTGAGAACTGCAATACTCAACATGTGATATGACTATAAAATTGAAACAGGCAGCCATTTATTCATTAAACTCTTTTTGTATTACTGTATTGAGTTTTTGCCCTTGATTTATTGATTCTTGATTATTTTAATTAATGCATCCACTGTTAACCAATTATTGTGATGATTATTTTTATACAATAATGAATATTCAATGTATATAAGTTGTTCTGCATAAGTAGTTTTGGGTAAGGCCGGATTAGTTTGTTTATTTTTGATTTCCAATTTTTAGATACTATGAATTATTTTAGGTCGGCACATATATAGGGACAGTGTCTATTTCATTACGATTATCGACTGTTTGTGGTTAAACTTGAACAGGTATGGATAGATTGAGTGGGTGGACACCCCTGCACTATCTAATTTTCGTGGTTTCTAACCTATGATACAGAGTGTGCGGTCATTCCTGCCCTGTATCGCATTAATACAAGTGTGCGGTCATACCTGCTTGTGGTGGTTGGGGCGGAGCACTAGTGTATGGTCATCCCTGCTGGTGTTCTGGCCTTTCTGGCGCAAGTGTGCGGCACTCCCTGCTTGCGTTAGGTTGAGCTGTTGGCGCAAGTGTGCGGTTATCCCTACTTGTGTTAACGTTGGTACCTGTTGAGTTGTTTATCCCTACTTGCGTTAACGTTGGTACCTGTTGAGTTGTGTAGGTGTGCGGTCATCCCTGCCTGCGTAATGTTGAGTCCCTATATATGTGCAGAAGCGGTGATTAAAGTCTGCTCTTGTAAATATTGGCAGCAATCAGGGCTATCCGAGTTCCAAGGGGGAAAAATGGATTTTATTTATACAGGATCTACATGTATTATTGTACATTATCCAGATTGTTTGTATTATGACTCCATTAAGCTGACTTTATCATACCTATTGTTCCTCAGGTGAGCGATGTGGCCCATGGGCCTCTTGTTAAAACATTTCTAATCATTTAAAATATAAATTCACAAATAATAAAGATATCGGTTGTTTATAAAGATCTAAACATTCTTTTGTTACTTAATTTAAAAAGTGCGATTGCATCATATCAAACAAAATACAAATGTATTGATGTCTAAACACTCAAATAGTTCTGATAAACAATTTATGATAGTCAATCATTTTGCAAAAAAAAAGCCTTATTTTCTTGATAAACTTTTTAGAATACTTATTAACAGTGTACATTTATATATTAAAGATTTACCACAACAGTCCGATCTAGCAAAAACTTCTATTTCATGGATTTGGTACCTTGCTCCAAGATCTATCCTCAGCCAAGGGGATTTCTCCACTAATGTGTGGATGAAGTCGGAGAACATTCCATTGACAGCATAAAATCCGTTATGCCATCTAGAGGCATAAGAACTTAACCTCACGGATTTTGAATATGCCACATTTGTAAGTTCATCATTTGAATTGCTTAAAACCAAATTGCCATGAAAAACGCAAACGAGAGTAAATGTTAGCAACAGTAGAATCATTGCAACAATTTGGATGAATAAATTCATTATCAGTGTCAGATTTCCTTTATATATATCATTTCTCCTAATGATCTAATATTATGCACTGGTAACAGGTGCTCAAATTCGTGTGAACAATAAATAAAACGATATCACATATTCATTACGTGTGGATCATTTATTGTCGGGATGTTCAGATAGCAATTAGTGTAATAAAGGCAAAAGAATCTTAACAAAATTACAACACACACACATTTGGCTACTTTACGAAACAAAGTACATTTGCCAATATATCATCTTGACGAAGAAACCTTTATTTCTAGACAGAAAAGCACATCTAAACTCACGTTATATCGTATCGTTTGTGTATCCTATTGGGTCTTATTTGTTTTCTTGTTTCTTTTAGATTTATTAGTTTTCCCCGTTATCCTACCGCGTTTTTCTGTTTTCAGTTATAGTATGCGCGTTTATTATTCTTTTCACTGACAGGTCAATTATTTTTAAGAAAAAAAGCCGTTCAATGACCTACAATTGATTAATTTTCAAACAAATACTAATAAATTTTATCCACCATTCAAACTTCTAAGGTTCCAGATTTTCAATTTCTTTGGACCAACAATTTAATAAACAAAAATTAAAAATGGATTCAATTACTTCCTTTAATCATGGAAACGAAACATCAATGTGTTCATTTGAAATTCTCAGAAACAAGAAAAAAATTACATCCATGTCGGATATAAGATTTTTGCAATCGTATTTGATGAGTCGTTTCAATCTGCACACAGTCTTCTCATTTTTCCGTTTTACTTTAGGTCGGGCTAAACTGCTGTTCGATGATCGGCCAGACGGTAATTTAAAAAGAATTAATTCTGCATTAAGCCTATATTCTCATATATCAGGGTCGGAAGAGGTGATACGGGTATCGCAATCCTCTTTGTAAGTAAAGAAAAAAAAAAAAAGCAAGAAAGTTGAAGGAGCGTGTGTGTATGGGGAGAGGGTGGAGGGGATAGGTTATATTTAATTATATTTTTGAGATAAAAATGATGTAACAAGGCATTCTGTCATCGAAACATGTGACAAATTTAGTAACTTAGTAAAGACCTTACATTAACATGAGATATTATATATGAGATGTCAGATGAAGTCGGAGATTTGTATCGGCAGTATTGGTACATATGAGCGAAAAAGTTTGAAGGATTTCATGATTGTAAAACGCCAGCCTCATCAGGCGTTTACTGAAATATATCCGAACAGATTTATCCGAGTTTCTATATATTGTGAAATGAAACACAATTTCCTAAAATTATAAAGTATGAGTGAAAATGAATTCTTTCCTGAAAATATAATGTAGTTAATTTATTACATAATTCATTCATTTATTTTTTTTAATGAATCGTCCGTTTTCTTTGTACATGAACACCCCAAACAAGAACTTCTGCAGGAGTCAAGACGTTGGAATTTCCGCTGACGATCTGTAATTGTACATAACGTCCCATGGTGTTATGGGAACAAAACACTGCAATCCTCTGACCAGTTGAAGCATGCCCCGTAAAATGTCCACAGAAATGCATGTCGTGAATATTCTCACCAACCGTGATATCAAAATCCTGTAACTGATTACCTGAATAAAATATATATTTTTAAAATACTGGATATAATATATTCTAAAACGGTTTTATTTACTCAAGAAAATATGAAGACAATTATTTGATATTATAGCAATTTAATCACAAATAAAACGATTTGACTACACTTTAACATGCTTGTTTTGGTCAACAATTCGGCCCATAGACTATGTGAGTACTTACCACAACAGTCAGATCTGGCAAACACTTCTATTTGATGGACTAGGTGTTGTGCTCCCAGATCTATCCTCAGCCAAGGGAGTTTTTCTGTCGCAGTGTGAGTAAAGTCGGATAGAAGACCGTTCACGGCGTTTTTTCCTGGAAAAAATCCATGTTCGGAACTTAAAGTCACTGGTTTAGAATATGCGACATTTGTAAACACAGCGTTGCTTGAGATAACATTAACATAAAAACATAAATAAGTGCAGTTATTAACAACGAGCGCATGGCGAGTTGTTTGAGTGAAGTTAGCATGAGTAAAGCCAGCAGTGTATATCGATATAGTCATCTGACACTCTGCCCTGGTCACAGTTGTAAACAAGTGATCATATATTTGATGTTTTACTGCTACAAATTCGACCGATTTCATCGATTTATTGCACGTCTGTAAATTCTTTTAAAATAAATCATAACCAAATGGAATAAATTGTTAGTAAATGATTATTAATGATTGTTGTTTAACTGTTTTTGAAAATTAAATCGAAGACAGTCTAGCTTGACTAAAAATAATTCAGGGTTAAACAGACGTGAAAAATATCGAGACAATTATATTAATGATTGAATCTGATTCTCTGATTCGTATTGTGATGTAGATACTAGTTAATTTTTAAGAATCCAATACAAGAGATTATCATGATAGGTTATCATTGAAGACCACTAAACAACGCACGCACTGTACAGCGATTTGCAGGCAGAGAAGATAAAGGATATTTAAACAATTGTGTAATAAAATAGCTATAGGATTTCAAAGATGACGGAGTAGATTAGTGACTGCCTATTAAGAAGAATATTTAAAAAAAAATAAAACCAGTGAAAAATTCAACTCGTAGATTTAACAATAATTTGAGAAAATGACCCGACCTTGTTTTTGAATAAAATTCTTTCTTAATTATTTTTCAGTATAACAACAGTAATGTTAACTAATTATTAAGGTAAACTTGATAATGTTAGCTCCCGGGGGGGGGGGGGGGGGGGGGGGGTTGCCATTTCTCTTAACGTCTGCAAATAGTTTGGCCCCGGGGGGGGGGGGGGTATAGTAACTATGGATACCAGTCAGCATTTGCAATATCACATTGCATCTTTGTTTTTTTTTATATTTTGAAAATGATTTTATATACCGATAAACTATTGAATAACTTTTCATTATCAGTATATATTATTTGTAACAACAAATTGACCAATTAAGGTGGTGTGGGACACCTCCATATTGTGACGTACTTCCTTTCGAAAAAAATCCAAGAAAATTAAGTTCTATTGTTCTTTCTCAAAATTGTTACATTACAGCGTATGTGTTAAAACATTGACTACAAATCTGTAAGTCATGAGTTCATATCCCGCAGGGGCTATTATAATTTTTACCTTTCTTAAAACATTTCAAGCATTTGTTTTCATATATTGTAAAATTTAAAAATTCTGAACCGGTGAACGTATTTTGTTTACAATGAATTGTTATGCACATCAATATCGACTGATATCTTATACCACCTTTATATGATATTATGATAATGGGTTTCTTCTATAGATAGGTAAAGTTAGCTACTAGTAACTGGCTACTAGTAACTGGCTACGAGAAGTAAGAAAACCTAGCTACTAGTAACTGGCTACGAGATAAAATCAAAGTTGGCTACTCGTAACTGGCTACTAGTAACTGGCTTCGAGAAGTAAGAGAAGCTAGCTACTAGTAACTGGCTACGAGATGAAAGAAACTTGGCTTCTAGTTATTTCTTACTGTCCATGTGAGAACACATACCTAGGATTTTTATTTGTGTTCTTAAGATGTACATTGCACTATATCACTGTCAATTGTCAATATATCTCAAGTAGCTGTATATATAAATTGAAGATATATGCCAGACTTGCTAATATCAACATTATGTCAAGTCATACACATAATATTACGACACAATTACTCAGATATCCCTCTGTATGTAGTCAGCTACTTCTGAATTTCGTTACAAATATCTTTATTTTTTGTCTGTTTTTTAGCGGTTTTTTCAATATATCTCAAGTAGCTGTATATTTAAATTGAAGATATATGCCAGACATGCTAATATTAACATTCTATCAAGTCATTCACATAATATTACGACACAATTACTCAGACATCTCTATTTATGTAGTTAGCTACTTGTGCATTTTGTTACAAATATCCTATATTTTACGGTTTTTTCAATATATCTTAAGACGCTGTATATTTAAATTGAAGAAATATGCCAGATATGCTATTATCAACATTCCTTCAAGCCATCCACATAATATTACGACACAATTACTCAGATATCTCTCTTTATGAATCAGCTATTTGTGCATTTTGTTACAAATATCTTTATTTTGTGGCGGGGTTGTCAATATATTGCAAGTAGCTGTATATTTAAATTAAAGAAATATGCCAGACATGCTATTATCAACATTTATTCAAGTCACCCACTTAATATTACGACACAATTACTCAGATATCTCTCTTTATGTAGTCAGCTACTTGTGCATTTTGTTACAAATATCTTTATTTTTTTGCGGGGTTGTCAATATATTGCAAGTAGCTGTATATTTAAACTGAAGATATATGCCTGACATGCTATTATCAACATTCCTTCAAGTCATCCACATAATATTACGACACAATTACTCAGATATCGCTCTTTATGTGGTCAGCTACTTGCGCATTTTGTTACAAATATCCTTACATTTTGACGGTTTTGTCAATATATTGCAAGTAGCTGTATATTAAGATTGAAGATATGTGCCAGATATGCTATTATCAACATTCCTTCAAGTCATCTACATAATATTATGACATAATTACTCAGATATCTCTCTTTATGTGGTCAGCTACTTGTGCATTTTGTTACAAATATCGGTTTTTATTACGGTTTTGTCAATATATTGCAAGTAGCTGTATGTTTAGATTGAAGATATGTGCCAGATATGCTATTATCAACATTCCTTCAAGTCATCTACATAATATTACGACATAATTACTCAGATATCGCTCTTTATGTGGTCAGCTACTTGCGCATTTTGTGACAAATATCTTCATATTTTGACGGTTTTGTCAATATATCTCAAGTAGCTGTATATTTAAACTGAAGATATATGCCAGATATGCTATTATCAACATTCCTTCAAGTCATCTACATAATATTACGACACAATTACTCAGATATCGCTCTTTATGTAGTCAGCTACTTGTGCATTTTGTTACAAATATCGTTATTTTTTTACGGTTTTGTCAATATAATGCAAGTAGCTGTATATTTAGATTGAAGATATGTGCCAGATATGCTATTATCAACATTCCTTCAAGTCATCTACATAATATTACGACACAATTACTCAGATATCTCTCTTTATGTAGTCAGCTACTTGTGCATTTTGTTACAAATATCGTTATTTTTTTACGGTTTTGTCAATATATTGCAAGAAGCTGTATATTTAGATTGAAGACATGTGCCAGATATGCTATTATCAACATTCCTTCAAGTCATCTACATAATATTACGACATAATTACTCAGATATCGCTCTTTATGTGGTAGCTACTCGCGCATTTTGTGACAAATATCTTCATATTTTGACGGTTTTGTCAATATATCTCAAGTAGCTGTATATTTAAACTGAAGATATATGCCAGACATGCTATTATCAACATTCCTTCAAGTCATCTACATAATATTACGACACAATTACTCAGATATCGCTCTTTATGTAGTCAGCTACTTGTGCATTTTGTTACAAATATCGTTATTTTTTTACGGTTTTGTCAATATATTGCAAGTAGCTGTATATTTAGATTGAAGATATGTGCCAGATATGCTATTATCAACATTCCTTCAAGTCATCTACATAATATTACGACACAATTACTCAGATATCTCTCTTTATGTAGTCAGCTACTTGTGCATTTTGTTACAAATATCGTTATTTTTTTACGGTTTTGTCAATATATTGCAAGTAGCTGTATATTTAGATTGAAGATATGTGCCAGATATGCTATTATCAACATTCCTTCAAGTCATCCACATAATATTACGACATAATTACTCAGATATCGCTCTTTATGTGGTCAGCTACTTGTGCATTTTGTTACAAATATCTTTATATTTTGACGGTTTTGTCAATATATTGCAAGTAGCTGTATATTAAAACTGAAGATATATGCCAGAAATGCTATCATCAACATTCCTTCAAGTCATCCACATAATATTACGACATAATTACTCAGATATCTCTCTTATGTAGGTCAGCTACTTGCTGCATTTTGTTACAAATATCGTTATTTTTTACGGTTTTGTCAATATATTGCAAGTAGCTGTATATTTAGACTGAAGATATGTGCCAGATATGCTATTATCAACATTCCTTCAAGTCATCCACATAATATTACGACATAATTACTCAGATATCGCTCTTTATGTGGTCAGCTACTTGTGCATTTTGTTACAAATATCTTATATTTTGACGGTTTTGTCAATATATTGCAAGTAGCTGTATATTAAAACTGAAGATATATGCCAGAAATGCTATTATAAACATTCCTTCAAGTCATCCACATAATATTACGACACAATTACTCAGATATCGCTCTTTATGTGGTCAGCTACTTGCGCATTTTGTTACAAATATCGTTATATTTTGACGATTTCGTCAATATATTGCAAGAAGCTGTATATTTAAACAAAGATATATGCTAGACATTGTATTATCAACATTGCTTCAAGTCTTCCCAATAATATTACGACACAATTACTCAGATATCGCTCTTAATGTGGTCAGCTACTTGCGCATTTTGTGACAAATATCCTTATATTTTGACGGTTTTGTCAATATATTGCAGGTAGCTGTATATTTAGATTGAAGATATTTGCCAGATATGCTATTATCAACATTTCTTCATGTCATCCACATAATATTACGACTTAATTACTCAGATATCGCTCTTTATGTGGTCAGCTGCTTGTGCATTTTGTTACAAATATCCTTATATTTTGACGGTTTTGTCAATATATTGCAAGTAGCTGTATATTTAAATTAAAGAAATATGCCAGACATGCTATTATCAACATTTATTCAAGTCACCCACTTAATATTACGACACAATTTCTCAGATATCTCTCTTTATGTAGTCAGCTACTTGTGCATTTTGTTACAAATATCTTTATTTTTTGGCGGGGTTGTCAATATATTGCAAGTAGCTGTATATTTAAACTGAAGATATATGCCTGACATGCTATTATCAACATTCCTTCAAATCATCCACATAATATTACGACACAATTACTCAGATATCGCTCTTTATGTGGTCAGCTACTTGCACATTTTGTTACAAATATCCTTACATTTTGACGGTTTTGTCAATATATTGCAAGTAGCTGTATATCAAGATTGAAGATATGTGCCAGATATGCTATTATCAACATTCCTTCAAGTCATCTACATAATATTATGACATAATTACTCAGATATCTCTCTTTATGTAGTCAGCTACTTGTGCATTTTGTTACAAATATCGGTTTTTTTACGGTTTTGTCAATATATTGCAAGTAGCTGTATGTTTAAATTGAAGATATGTGCCAGATATGCTATTATCAACATTCCTTCAAGTCATCTACATAATATTACGACATAATTACTCAGATATCGCTCTTTATGTGGTCAGCTACTTGCGCATTTTGTGACAAATATCTTCATATTTTGACGGTTTTGTCAATATATCTCAAATAGCTGTATATTTAAACTGAAGATATATGCCAGACATGCTATTATCAACATTCTTTCAAGTCATCTACATAATATTACGACACAATTACTCAGATATCGCTCTTTATGTAGTCAGCTACTTGTGCATTTTGTTACAAATATCGTTATTTTTTTACGGTTTTGTCAATATATTGCAAGTAGCTGTATATTTAGATTGAAGATATGTGCCAGATATGCTATTATCAACATTCCTTCAAGTCATCTACATAATATTACGACACAATTACTCAGATATCTCTCTTTATGTAGTCAGCTACTTGTGCATTTTGTTACAAATATCGTTATTTTTTTACGGTTTTGTCAATATATTGCAAGTAGCTGTATATTTAGATTGAAGATATGTGCCTAGATATGCTATTATCAACATTCCTTCAAGTCATCCACATAACATTACGACATAATTACTCAGATATCGCTCTTAATGTGGTCAGCTACTTGTGCATTTTGTTACAAATATCCTTATATTTTGACGGTTTTGTCAATATATTGCAAGTAGCTGTATAGTTAAACTGAAGATATATGCCAGGACATGCTATTATCAACGTTCCTTCAAGTCATCTACATAATATTACGACACAATTACTCAGATATCACTCTATATGTAGTCAGCTACTTGTGCATTTTGTTACAAATATCGTTATTTTTTTACGGTTTTGTCAATATATTGCAAGTAGCTGTATATTTAGATTGAAGATATGTGCCAGATATGCTATTATCAACATTCCTTCAAGTCATCCACATAATATTACGACATAATTACTCAGATATCGCTCTTTATGTGGTCAGCTACTTGTGCATTTTGTTACAAATATCTTTATATTTTGACGGTTTTGTCAATATATTGCAAGTAGCTGTATATTAAAACTGAAGATATATGCCAGAAATGCTATTGTAAACATTCCTTCAAGTCATCCACATAATATTACGACACAATTACTCAGATATCTCTCTTTATGTGGTCAGCTACTTGCGCATTTTGTTACAAATATCCTTATATTTTGACGATTTCGTCAATATATTGCAAGTAGCTGTATATTTAAACAGAAGATATATGCTAGACATTGTATTATCAACATTGCTTCAAGTCTTCCCAATAATATTACGACACAATTACTCAGATATCGCTCTTAATGTGGTCAGCTACTTGCGCATTTTGTGACAAATATCCTTATATTTTGACGGTTTTGTCAATATATTGCAAGTAGCTGTATATTAAACTGAAGATATATGCCAGAAATGCTATTATAAACATTCCTTCAAGTCATCCACATAATATTACGACACAATTACTCAGATATCGCTCTTTATGTGGTCAGCTACTTGCGCATTTTGTTACAAATATCCTTATATTTTGACGATTTCGTCAATATATTGCAAGAAGCTGTATATTTAAACAAAGATATATGCTAGACATTGTATTATCAACATTGCTTCAAGTCTTCCCAATAATATTACGACACAATTACTCAGATATCGCTCTTAATGTGGTCAGCTACTTGCGCATTTTGTGACAAATATCCTTATATTTTGACGGTTTTGTCAATATATTGCAGGTAGCTGTATATTTAGATTGAAGATGTTTGCCACATATGCTATTATCAACATTTCTTCATGTCATCCACATAATATTACGACTTAATTACTCAGATATCGCTCTTTATGTGGTCAGCTACTTGTGCATTTTGTTACAAATATCCTTATATTTTGACGGTTTTGTCAATATATTGCAAGTAGCTGTATATTTAAATTAAGGAAATATGCCAGACATGCTATTATGAACATTTATTCAAGTCACCCACTTAATATTACGACACAATTTCTCAGATATCTCTCTTTATGTAGTCAGCTACTTGTGCATTTTGTTACAAATATCTTTATTTTTTGGCGGGGTTGTCAATATATTGCAAGTAGCTGTATATTTAAACTGAAGATATATCCCTGACATGCTATTATCAACATTCCTTCAAATCATCCACATAATATTACGACACAATTACTCAGATATCGCTCTTTATGTGGTCAGCTACTTGCACATTTTGTTACAAATATCCTTACATTTTGACGGTTTTGTCAATATATTGCAAGTAGCTGTATATCAAGATTGAAGATATGTGCCAGATATGCTATTATCAACATTCCTTCAAGTCATCTACATAATATTATGACATAATTACTCAGATATCTCTCTTTATGTAGTCAGCTACTTGTGCATTTTGTTACACATATCGGTTTTTTTTACGGTTTTGTCAATATATTGCAAGTAGCTGTATGTTTAAATTGAAGATATGTGCCAGATATGCTATTATCAACATTCCTTCAAGTCATCTACATAATATTACGACATAATTACTCAGATATCGCTCTTTATGTGGTCAGCTACTTGCGCATTTTGTGACAAATATTTTCATATTTTGACGGTTTTGTCAATATATCTCAAATAGCTGTATATTTAAACTGAAGATATATGCCAGACATGCTATTATCAACATTCTTTCAAGTCATCTACATAATATTACGACACAATTACTCAGATATCGCTCTTTATGTAGTCAGCTACTTGTGCATTTTGTTACAAATATCGTTATTTTTTTACGGTTTTGTCAATATATTGCAAGTAGCTGTATATTTAGATTGAAGATATGTGCCAGATATGCTATTATCAACATTCCTTCAAGTCATCTACATAATATTACGACACAATTACTCAGATATCTCTCTTTATGTAGTCAGCTACTTGTGCATTTTGTTACAAATATCGTTATTTTTTTACGGTTTTGTCAATATATTGCAAGTAGCTGTATATTTAGATTGGAAGATATGTGCTAGATATGCTATTATCAACATTCCTTCAAGTCATCCACATTACATTACGACATAATTACTCAGATATCGCTCTTAATGTGGTCAGCTACTTGTGCATTTTGTTACAAATATCCTTATATTTTGACGGTTTTGTCAATATATTGCAAGTAGCTGTATAGTTAAACTGAAGATATATGCCAGACATGCTATTATCAACGTTCCTTCAAGTCATCTACATAATATTACGACACAATTACTCAGATATCACTCTATATGTAGTCAGCTACTTGTGCATTTTGTTACAAATATCGTTATTTTTTTACGGTTTTGTCAATATATTGCAAGTAGCTGTATATTTAGATTGAAGATATGTGCCAGATATGCTATTATCAACATTCCTTCAAGTCATCCACATAATATTACGACATAATTACTCAGATATCGCTCTTTATGTGGTCAGCTACTTGTGCATTTTGTTACAAATATCTTTATATTTTGACGGTTTTGTCAATATATTGCAAGTAGCTGTATATTAAAACTGAAGATATATGCCAGAAATGCTATTGTAAACATTCCTTCAAGTCATCCACATAATATTACGACACAATTACTCAGATATCTCTCTTTATGTGGTCAGCTACTTGCGCATTTTGTTACAAATATCCTTATATTTTGACGATTTCGTCAATATATTGCAAGTAGCGGTATATTTAAATAGAAGATATATGCTAAACATTGTATTATCAACATTGCTTCAAGTCTTCCCAATAATATTACGACACAATTACTCAGATATCGCTCTTAATGTGGTCAGCTACTTGCGCATTTTGTGACAAATATCCTTATATTTTGACGGTTTTGTCAATATATTGCAAGTAGCTGTATATTTAAATAGAAGATATATGCCAGAAATTCTATTATAATCATTCCTTCAAGTCATCCACATAATATTACGACACAATTCCTCAGATATCGCTCTTTATGTGGTCAGCTACTTGTGCATTTTGTTACAAATATCCTTATATTTTGACGCTTTTGTCAATATATTGCAAGTAGCTGTATATTTAAACTGAAGATATATGCCAGACATTGTATTATCAACATTGTTTCAAGTCATCCCAATAATATTACAACACAATTACTCAGATATCGCTCTTAATATGGTCAGCTACTTGCGCATTTTGTTACAAATATCTTTATATTTTGACGGTTTTGTCAATATATTGCAAGTAGCTGTATATAGAATGCTGATATATACAAGTCATGTTCATTTTAATATTATATTAGGACATTCACATGATAATACGACATAATTACTCCTATATCTTTCTCAATCTCATCAGCTACAAGTGCATTTTGTTATAAAAACTTTCAACAGTTTAGTTGATGAACCTCAAGTAGCTGTGTAAAAAAATGAAGATATCTACTAGTGTGGTTGATTTAAACATTCAATAAGGTCACCAACATGATATTATGACACAATTACTTAGATATCTCTTTAAATCTCATCGGCTTCTAAAACATTTTGTTAAAAATATTTCTTTTTTTTTTTTTAGGATTTTGTCAACATTTTTCGAGTAGCTTTATGTATAGACTGCTCATATTAACCAGTCTTGCTTATTTCAACATTCTATTAGGTCATCCACATGATATTACGGCACAACTACTCAGATATCACTCATAATCTCGTCAGCTACTACTGCATTTCTTTACAAATATCTTCATTTTTAACACTTTCCATGTTACTCAAGTTTCTGTACATAAAGATTAAAGATATCTAGTTTTTAATTTAAATATTGAAGAACAAACAAAAAAAATTAAAATCATAAAGATTGTAAAAATCTTATCTGTAAGGGGATGGGGGGGGGGCAAAATTTACTTATAATTTAAATTTCACTGGTTATTTTCTATCATTCACTTCATCTTTTTAGGTGCACTCGAAAAACGTATGGGGAGAAATAAAGATATTTGTAACAAAATGCACAAGTAGCTGACTACATAAAAAGAGATATCTGAGTACCTGTGCCATGACATTATGTGGATGACTTGAAGGAATGTTAATTTAGCAAGTATGACATATATCTTCAATTTAAATATACAGCTACTTGAGATATATAGACAAAACCGCCAAAAAATGATGATATTTGTAACAAAATGCACAAGTAGCAGACTACATCAAGAGAGATATCTGAGATATTATGTCGTAATATTATGTGGATGACTTGAAGAAATGTTGATAATAGCACGTCTGGCATATATCGTCCATTTAAATATACAGCTACTTGAGATATATTGACAAAACCGACAAAAAATAAAGATATTTGTAACAAAATGCACAAGTAGCTGACTACATAAAGAGAGATATCTGAGTAATTGTGTTGTAATTTTATGTGGATGACTTGAAGGAATGATGATAAAAGCATGTCTGGCATATATCTTTAATCTATATGTACTGCTACTTGAGATATATAGACAAAACAGACAAAAAATTAAAGATATTTGTAACGAAATGCACAAGTAGCTGACTACATTAAGAGCGATATCTGAGTAATTGTGTTGTAATTTTATGTGGATGACTTGACAGAATGTTGATATTAGCATGTCTGGCATATATATTCAATCTATATGTACAGCTACTAAAGATATATTCATAAAACCGCCAAAAAATAATGATATTTGTAACAAAATGCACAAGTAGCTTACTATATAAAGAGAGATATCTGAGTAATTGTATCGTAATATTATGTGGATGACTTGACAGAATGTTGGTATTAGCATGTCTGGCATGTATTTCAGTCTATATATACAGCTACTTGAGATATATTTACAAAACAAACAAAAAATAAAGATATTTGTAACGAAATGCACAAGTAGCTGACTACATAAAGAGCGATATCTGAGTAATTGTGTCGCAATATTATGTGGATGACTTGACAGAATGTTGATATTAGCATGTCTGGCATATATCCTCAATCTATATATTCAGCTACTTGAGATATATAGACAAAAAAGACAAAAAATCAAGATATTTATAACGAAATGCACAAGTAGCTGACTACATGAAGAGAGATATCTGAGTAATTGTGCCGTAATATTATGAGAATGACTTGACAGAATGTTGATATTAGCATGTCCGGCATATATCTTCAATCTATATATTCAACTACTTGAGATATACAGACAAAACAGCAAACAGATAGTGATATTTGTAACAAAATACACAAGTAGTTGACTACATAAAGAGAGATATCTGAGTAATTGTGCCGTAATATTATGTGGACGACTTGACAGAATGTTGATATCAGCATGTCTGGCATATATCTTTAATCTGTATGCACAGCTACTTGAGATATATGGAAAAAACAGACAAAACATAAAGATATTTATAACGAAATACACAAGTAACTGACTACATAAAGAGAGATATCTGAGTAATTGTGTCGTAATATTATGTGGATGACTTGACAGAATGTTGATATTAGCATGTCTGGCATATATCTTCAATTTATTTATACAGCTACTTGAGATATATTTACAAAACAAACAAAAAATAAAGATATTTGTAACGAAATGCACAAGTAGCTGACTACATAAAGAGAGATATCTGAGTAATTGTGTTGTAATATTATGTGGATGACTTGACAAAATCTTGAATTTAGCATTCCAGCATATATCTTTAATCTATATGTACAGCTACTTGAGATAAATAGACAAAACAGACAAAAAATCAAGATATTTATTACGAAATGCACAAGTAGCTGACTACATAAAGAGAGATATCTGAGTAATTGTATCGTAATATTATGTGGATGACTTGACAGAATGTTGGTATTAGCATGTCTGGCATATATTTCAGTCTATATATACAGCTACCTGAGATATATTTACAAAACAAACAAAAAATAAAGATATTTGTAACGAAATGCACAAGTAGCTGTCTACATAAAGAGAGATATCTGAGTAATTGTGTCGTAATATTATGTGGATGACTTGACAGAATGTTGATATCAGCATGTCTGGCATATATCTTTAATCTATATGTACAGCTACTTGAGATATATAGACAAAACAGACAAAAAATCAAGATATTTATAACGAAATGCACAAGTAGCTGACTTCAAAAAGAGAGATATCTGAGTAATTGTGTCGTAATATTATGTGGATGACTTGACAGAATGTTGATATTAGCATTCCGGCATATATCTTTAATCTATATATTCAGCTACTTGAGATATATAGACAAAACAGACAAAAAATAAAGATATTTGTAAAGAAATGCACAAGTAGCTGACTACATGAAGAGAGATATCTGAGTAATTGTGCCGTAATATTATGTCGATGACTTGACAGAATGTTGATATCAGCATGTCTGGCATATATCTTTAATCTATATGTACAGCTACTTGAGATATATAGACAAAACAGACAAAAAATCAAGATATTTATAACGAAATGCACAAGTAGCTGACTACATGAAGAGAGATATCTGAGTAATTGTGTCGTAATATTATGTGGATGACTTGACAGAATGTTGATATTAGCATTCCGGCTATATATCTTCAATCTATATATTCAGCTACTTGAGATATATAGACAAAACAGACAAAAAATAAAGATATTTGTAAAGAAATGCACAAGAAGCTGACTACATAAAGAGAGATATCTGAGTAATTGTGCCGTAATATTATGTGTATGACTTGACAGAATGTTGATATCAGCATGTCTGGCATATATCTTTAATCTATATGTACAGCTACTTGAGATATATAGACAAAACAGACAAAAAATCAAGATATTTATAACGAAATGCACAAGTAGCTGACTACATAAAGAGAGATATCTGAGTAATTGTGTCGTAATATTGTGTGGATGACTTGACAGAATGTTGATATTAGCATGTGTGGCATATATCTTCAATCTATATATTCAGCTACTTAAGATATATAGACAAAACAGACAAAAAATAAAGATATTTGTAAAGAAATGCACAAGTAGCTGACTACATGAAGAGAGATATCTGAGTAATTGTGCCGTAATATTATGTGGATGACTTGACAGAATGTTGATATCAGCATGTCTGGCATATATCTTTAATCTATATGTACAGCTACTTGAGATATATAGACAAAACAGACAAAAAATCAAGATATTTATAACGAAATGCACAAGTAGCTGACTACATAAAGAGAGATATCTGAGTAATTGTGTCGTAATATTATGTGGATGACTTGACAGAATGTTGATATTAGCATTCCGGCATATATCTTTAATCTATATATTCAGCTTCTTGAGATATATAGACAAAACAGACAAAAAATAAAGATATTTGTAAAGAAATGCACAAGTAGCTGACTACATGAAGAGAGATATCTGAGTAATTGTGCCGTAATATTATGTGGATGACTTGACAGAATGTTGATATCAGCATGTCTGGCATATATCTTTAATCTATATGTACAGCTACTTGAGATATATAGACAAAACAGACAAAAAATCAAGATATTTATAACGAAATGCACAAGTAGCTGACTACATAAAGAGAGATATCTGAGTAATTGTGTCGTAATATTATGTGGATGACTTGACAGAATGTTGATATTAGCATTCCGGCATATATCTTTAATCTATATATTCAGCTACTTGATATATATAGACAAAACAGACAAAAAATAAAGATATTTGTAAAGAAATGCACAAGTAGCTGACTACATGAAGAGAGATATCTGAGTAATTGTGCCGTAATATTATGTGGATGACTTGACAGAATGTTGATATCAGCATGTCTGGCATATATCTTTAATCTATATGTACAGCTTCTTGAGATATATAGACAAAACAGACAAAAAATCAAGATATTTATAACGAAATGCACAAGTAGCTGACTACATAAAGAGAGATATCTGAGTAATTGTGTCGTAATATTATGTGGATGACTTGACAGAATGTTGATATTAGCATTCCGGCATATATCTTCAATCTATATATTCAGCCACTTGAGATATATAGACAAAACAGACAAAAAATAAAGATATTTGTAAAGAAATGCACAAGAAGCTGACTACATAAAGAGAGATATCTGAGTAATTGTGCCGTAATATTATGTGTACGACTTGACAGAATGTTGATATCAGCATGTCTGGCATATATCTTTAATCTATATGTACAGCTACTTGAGATATATAGACAAAACAGACAAAAAAACAAGATATTTATAACGAAATGCACAAGTAGCTGACTACATAAAGAGAGATATCTGAGTAATTGTGTCGTAATATTGTGTGGATGACTTGACAGAATGTTGATATTAGCATGTCTGGCATATATCTTCAATCTATATATTCAGCTACTTAAGATATATAGACAAAACAGACAAAAAATAAAGATATTTGTAACGAAATGCACAAGTAGCTGACTACATAAAGAGAGATATCTGAGTAATTGTGCCGTAATATAATGTGGATGACTTGACAGAATGTTGATATCAGCATGTCTTGCATATATCTTTAATCTATATGTACAGCTACTTGAGATATAAAGACACAACAGACAAATTATAAGGATATTTGTAACGAAATGCACAAGTAGCTGACTACATAAAGAGAGATATCTGAGTAATTGTGCCGTAATATTATGTGGATGACTTGACAGAATGTTGATATCAGCATGTCTGGCATATATCTTTAACCTATATGTACAGCTACTTGAGATATATTTACAAAACAGACCAAAAAAAAGATATTTATAACGAAATGCACAAGTAGCTGACTACATAAAGAGAGATATCTGAGTAATTGTGTCGTAATATTATGTGGATGACTTGACAGAATGTTGATATTAGCATTCCGGCATATATCTTCAATCTATATATTCAGCTACTTGAGATATATAGACAAAACAGACCAAAAAAAAGATATTTATAACGAAATGCACAAGTAGCTGACTACATAAAGAGAGATATCTGAGTAATTGTGTCGTAATATTATGTGGATGACTTGACAGAATGTTGATATCAGCATGTCTGGTATATATCTTCAGTCTATATATACAGCTACTTGAGATATATTTACAAAACAGACAAAAAATAAAGATATTTGTAACGAAATGCACAAGTAGCTGACTACATAAAGAGAGATATCTGAGTAATTGTGCCGTAATATTATGTGGATGACTTGACAGAATGTTGGTATCAGCATGTCTGGCATATATCTTTAATCTATATGTACAGCTACTTGAGATATATAGACAAAACAGACAAAAAATAAAGATATTTGTAACAAAATGCACAAGTAGCTGTCTACATAAAGAGAGATATCTGAGTAATTGTGCCGTAATATTATGTGGATGACTTGACAGAATGTTGATATCAGCATGTATGGCATATATCTTTAATCTATATGTACAGCTACTTGAGATATATAGACAAAACAGACAAAAAATCAAGATATTTATAACGAAATGCACAAGTAGCTGACTACATAAAGAGAGATATCTGAGTAATTGTGCCGTAATATTATGTGGATGACTTGACAGAATGTTGATATCATCATGTCTGGCATATATCTTTAATCTATATGTACAGCTACTTGAGATATATAGACAAACAGACAAAAAATCAAGATATTTATAACGAAATGCACAAGTAGCTGACTACATAAAGAGAGATATCTGAGTAATTGTGTCGTAATATTATGTGGATGACTTGACAGAATGTTGATATTAGCATGTCTGGTATATATCTTCAGTCTATATATACAGCTACTTGAGATATATTTACCGGGTACAAAACAAACAAAAAATAAAGATATTTGTAACGAAATGCACAAGTAGCTTACTATATAAAGAGAGATATCTGAGTAATTGTATCGTAATATTTTGTGGATGACTTGACAGAATGTTGGTATTAGCATGTCTGGCATATGTCTTCAATATATATGTACAGCTACTTGAGATATATTTACAAAACAAACAAAAAATAAAGATATTTGTAACGAAATGCACAAGTAGCTGACTACATAAAGAGAGATATCTGAGTAATTGTGCCTTAATATTATGTGGATGACTTGACAGAATGTTGATATCAGCATGTCTGGCATATATCTTCAATCTATATATACATTGTACAATCTAAATTATTGACAATTGGCAGTGATTTAGTGCAATGTACATCTTAAGAACACAATATAAATCCTTGGTATGTGATCTTACATTGACAGTAAGAAGTAACTACAAGCCAAGTTTCTTTCATCTCGTAGCCAGTTACTAGTAGCTAGCTTTTCTTACTTCTCTTAGCCAGTTACTAGTAGCCAGTTACTAGTAGCCAACTTTTATTTAATCTCGTAGCCAGTTACTAGTAACTAGCTTTTCCTAGTTCTCGTAGCCAGTTACTAGTAGCCAGTTACTAGTAGCTAACTTTACCTATCTGGGGTCAGTGAACCACATCGAAATGATCAAAAGGTCAAAAGTAAACTGTTGTACGAGGGTTGTTCGCAAATTATTGAGACATTTACCCTTATATCCATGGGGGGAAATATAAAACCTTGATATGTTACAAAAACGTACATCAGGATAGTGTTTATCAATGTGAAAAGTTTCCTGTCCATGGCATGATTAAGGCATTCCTGAACCGAATTGCCTTCGCCCAGTGATCTGGCCAACTGCAAACTTATCACAATGTTATTATAACGCTTCTCATTGCTTCTATGTTTTAAACACTTTACACAGGAACGTAAATCAGAATTTGTTTATCATTTGCCATCGTTTGTTTCATTTCAAGAGGTGAAATGTTTCATATTCACTTCATTCTCGATTTAGTTTCGTGAAAAAAAAAATCGAATTATTTCTAACCGAGAGTCATACTTACTGTGAAATAAAACTTCAGACATTTCATGTACATATTTTTCATCTGTTGACATCGCTTAGTGTGTAAAAAATAGTTGATATTTTAAATTAGTCCTTTTGTCTCAGTTCTAGTTAACCAATCAGTGAAAAAAGGGCAATAAACTGACTCTCTTTTTTCCGTGCCATCGTATAGTTTTAGGTATTTTTCCGAGATTGCCACCAATTTGGTTTATATTCGCTACGCCGCCTTGACGTCAAAATTCAATATGCATGTACTGTTGCTGTCAGATCTCTATTGTTTAGTTAATATATCTATGCCATATTCGTATTCTAACTCAAACACTGGTGAAATTTGATTAAAAGGTTGTACGATAAATAGAATAAAAAAGGAACATAATTATTTTAATTTATTTTTTCTCTCATGAACTTTAAATCTACGGACACTTAGAAAGAAAATGTTTTCTTATTCTTCGAGTTTTTGCCTGCAACTGATACCCCAACCATGAATTTATTTATTTACCTTTGTAAACAAAATATTAATTTTTCATTTTACTTTGTTATCCATTGTGGTTTCTTTAATGTTTTTGCTAATTTTCTTCCTGATTCGTCACTTAAAAAGGGACATATTCGTGTTGTCTCAATAATTTCTGAATAACCCTTGTTCTTTGATAAACATGTGAATAAAGATATGAATGTAAACGATAGATTTACCCATGTAATACCCAGTCATTAGGAAGTTAAACCAAAAAATATTGATAGCATTTGCTGAATTGCGGAAGGGGGTACGGGGAAAGTGTTAAAAATCATTTTAGCAATTAATCAAAGACAAGTAACAAATTACTAAAATGAGTAAACAATGGGTCTTACACATGTACAATGAATATAGGTAAACTTTATAGAATAAAAAAGAACATGTTATACCACTCAGCCTCAGTTATCAGTCTTAAAAATGGGGAATATTTTTCATACAAAATTGGTTTTAAAACCCGTCATATTATAATAGCATCACTGTTGGTGAAAAATGACGTATCACGATTTGATTGAAATAATTCATAAACAATATTCAGGAACTTGATCAGGAAATGTTCATGAAGATCATATGAAGTTAAAATTGAGCAATTTGATTCATGAATATGAGTTCATGAAAAGAAGTTGATGAACTTCATGGATTATCATCTTTCATGAATAGTTCATAAACAGAAACATTCATGAATATTCATTATTTTAAGCACATCAGGAATTGTCCAATTTTATCTTCAATACTTCTTCATAAAATGTTTAATTAAAATTAGTTTAAGATTTATATTCATAAATCATTCATCAGTATATGAACATGAACCATTCAATGACATGCACATTCTAACATACTACATTTTGTGTATAAAAATCTAAAATATGACATACAAAATCTCTTAAAATACTTTATTTTAATATAAGAACACCCAATATCGATGTTTTACATTATTCTTATGCATAGCTTATTGAACATGCAACAACATAGGTAATGTGTGTTATTATGTCATATATAAATCACAGAAAAAAAGGAATGAGGAGGGGGGGGGTAGCACCCTCCACATTGGTACTTTATTGTTACTGATTTCTGGTATGGTGTATGTACGGTACTCATTCATGTCTAGTATTTGGTTATGATCTGCTGGCCAATTGAGGTTTTTTTTGATGATGTACAGTATTTTTTGTTAACCTTTCTAGTTATGTGCATTTTTTGCAAGTTTTTGCAATTTGCTATAAAATGACATGATGCTTGACCTATGTTTTTTGCACAAGTAGCTCTGCGTGATTTGTTTATGTACTTAGTTTTTGTTTCATGATGTGATAATGTTCACATATTTTATAGTTGGTTCGGGACATGATCCATACACGTACTTATGTACCTTTACTTGTCATTAATTTTCATTCGCATGTTTTCTACAAATCTAGGTGGCAATGTTAAGCAATATTCTATGACCGAAAAGAAATGATAATTTAACTGGTGTAATTTTTTTTTATGGGCTCAATGCAGACTTGAACGATTATTTTTTTGTGAATGCAAGTAGGTAATCAGAAGGATATTATTAGAATACCGATCAGGAGAAAACGAATGCACTACATGAAAATGTGTTTACGCAACGGACATATTATTGTTAAATTAATGTATTCCAGACCATGGACTTTATTGATCTATGTAAAGCAGATAGCAGAACATGAGAAGAGTAATAAATAGTTAAATACCTCCATTCGGATTTAAAAAGACATTATATAACATCAGACCTATATCGTTGTGGGTTCTTAAAAAAGACTTATGATTTAAAATGTTGGTAATGTTATTTAATTCCTCTAGCAATAGTTTAAATAAATACTTTTTTAAAACTATGTTTTCATTGCGTTGTTTAGGTGTCATCTACTCTGCGATCCTTTTGAAAAGAAAACAATCGACGCGTCCGACAAGGAAGACAAAATAAATCTTTAAATATCAAGATATGTCATGTTAGACCAATAGGAGGTTCAGTTTTTGTAGGCATTTTGGTGAAGTCATTACGACAAGATACTGCAATAAATTCAACGATACTACAAAAAAGTAAGTCTGCGTAAACGTAATTCAATGAGGGTTATTTTTTTTAAAGAATAAAATGCAAATTTGGTTTGTACGTAATCATTTTTTAGAAAGTCCTCGGATATGTGATATGCTACAGACTCTGAAACGTGTCTTGTACGTTACTTTTCTCACACGGTACGGTACGTTTTTCATACGATATAATACGCTTCTTGGGTGATACGATACGTTTCTTGTATGATCAAGCATGCACTCATATTTTGTGATCAAATAAATTTATCATTTTAGAATTTCTCCAAAGCAATTGTAGAAAAAAAAACATCCGGCCATGTGTCCCCCCCCCCCCCGGAATCAGTTATCGTTACTCGTTACATACCGGGAAGTAAAGTTCTCATAAAAAGTTTTTCGCACTCTTTTCATACGGTTCTTATTCGCTTGTACGATACGATACGCTCTCATACGGTACGGAACGTTTTTCAAATGATATAATACGTTTCTTTTATGATACGTTTTTCGCACGGAACTATACGATTCTTATATGATACGAAAATCGCATGCTTCCTATACGCTTTTTAGGTGTAGTAGTATGTTTCGGGGTCTGTAAACATACGTTCCGTTTTAAAACGAAATAAAACTGAACATGTAACTAAAAGCAAAGTTAGAAACTGGTAGAGAAGGAGGCACATTCACTTTTTATGTTTGGTTTTGATCATTAAATAGCCAAGTTTGATGTTACATGAAGTTAAAGTTAAAATCACGGTTTTTGTGTATGTTTACTTATTTTGTTTTCGTATGTAGCTATCACAGTGCAAAATTCACTGTTCAATTATAACTTTATATTGGACTTTACTTTTAAAAATCAACACCTGTTTCGTAATATTATTTCTCAATTTATTTCTTACAAAGTTATTTACTGATTGACACTTTTCGGACCCTATATGTGATCTCAAAGAGACAGAGTGCCATGTCTCAAGGACTGTTAATCTCTTAAAACAACATTGTGTAATTATCGGTTTTTCATTTCTTGGACATCAAAGAATCATTGAGTTTATTTAATTATTTTATAACTGTCAACATTTTACTCAGCTTACTTATGTCATCACCCATTGTTCAGATTCTTATATATAGTTATGTACAATTGTCATTCGGCAGTCTGGAATACGGCGGCCAGCCTCGGCCACGTCCGACTCACCCAGAGTTTGAGTCTGAAGGCAACTACTGGCCATATCCGACTTGTTTGTAATATGCCTGCCTGTTAAGTTGTTATAATGTTGCCATCGTTGAGTCTCGACCAATAAAAATGGAATCCTACATCAATTGCCTGTTTATTTCTCTGGAACTGTATACTGGTAGACCCTCGAGAATACGACAAAGCTACACTTCGTTATTACCTTACGGCCTACAGCGCGCATACACCTTATACCCTTTACACCAACATTCCCTCACCCGGTTCGTACTGCACACGACCGATGCAGATCTAGAAGAATTCTCTAGCACCGTCAAATCTACGCGGTCACATAGCTATTAAATACCCCTTCGCGTTTGTAATTAAAATTTGACACAATGCAGTTAGAACTTTAAATGACCAAATGTGCGGATGTACCTTACATAACACACGCCATATTCTGTATGTGTTGTAAGGTATTCAAACAAGACTGATTTAAAGATTAACAACATTTTTAAAACGATGTTATGATGTCGTATCTGATATAAGTACAATACATAGGGTGCATGTTCTTCCTGGCTGCAAACCTGATTTACTCGCGGTGACGTGTACCTTATCTCACGTTGTTTAAAGTGTCGACCTGCTTTTTGTTGTATTATTTCTTGTGTGTTTTTCCTATCTGTCTCTCTCTCTCTTTCTCTCTCTGTGTGTCCCTCTGTCTCTCTCTTTCTCTATTCCTTTTCAATATATCAGCATGATCTATTGATGTCCCGTATTTGTCACGACGTTATATAGCTGCAAAGGTTTTATTATTTTGCTCTGACTGACTATTGAAGACGAGTTAAAGAAATAATGTATTCGTTTTCACAGGTCGTGTATATAAAATATAAATACAGTATAAATTATCCACCCGTAATTAATATTATTAGATAATAATTTTCGTTAATAAGTATGAATATATTTATACAATATTTGTAATTGATGAGTTTCAGTTGTAAAACAACGATGGACAAATTAGCTTGTTCCATGATGTTGCAGACTATATTTTTTATGATTCTGTATGGTGATATCAGTAGCCAACCTTTATACGAAAACAACCGGGAAGACCAAGTCACAACTAAGCAGACAGAGTTTTATTACCAGAAACTCTATGGTAAACTAGAACAATTATATAATAGTTGATACTGTGCCAATATGTGAATGCAACTGGTTTACTTTGCTATCATAAACCCACAAAAATAAACTGGGTGATCTGTTTAGTACAGCTGCTTTATATTTTGCAAAAAAAAACCAAAGCAAAACACATTTGTATTAAACATATCATGGTATTTTATTGTTTGTGAGAATATGCAAGTAAAGTATACCAGTATATGCACACATTTGCGCAATTCGTAAACATACATGCACGAAAATGTATAAGTGTGCATTGATTTTAATTGATGATTTTGATTATTTAAAATGCATGTTTGCACTTTATTTATCTGGGTTTTTTTTTCTTTCTTTTTTTGGCTTGTTTTTGGTGGGTTTTTTTTATTGTTGTCGTTTTTTCTTTCTTTTTTTTTGACCCGCAATTTGACATTATGAAACAAAATTTGAACACAGATTTATTTCTAAGAGACAAAAATATTTCTAACAATTACTTTTTTGTCTTGACATTAACGAAAAATAATGGGAAAATAAAACTTTATTGTTATATTTTAGTTGTAGCCGCAGTTTTTTTTTTTCTATTTGAATGATCATTTTTGTATTGTTTTTGCCTTTCGCCAGTTATTGAGTTCTAAAAGTCATATCGGTTATCTTTATTAATTAATGAAGACCTATTGAATGTTTAAGATATTTAATTTTACCCAAAATTCAAAACAAAACGTGTTTGAAAAGATCTGAGCGAGATAATTTGTACATTAAAGTTGTTGATCAGCTGTTCACACCTTTTATTAAGCTGGCTTTTATTCTTTTTTCTAAATATGTGTTATCATTATCTAGAACGAGAGATTTTCCTTGAAAACCAAGTTAACAATTTTAAAAAGGAGCTAGATATTTGCACAGGTAGGTTAATTGCTATTAATTGTTCTTTTTATATAATACTATTAATTTTATAATGTACATTTTAATGTATGCCACATTTTTTTATCCGGGTTTTCTATGTCAGTTGTCCCCAACTGCATCTTTTGTTTGCAAAAACAAACAAACAAACAAAAACAAAGTGCGTTACAGCCGACAAAAAATGCACGTAAGGCACACAAAGGGCCGAACAAAATTGGTAGGTATATCATATTTCTGAGGACGTTATAATCATTTAAAACAAAAAATACCGATGGATGCGTTAACATAAAATAAAACATTTTACATTGCGTCGGATATGACTCAAGTTAGCTTCATGTCCCATATTCAAATTTCTTATCAGTCAGACGAATTAAAAGATGATTTTTATACTCCAAATCGGAGATTTTAGTTTCACATGTAATAAACTGTTTTTTTAAGATCATTGTCAATACGAAACAAAACTGGCATGAAGTCAACATTTATTAATACAAGTCAAAATATGACATGTATTGAGCTAATAAGTAAAAAGAGTAACTTTTTTGGCGCCCTGTAAACAGAAAATACAGATAATCGCATAATGCGAATTAAACGAAATGCCTTAAAAAAGCACACTGTTCTTGTAATAACAATCAAACATGTAAATATTGAAAAGTTGCTCTAACTTATTATGGCATCACGGCTAATTCAAGCAAAAAAAGAATATCAGTACAATGATATGCTAAAATAATATCCTTCAGCTGAGACACTACTTATTTGACGTTATAAATACATTTTCCAATGTTTTTGTCTGTGTTGGATTTTATTGATTTTATAATGTGTAGTTCAATTATTTCATTAATGGATAATTTAACATTTAATCGTACAGTTGCTAAAATTATATAAATGTAAGAAATAAGGAATATTTCCTTAGATATTTTCACGTGATTAAATTCGGTCGGGTGTTATTGGATTTGAACACTCCCGACCGTATTTCATTCCCTCATCATAATCAGATAATGAGCTTTCATTCCTTAATGAAAAGAAGTGCAATTTTGAGGTTTTGCGACAGGAACAATATATTTGTAGTAAACAGACCATTTAAACTTTCAATACGGCAAGGATACAAGTGTGTTTAAGACTACAGGATTGTATTGACAATTTGTAGAATAAAAGTTCCACAAAGAGATATTGGAACAAACTCAAAATTCAAAGTTCAGATATTCAGATTTCTAGCTAATAAATAGTACATGGCAAAAATGTTACATACATGTATAAAGTTTAAGCAGATGTGATAGTAAAGTGCTGATCACCCAGCATCCTTAAATTCAGAATTCTATCTATACACAACTTTAAGATTCAAAATAATTCATGCTTATGTTTTCCGTGATTCCATTTCAAATAGGCGTTATATATTTGTATTAAAGGTCACTGTAGAGTTCATTGATATATCAATGATTGATCAAAACGTTGTAGACCAGGTTTAGATACATGTTTTTTCAATACATTAGTCGACCCTGTTTTACTTCTGTATATCCGCAGATAAATATACTAGATGCGTCATTAAATCGCAGATAACGTTGCACATAAAAATGCAGAGATACCGGTATATCGCTTATTTTTCAATGTGTAGGATTACTTTACTACTGTAATTTATGCACAGGCATTTGCTGTTATAACTACTATACCGGTCAAAACTAAGCGTGGGGAAAACGGTGTGGTGCAATTATTACTTATTAGATTTGTTACTGACCGACTACAGAAATATATCGGGTTAATCAGTCTCATAGACGGCAAGGCGAGGCCAAACCATCTAGGAGATGAGTAGGTCATATTGCCGAAAATTAATTCTCACGAGACGGACATAAAGATATACCCGGCAGTCACGTGTCATGTTTAAACCAATGAAAGTATGAAATTTCAGGTTGAGGGAAAACAATGAAATTCTATACCCACTTATTCTCCCATATGTTCTTTTTTCGTAGTGGTTTTGGCAATTGATTCAAACTTTCCGTATAGCTGAAGTTTACAATGATGCTCTACAAAAAAGTTCGGTTCTGTTACTTTTAATTAAGAAGTTATTAATCATCGAGTTCGACTTTCGTTATTCTAAATCATCAGGTGATAGAGTTATATGTTTTTGATCGGGTTGGTGCTACGCCAATAAGTCGAATTACCCTAATGTACCAAAATAAACCATTATGAAGCCGGTATGATTTCCATGTACTTAGAAATAGACCACACCTGTTGTGTATATCTTGCATATCATTTGTTAGTGTCAGGCTTGTTCTCTAGCTAGACAATATAATATGATTATATATTCACAAACAAATAAAACAAGATATGTGTATCTTTAAAAAATTAAGTAGTATCAACTAAATTTTTGTACATGTATATCAGTTTGTTAGATAAAAGAAACAGCCAAATCGTCTTTTATGGAAGTTTGAGCCTGGCATATGCATCACCATGAATATTTCGTGTTGTCCTTGACTTTTCTAAGGTTGATGAAGGTTTCGATCAATTGATAAACGGGGCGTACATTTCAGTTTCGTTAGTTTCTACAGAGCTTTGAAATGCAATCAATTTTTGTACAAAATAGTTAGAATCATACTTTGTGGATGTAAATATGATAATATGCCTCCTTGAAAACCTAATATAATTGGAGTAGTGAAATTGTACGATTTATGAGAAAAACAACAGTTTTTAATTATGTAATCTATATAAACTATAAATCAATAGGAAACCAAGGCTGCACGTATAATTTCTGTGATAATATTTTGCATTTCTAAAATAAGGTTACTATTTTTCATGAATCATCAGACTCGAAGATATCTATGGAAAAACTGACAACACCAAATCCAATGTCTGGTCAGAATAAATGACTCTTTTTTTCTGTGTCACTAAAATGTATGATTATTTAAAAAATACACAAACAGTTGTGTTTTTATGTTATAAAACACAATGTCCTATATAAGGTAATGGGGTACAACAGTCTCATTATAAATAATTGATAAATAACACCTGCATATGCTAGGTTTTGTCCGTCATGCGATCTGTTACAAAAATCACAATTGCAAAAATTGGGCTGATCGTGGGTTGTATTTTTTTGAAAATTTAGATTTGGACACGATGTGATTTAAATTAAAACGTTTAATATCATCACTTTACGTTTAAACCCGCCATTTTAATGATAGAGGCGAAGCTTTATCGATTTCCAAATACGCCCAAAAATATGCCAATTTATTTATAGTTACCGTTTTTAACAGTCTATTTTACGGATTTTCTTTATGAATTTAATAACCATACTAATTTTTTTTTCAAAACACCAGTTTCAACAACATTATATTTCATATCTAATCAGAATGTTTCCTTTGGTAATAATACATAAATTAAAATGTAATATAGACTAGATCTCTATGAAATATTTTAATTTATGTACGTATATGTAATAGATAAAAAAATATGTATGTTCGGTACAGTCAGTTTCTACAGAGCTTTGAATTGCAATCAATTTCTGTACGAAATAGTGAGAATCATACTTAGTGGATGGAAATAAAAAATATGTTCCTTGAAAACCTAATATAATCTGAGTAGTAAAGTTGTAAGATTTATGAGGAAAACAATAGTTTCAAACACATATGTATTCTGGTATTCCTAACTTTATAAATTATTAATCAATTTGAAACAAAGGTTGGCCGTATAATTTCTGTGATAATATTTTGCATTTCTAAAAAAACTTTACTATTTTTCATGAATCATCAGACTCTACGACATCTATGGAAAAACTGACAACATCAAATCCAATGTCTGGTCAGAATAACACTCTTGGTAAATATGCTTAAATTAAAATAATTTTTATAACAAGCTTACTCTTTTTCTGTTTCACTTAAATGTATGATAATTGAAAAAAATGCATGAACAATCGTGCTTTATGTTATAAATACACAGTGTCCTATATCAAGTCAGTATAAATATTGGTACATATACATTTATGAACGGTATGATTTCAATTTGCTTGTAATATGATACAAAAGTCATATTATAAATATTTGTTATGCAATTGTTTGTGTGACAATTATTGGTATTATAGTACGAAACCAAACCCTACGAATTGATAAGTAACTCCTGCTTTTGCTTGGTTTCCTCTGTCTTGCGATTTGTTGCGAACACCACAATTGCAAAATCGGAGCCAATCGTGGAATTTCTCAGAAAATTTAAATTTAGACACGATGTGATTCAAGTTAAAACTGCCTTTTCAATAATAGAGGCGCAAACTATCGCTTTCCAAATACGCCCAAAGTTATGCCAACTTTATTTATTTTTTTAAAAAGATATGTTATGGATTGCTTTAACTAATAATTTAACAACCATATTATTTTCTTTCAAAACAGCAGTTTCAACGATTGACTTCCAAACTTTCACAACATTATATTTTATATCTAATCAAAATGTTTCCTTTGGTAATAATACATGAGTTAAACTGTATTAATGGCTTGAGATCTTTTTAAATATTAATCATTTATTTATATGTGATAGATGACCAAAATATAAACAAATTCCAAACTCTACTATAACATAAATTTTAAAAGTTATATTTGGTTAAACACTTCGATATATTTGGATAATGAAAAACACTAATAGACAGACAATTAAGATCAATTCTATGTAAGAATCAAGGATTTATAAAAGGGTCCGGCCACGCATAGTCACCAATTTTCCCTGTATTTCATACATGGACTCACCTAGGTGTGAAACGCAATAAAGCACTAAACGTTGGTTGCTAGGGGTAACTGATGCCATAGTAATCGAGGCTAAAGATAGAAAAATAGCAAAACTTACCTAATTTGAAGGTAATATATATATATATATATATATATATATATATATATATATATATATATATATATATATATATATATATATATATATATATATATATATATATATATACCTTAACCGGAAATAAAAGTTTGATTGGTTGGGATGACTAACGCCAGCAAATTGAAATCATTTCAACATACATGTATAGCTAAACTTCCCTTATCTATGATCAGAAAGTAGAGATCTATATGAGGTAAAATATTTTTTTTTTTTTCGAAAGTACAGGTATAATTCCATTTATATACTTTAACACCCAATATCAATAAAGAAAAAGAAAAGAAAAAATAAAATTCGTTTTGATACTTATAATCAGATAGAAAAAAAAAATAAAAGTCATGTACACTTGACATTTTTTGAAGTTTTTTGAAATGTAATATTATTCATCTAAAGATTGTTTTTAAAGTTTTTTTTAAGCATATTTGACTGGTTAAATAGCTTACACAGCGTTTCTTTTCAAAGCGGAGACATTGCCATTAGATTGCAAGGAACTATATATGAATGGCATTAGAAAATCTGGTGTTTACACCATCTACCCGTGGAAGAAAAGTGACCCTTTTTACCGCCCTCTCCAAGCCTACTGTGATATGGAGACAGAAGGAGGCGGGTGGACGGTCAGAATTAACACTCAATAATTTTTCTTAAGAAAAAGACAGGGCTTTCAAATAAAACAGAAAGGAAAATAAAATGTTATAGAATTGGGGTGTGCCTAAACTACACAAGTTAGTGCTTACAAATGAAAAATCTAACGGCAAAAAGGGGGTTTTATCAGTCCTTGAACGGATTATAATAGTGCACAGTTTCTGTCCGTATTTTTCCTCTGTTTTTTTTTATACTGGCAATGTATACCGGTATCAATTATTAAAGGTATTGAATATTAGAAAGCTGCCAATCTACCAATCTCTGACTTATTCATCTTTGTTGATATTTCTACTAAATGAGATAACTATTTAACATAGAAAACATATGATATACTCTATAGTTCATTTTATTTAGCACACCGAGTATAAGTGTTATAAGCACTAGTCCGTCTTCCGTTGCAATGTATCTCTTCAATGTTTTATTTATTAATACAATACAAACAATTATTATAAGAAACTTATTAACAGAGACTTACATACACTGTTAATATATACATACACACACACATGTGTATATATATATATATATATATATATATATATATATATATATATATATATATATATATATATATATATATATATATATATATATATATGCAGGCAATGCAGAGACGAGTAAATGGAGAAGAAAGCTTCAATCGAAATTGGACGGAGTACAAACTTGGATTTGGAACACCTTATGGTGACTATTGGATCGGTAAAGAATATTTACTTTTTTATGACGCAGTGGCGGATTCATATGGGAGGAGGTTAAGCCACTTCTATCTTTAAAAAAAATAAAAAAAATTGGTACGATTTTGGTCTTTTTACAATTCGACCGTTGAAAGTTATAACAATATGTAACAGAACAAGACACTCATGTTATTGTCTGCTCCAACTCATGGGCTGTTACTGTTTTACCTATGTAAAAATAATTTACAGTTCATAATTTATCTGTTCAGTTAATAAGTAGCTCGTTCGTTACTTAGGATTATATATATTTTATAATTTCAGGAAACGATGCTATACGTCAGTTAACGTTTGGACGAAATTCGTCTTTGCGTGTAACAATAACGCCAATGGACGGTGGTGTTGTTTCTTTTAGGATGTATCATCAGTTCTACATTGATGGCGAGGACCAAAACTATAGACTGCAAATTGCAAACCCTGGAAGTGGAAATATAGCCTGTAGGTACATCAAATCATTTGCTAAGATTGACTGTTAGTAACTATTGTCATTTAAGTATAGTAAAAAACAAACCTTATTTTTGATCTTTCCTATGATTGTCGTGCAATAATAAAACTATATATGAACGTTGATAATCATTGTTATGGTAACATATACAAGCTGCTTTACAATTAAAAAAAATACCGAATTGCGAGGCATTTTCAAATGAAATGTCAAAAGTTAACCTTGACAACAAATGCATAGTGCCTTATAGTTACATTTACACTTATACCTAATTGCATGTATACTATATAAAAACATCAGTGATTATGCGTAGCTGGGTAAAATTATTATTTTTGAATAGAATTGATGTTACACATTTACACGTACGATCGACACATATATTTATTTAAAAGATTCCGCGGTGTAACAAAAAAACCCAATTAACTAGAGCAGAGCTTCCTGGCGAAGCTACAAGTAGGTCTTTTGTTGTTGCTGCGAGTTGAAAATATATATTATTTGGTGTCAAACGATTATAATGACTGAACTTTCAGTTCTGTTTTTAAAAGCCTGTATAAAAAACGTGTTTTGAAAAAGACTGGAAGAAAATGTTTGGGAAAACTATTTGTTGACCACAGTTTGTGTAATTGTTTCAAAAACTCTTTAAACAATGAGAAAGATCGAACCCGCCTTTAAAACACGTAATCGTTTCTTCATGATAACATTTGTATTTAAATCTTTCTAAATTTTGAAAGACTGTGCGCAATTTTGAAGTTGTTGCGTGGTGTCAATATTTGGTGGACAGTCAAAATTGATGGCATCTCTTACATTTCTATAGGGCTGATATAATTATTTAATGCACGAGTAAACTTGGACATTAAATAATAATTAACTAACAACGATCAGCGTGATAAATAATGCAAAAGTGAGCGTCTAAATTTTACACCTGATAGTGCTACATGTATTTCATAGAGACCCCGCTATGTAACTAAATAACCTTATTTATAGAAATGAATATTACTTCTTGCAAAGATGCAATAATACACAAACACCTAATTTTTATATCAGTTTTTGTCTTCTTAATCAGACCTAACGGGATAATATGCGTAAAAAAATAAAAAAAATATGCGTAAGATCATGGTGTTAAGATTTTTATTTTTATTTTAATTGAAATATATCTGACAAAGGGGCATATTAAGTCGGATTATTTGGCTAACATGTACATAAAGTTAATTGGACGCATGTTCCAAGTTTTTATTTTGTTTGTTTTGTGCTTTCTTCTGTTTTCTCAGAAGTACATATCAGGAAATTACACTCCGTAAAAACCTAAAATGTGCAGAATTTGAGGGGTGAGGTGTTTGTTACATGAATACAGGTTTGTATCGTTAGGTTTTGCATTGTTTATGATTATGTAATTTAGATGACCGCAGATGGCTAGTTCCGACGCCATGGATCTCCTTGACCAATGTTCGAAGGATGAGTTACGTACATACATGTAATTGTGTACACAAAAGTCAGGGGTCTGTAGGTCGATTGTAACAATATATGCTTGATAGTCTTTATTCATATTTAATCATTAATGATATACATTTATTGTTTGGATATTGCATAATATAAGAATTAAAAGCTTAACATGAAAACGTATATCCTCTTTCATTTTGTAAATAGTGTGCATAATTGTGTTTTAAAGTCGCATTCAATACTTTTCTTGTTTAACTTGAAATCTACATTTATCAAAATACGTTTTTGGTGACCTGTGCTTTTATCATAACTTGTTTTGGGATACGTCATGTTCTTATAAAAAAAAAATTAAAAAATAAGCTAGCGGTTAATTACATGAAGTTGAAAATTGTTCGGTTTTCTTTTATTTATTTAGCACAAGAAGTAAAACCTAATGGAGTACATTCTAAACACAATAGAGAACATTTTTTAACCTGAGACAGTCCAATAAGAAGACAATGAAATAAATGTTTTAAGTAGGTTACAATCCTCAAACTGTCCATTCCGTGAGAAAAAAAGAACTATTGGAGGGCCTAATGGCCCTCCAATAGTTCTTTCTTCTCACAGAATGGACAGTTTTCGGCATGTAACCTTTACATACTGAATTAAAATTGGATTGATAAGATAATGTAGAACAACTTTTCCAGCGACACCATTATCAAAATATCAACCGTTTTTTAGTTATAAAGCAAAGACTTTCTCGGTGCCAAGATCCCTTTTTGAAGGGGCGAGCCCCTTTTGTATGGTCTCAATAAAAGCCTTAACATTATACACAACTTTTGTGTTACATGTATTTAGAAAATAGTTACGAAGCTAAAATGTTACGAAGCTAAACGATTAGTTTAATTTAGCTATTTTTATAACATAGATTTCGATTTACAAATTCAAGTAGTATAATTGGAAAAACCTAAATACAAAAAATCTGAGGACAATATTCAAAGTGTCAATGATAAAGATTTTTAACTTTAAATTATCTGATACGAACCATTTCGGAGCCTTTGTCTGGAAACGAATGTCACGAAAATTTTAGATAAAGTGAAATAACTCAATACCGGAAGTTGCAATTTCAAATTTTTACAATATAGTTTACAAAATACCTTGAAAATTTGAATGAAATCGAATGACAAACAAATAAGTTATTGGGGTTTTATATTTAAAAACGTCTAGAAGAAGGATAACAATAATGAAGAATTACCATCCGAATCAGTACAAGGTCCTACGTGGGAAACGGAAGACCTTAATAAGAAATCAGTTTATTAAAAATCATTTCTTTTTTAAAGATGTTTCTAAACGATTACTGTTTTCAAAAGAGCAGTAAGACCGAAATGCAATAACTTTTATACATAAAAGCAAAACAATAGAATATCAAGTGTTATTTGTTTATCATAAGAAAAGCAACCAAAAAGGACACATCATAAACCTAAAAAAAATGGTTAAAAATGTTGTTTTTTTTTCAGCCATAAATCTGATGGGGAATCCACAGAATTTTTCTACATTCGATGCCGACAATGACGGGCATTCATATTTTCACTGTGCAGCAGATTTCTCAGGAGGCTGGTGGTTTGGTGGGTGTCATAGTGCCTTTCTCAATGGTCTTTGGCACTCGGAAGACTGGAGAAGTCCGTGGTATCCGCCATATGGAAGCGGGAAGCAAGTGAATGGAACATCTATGTTGATCAAATCACATTAAAGGATATAAATATCAGTTTACAAGAACAAGTTAAATGTATGTTGCGTAACAACACATAAAATTCGTTCTTCACAAGTTTATGCATATGCTTGATAAATATACCCTCAACATATAGTTTATAACATAGTTTTAAATTCCGTACAATATTAGTTGCGTTTTAGTAAACTTTGGACAATTGTACACGATGTGTATGTCATATTGCTACCAGATGAATTAATAGATTTAAAATCAATATTTTATTTAAATCTTTAATTACTTTACTATACTACTGAATCTTTATTAAGAGTAGAATAAGGTAACATCTTAATAAGATGTTTTTGTTTTCACACAGTCAGTTACAAGTCAACAAAAAAGAAATTAATATTGACACTGGGTGTTTATTTCTGAATTGGTATGGTATCAGTCTTAGGAGAAAAATAGATATTGTCTTTATAATTTTATGTACAATACTGTTTACACAAAGTATATATGATGCATTTAATATTTTGAATTTTAAGATTACAAGCATTATGAAGATCACTTTACTGTCGATCACATTTTAAGTAAATTGATAAATAAATTTCATTTTTATATAGTCTCAGCTTTCTTGTCTATTATTTATAATGTTTTAATGTACAAAAAGATGGCACAGAGAGAGTGTTCGTTTTCATATATTTTACTGTATAACTGCAAACATTTGTATCTATGTCGCCTTTTCATCATTAAAAGAGTAAATCCTAAATTTGCCTCATTGTCCAAAAACGAACATGAGCACGGTCATAGACGATTAGACCCAAACATCATATATTTATCATTATATTAAAATGAGTACTTTGGAATCATTAATGTTCGTAGGGGCTAATTTTCGTTGACTGCTTAAATTTTACAGGTTCGCGGTGACGTAATTTCGTGTATTCTTTTAAACCTACAAAAGAAATAAGACTTTCTTAACCTAATTTATTAATGCGTGGAGAATGTTAATTGGTGAATGAGAGGTACTCACGAATTCAATGAAAATTGAGCCATCACGAAATCTAATGATTTCACATAATTTAATATTTATCAATAACTCAAACGGATAAATTTTATTGCCTTATGTTAAGGACTTTTCTCCGGTTTTTTTTAATTAGTTTCATTGTCAACTGAATCATTAATGCAAGTCGTTCATGATAATAAAAAAAAAATACAACATGTCCCTACCGATTGATGCAGTTGGTATACTTTTTCACTAGACCCAGAGTTCATATTATATACCATAGTATATAAACATTTTAACCGAAGAAAATATAAAATGTAATGCTATCCAATTTCTTTTACTTAAATATGACATCGAACAATTGGCAAAATAACCTTCAAACAATACACTGAGTACTATAAACAGTTGTGCACTGAAATAAAAAATACTACAAAAGAACACTTTTCAAGGGCATGGTAAAAATAGACAAAGATATGTCCTAGATGCAAAGAGGTTCCGGAGAATCCGTAAGCTTCGTAATAAGCTACTCCGGCAAACATCAATCCGAAACGGTCTCCGTTTAACGTAGATGCCGTGACTTCTCCGTCTACAACACGAATAGATCTTACATTGCATATCACGCTACCAGCCGACACGTTTTTCTCAAATATAATATCGCTTGTGTTAAAATGTAATGGGCATGTTGTTTAGGCAGAATGAGTCTTAAGTTCCATCTTTTATCATAATAGAAACGTAGTTACGGTCATATCCAGAAGGTGCGACTATTTTATAGTAATCGAGATACTGATCGAGTTCTGGTACGATTGTCATAGATGGATCATTAATCGACGAGTTTTTCGAACCTAATCCAAACGCTGTAACTTACACAGACGATGCTGATTCAATAACACAAAGATGGATGCTTGTTATTCAATAATCAAATTTGTTCAAAGTCAGAGTTTGAACGACACTATCGATCCTAAAACTAAAACTTGAGTTTCTTATTGCTGTTATACGGATAATCGTGTCCCTTTCATCCAAATTTGGGGGTACTATGAGTGTTTTGTCTATTGTTCAATAAAATGATCGCAGCCACCGATATTCTCAAGTTTGTTGCAATCATTTCCCGAAAAGACTGCAATTTCAGCCGATGACTTGTTCCTGTTAAATCCGTAGTATGCTCAATCTGGTAAGTTTCAAACTGATTAAGAGAAAACTCAAACACATCACCATTGTAAAATGTCTTCCCGTCAAAATGCAAAGGCAGATTTTGATTCATCCTGTACGGTATCGAGATTGTTGTATTGTCTTTACTGGCAGATAACGCAAGCTGACTGGTCGAATCGGGCATCGGCATCATTGTTTTTACTCTATACTTTGTTGAGAGTTTATGCAGAGGTACACATGTACATGTGTAGTGCTTCCGACCGTACTATAGCCGTCATCGTGACTAATGACGAAAACATCACGAAGTTTCAATGAAATCGATTTATATTATATACGAAACTTTGAAGTTCCATGACTTGCGGGATGATGATGCGCTAACTCGAAAGAATATTCATATACTTTTCAGTATTGGACTTCAACGAAACTTCTAGACGAGGAGAGGTTGTAATGTTCATTTTAGCCCCACTTTCGGACGTTACGTAAATATTCTTTGTTTCATTATATCCATATTTCATGAACAAAACAACACATGCTTTTCCTCTGTTTCCTAAAAAGTATAATGTTTATCAATAAATAGTTCATAAAACAAATACAATGTTTTGTTGAATAAACTATTCCATTTTTTAAATAACAAACTATGATGTGCTACAAGGTACCAATAGCAGCTCACTTCTCAAATAGGCTTATTTCAAAAGGAAAAAAAATGTCACGTTGACATGTACGTTTAAGTTCTAAATTATAATTATAAACGTTTGAATATATATTTATATGACAATAAATTGAATCATTTTATAAAAGACGTTAGTTTAAATTAAAATTAAATTACCATTGAAACAAATTAAGCTGCATTTGTTTTGCTCTCAGGTTTTAAAAAATATAATCCATGTATGAAATGTTATTCAATGCAAACGATGTATCTTTTTCCTAACCAAATTGTGAAATAATGAATTGTATATTTTTGACCGCGTAGATTTGACGGTGCTAGAAAATTCGTGTGGATCTGCATCGGTCGTGTGCAGTACGGACGGGGTGAGGGAATGTTGGCGTCGAGAGTATAAGATAAAGGTTGTGGCGCATTGTAGGCCCTAAGGTAAAACGAAGGATAAGTATGCCGTATTCCCGAAGGTCCACCAGTACACAGTTCTAGGGAATTAAACAGGCAATTAATGAAGGATTCCGAATTTATTGGACGCGAATCGACGATGGCAACACACTATAACAATTTAACAGACAGACATTTTACAAACAAGTCGGATATGGCCAGATATGGCCGGACTCAAGACTCTGGGTGAGTTGGACGTGGACGAGGCTGGCCGCCGTATTCCAGACTGCCGGTTATCAATTGTACATAACTATATATAAGAATCTGAACAACGAGTATAAATTTACAGGTGATGACATAAGTCAGCTGAGTGAAAGGTAAACAGATATAAAACAATTTAATAAACTGAATGAGTCTTTGATGTCCAGGATATGAAAAACTGATAATTGCACAATGTTGTTTTAAGAAATTAACAGTCATTTAGACATGGCACTTTGTCTCTTTGAAATCACGTATAGAGTCCGAAAAGTGTCAATCACTAAATGAATAAGTAACTTTGTAAGAAATAAACTGTTAAAAATTTAAATATTACGAAACAAATGTTAAATTTTAAAAGTAAAGTCCAAAATAAAGTTATAATTGAACAGTGAATTTTGCACGGTGATATATTTAAAGTTTCAAAATAATTTAAACTAAGTAAGTTCATATTAATTGTTCTCTATTGAGCAGAAATGGGTATCTGTGTTGTCTGGATTTGTTAAGATCCGTTGGTTGCTGTAGTGGATATTTCTATACAAAGTAAAATAGTCTACAAGTTATAAATATTAGAACAAACGACAGCGATCTGACACATATTTTAGGTAATCATTGTTTTCAATATTGTTAAACAACCTTTTTACGCGTGCGAGAAATAAAAAGTTTCGTGAAAGCCCCACCGTTGCGAATAGTTTTCATATTAAAAAGACCGGATGTGAATTAAGCCTAACGGCCAAAAAAATGGTAGTCGTAAACAAGTACTTATCCGGCAAAATGCGAAATAAAGTCGTCAAAAATAAATATTGACTAGAGGTTTTTTTAGCATTGGCATCCTTAAATACCGTTATATATTAGATTCCGAAGTTTAAAGGAAATTATCACATCTTTTATATTTGTACAACCTAAAAATTGCATCCCGTTTAAATGAATGATATATTTTTGGCAGGAAAGAACTATCTTTAACTAATTGTAAAGTTAGCGTCATGAGTTTTTAATGGTTTAATAAATGTACGTGTAAGTATTAACTTCTAAACAATATTCGTGTAGGATGAACAATTAACTTTGTAATAAATATACTATTAAAGGGGAAACTGAATAAAATCATTAGTTTTAGATGGGAATACTGAATCCAAAGTTTTTGTGGTGGTTTTTTTGGTGTTTCAAATACCTGATTAAACTAGTTTGCAGTGGCTAATACATTTTTGCGATCAACATGATTATCTGGAAGATGGGAAACATTTGAAACAATTTGAGGACTGGTTTGCGTCGAGGAAAATTCGTGACATATAACTTCTGGCAAACATTGCGAAAATTTTTCGCACCCAACTTAACGTCGATTTACAGTAAAATCTTTCTACTGTTTTACTCTTACTTTAAAGGCTTTTAGCAGTCAATTTAGTATAGTTTAACTTAAAGAAGATTGGGGAACAAGATAGCGCAAGACCCATTTGGTTTTATCGTAAAAACAATTTCAAATTAATTGTTTTTCAACCAAAAATACTAGATGATGTTATATTACAAGTTTACAAAAGCCCAATTTCTGATTATAATCAGTTTTGAATATTTTAAAAAACGAGAAGAAAAAAAAATTAAAGTTGTGGTGGTATCGAACCCACAACCTAAAAACTCTAGCTCTATAATGTTACCTAATGTATGGTGCTCTTACATGTACCACTGAGCCATTTCAGTCATAACAAACTACATTGTGAAGTGCTAAATTGAACTTCAACCACGAAATCACGGACTTGTAGGTAGTATTTCTCTAAAACGTTCAATTGTTGGGATACAAAATGACATTTTTAAAGTATAGCGGGTCATCTATCCACGTTTTTGTTGATTGAAATCGGTTTGATTTCCTTTAAACCTTATATAGAATATGACAAAAGTATGGAGCCCAGACCCACTCTATAAAAGAAAAGGCATTACAGTTCTAAAAATGACACTATTTTGAGATTTTGATGCGCATACGCCAGTTTTAATTAACCTATTCTAAATATCTAACATATTCAAAGGTTATAAATCGATGTTATGGTAAATAATCAATGTTTTCATGAGATTTGTTCATATTTTAATTTTATAGTATCATATCTATCCCATATGGGCAATTTACATGCCTTATGAACCCATCTTCTTCATAAGTCAATGATGTAATGTGAAATATATATATATATTCAATGTAAAGTATCAATACTAAATTACTTAATGAAACCAAAATAAATCAAAGTACTGAAGAACTGACGGGAGTTGATTTTCTCGATTTTTATTTATTTTAAGATCAATTATATGGTATTTTTCATGACAGTACATGTAGTTTCTAATCTGAATTACGCATATTTTTATAATATGAATTTTTGGACTTTTTCGACAAGAATGTCGAGAAACCCCCATATGAATTAATGATGTTAACTTAAATAATATTTAAAAATAAAATCAATTCAATCAAACTATGTATCAGTAATAGAAATATTTCTCGAAAATTGTATGGATCCAAGCAATATTGAACTCTAGTCTCGTTCAACCAAACGCTCGGCTGACACCGTAAATCTCCGACAAGGATTAACGGAGACAGCCCAGCGTCGAGTTGAACGAGACTATATTGAACTCCGGCGTAGGAATACATACGACTACAAAAAATATTTAAATTGTTCGTACCATTTAAAATCTGACTTATTTCAAGGTATTTATAAATAAGTTTCCTTGAAAAACAATGCTTAACCATACATTACATCGAATTTATCAATTATTTTCAAGAACTAAGTCTTGTCAGCAGCAATGATTTGTGCTGAGGTCCAAACACTGTTTCACTTTCGGTTTGTCTGAGTAACTGCATAGGAGAGTTGATTAAATCAACTCTCAAATAAGGAATAACGTGTAACATACCTGTAAAACCATTTTGTGTAAACCAGGCAATGCATTTCGTATGCTTCTCTGCAGTGTAAGATAATTGGATTCATGTTTAAGCAAATTATACTTAAGTAACACTGAATTAAAACGAACAATTCGCATACATGTAAGCATAACAATCCTCCATGAAAAAAATATGAACAGCTTGTCAAATTCTAGTTTAAGATATATATATATATATATATATATATATATATATATATATATATATATATATATATATATATATATATATATATATATATATATATATATATATATATATATATATATATATATAGCCCTTGTTTTTCTTGTTGATGAAAACTGATTTAAATTCAACAAAATTCTAAGTTAAAATGAGAGAGACAGACAGACAGACAGAGTTACTTACAGATTAACAAAACCGCTACATATAGAGCTGACGCGAGCAGCAGTTTCAAAAAGAGGAGACAGACCAAGCATGTTCTCTGCTTTCATTTTCTTTCTTGAACTGTGCTCTTCAATACTCTTTTTCGATTAAGTATATAAATAAAGAGAGGGGCAAAACTAGCAAATGGAAACTAATTACACCTTAAAACATTACAAATATGACTATGTTTATACATGCTAGCGCATCATTGGTTTTGTTTTTCATTGCGGTTTTAAACAGTCAATATATTTATCTATTCCTCCTAATTTTCTAAACCTATTTAACCTCACCAACCGTCATTCAATGGTGGTCAATTTAGCAGGATCAAAAAAATTACAATAAAAGATGATGTCACAATAATCGTTTTAAGTGATCACAGGACGAAAAACCACCTTTAAGCAAGTCCTTAAAGGTGGCTTAAAGGTGACTTAAAGGTGACTTAAAGGAGCTTAAAGGCTATACGACCTTTAAGCCGCCTTTAAGTCACCTTTAAGCAAGTGCTTATAGGTCCTTAATGTCCAAACTTCTTTAAGCCACCTTTAAGCCACCTTTAAGCATCTTTAAGTGGCATTTACGCTCTCTTTACACTGCCTTTACACTGTCTTTAAGTGGCCTTTAAGTCAATATTGATCAAGCTGAACAATAAACACATATATTAAATGCAAAAGCTCTTTTATAGAGATGGAAGGGGGTCATCCGAGTGATAATATAATTTCCAAGGAAAGGGGGGGTGTTCCAGGCGGTTTTAATCGTCGCTCCATTAAACACAGATCGCTATCATCAGCACCGCTCCGATTGACACAGATTGCCGTTATTAAATTGTTTATAATTTTTGGGGGGTTTCAAAATTATTGTAGGGATGATCGCAGTCTCTGTATCTTAATATGTGCATAAAACTAATTAAAGTATGTTTGTTTCCTATTATGAATTAATCGGTGAAAAAATCTCTCTCTCTCTCTCTTTCTCTCTCTCTCTCTCTCTCTCTCTCTCTCTCTCTCTCTCTCTCTCTCTCTCTCTCTCTCTCTCTCTCTCTCTCTCTCTCTCTCTCTCTCTCTCTCTCTCTCTCTCTCTCTCTCTCTCTCTCTCTCAGTTCATCCGGTTATTAAACAAAATAAAGATAATGAACCAAAAATGCATGATTTCATTTGTTAATCGGTTTAAGGTTTGTATTTTTTTTTCCAATTTTCATTATTTCTAACTCTAGATCTGCTAGATACATGTTAAAGATGAAAAGACTCTCAACTGCCTTTGTTATATCGGGCAGGATATTACTGCTTTGTTTGTCTAGACATAGTTTTGTTCGTTTGTGTATATCTAATTAGAGTCTATTGTTTTGTACAACTTAAGAAAACCCCTGGAACTAACACAGAATATACAAGATATACACAACAGTTGTGTCGTGTGCCCAGGTGCATGTTTGTGTATATCTAATTAAAGTCTATTGTTTGTCCAACTTAAGAAAACCCCTGGAACTAACACAGAATATACAAGATATACACAACAGGTGTGTCGTGTGCCCAGGTGCACGTCAGGGTTTCTAAAGGCGTTGAATTTTAGTATGTACGAGTATACGATAAGTCTAGTGAATAAAAGTTAATTTACATTTGTAATTCATTTTCAAAGTATTATTTCCTAGCTCTGGGTTTCAAAGATGTTACGTCTACAAATTAACGATACATGTATGTAAGAGTAAAATCTTGAGGCTAATTAATTAATGTACCGGTGATCATAAATAGGGGTTGATTATTTAAATATATGTATAAGGGTAAATATGTCAAATATACCCGGCCTGGCACATCATACAATTGTATGTACAAGTCATTTGCAATTGCCACATGAAGTAAATACGTCACCGGTAATTGGTAATTTTGTTTGTTATAGAATTGATAGTTTATAAATCATGTACATACAATTACATGTAAATATTTAAACAAATTGGAACGGCGCCGCGATCATGAAAACCTGGAAATTGCGGGAAATTGAACAAATACCTTATAGTATCAATGCATTTAATAAAAGAAATGATTTCATTTTCTTTCTTACATTTTTATAGCTATAAAGATGAACGTATATCTACTCGGTTTAAATTTATTAACTACATGTCAGAAAGCCTACTATAGTGAACCTAACGGTTTCCATTTAGGTATAATATATTTTTGTTCACTGAAGACCAAGTTCCGTATTTCATTCTAAATACATGCATGCATGTAATTTATAAATTAGATATAATTGATTGTTACAAACTGAATGGTTTGTCAAAATCTTTTCAAGTAAACACATTCAATACAGTGATTCAATATCCACTGATATATAGGATATAAAAGCGCTCATATATATGTAAGTTGCAGTGGCGCAGAGGATGTGTGGTGATGCTAGTAAACTAAGGGTCCCGGGTTCAATTCTCGCCGTGGCCGTTTTTTTTGTGAATTTTTTTTCATTTTTCTTTCTAGAACAAAAACCGTTTTAATACCTTTTCTTTCATAAAGTTAATACATTTTGTTGGAAATTAAGCACAATATTGAATTAAATTTTTTTAATGGCTTAAAGGTGGCTTAAAGGTAGCTTAAAGGTGGCTTAAAGGTGGCTTAAAGAAGTTTGGACATTAAGGACCTATAAGTTGTCCTTAAAGGTGGCTTAAAGGTGACTTAAAGATAGTCTTTAAGCTGCCTTTAAGCCATCTTTACGCTTTCTTTAAGCCACCTTTAAGCAATACATATAGCTTAAAGGTAGCTTAAAGGTGGCTTAAAGATCGTCTTTAAGCTACCTTTAAACACCTTTAAGCTATCTTTAAGGAGGACTTAAAGATGGTCATTCATCCTGTGGATGGATTGGCTGTTAAAATAATGTGAAAACAAACCACAGAAACAGTTTTGATTCAAAATTATATGAATCGTTCAAAGGTACTTATCATAGGCATATAGAATAGCTTTTAAGTTTAGAGGAATATAAACTTAATTAACATAAAATCAAACTTCCAAGAAGCCCTTAAAGCCTCATTTATTTTTTAAATCAGTGAACTGCTTAATGTATTTTTTGTGTTATTTTAGCAAACCGCTACATTAAGTACAGGTTCATGTTAGAATCAGGCAATATCGAAATTTTGAGATAAGAGCTCGAAAATAAAATTAAATGAAATTTTACCCTGTAAACAACTTGAATTTATAGGAATGCGTGTAAAGAATCATTTTGAAATATTCCGTCTCGTTGTCTAATACGGACTACATATATTGACACGGCGCACCAGTTTGACGCCATGCAAGTCTTACTAAAACTGCAGAAATTATTACACAATTAAAAAATCAGCAAGCCTTATGTGAAAATTTGATTATTACTAGTTACTTACCTCACTCAGCACAATAATTTCCAATTTTAAAAAGTATTGAAAAGTTTGAGTTCCGAGTTTAAATTGCCGTTAAAATTAGCAAATTTAAGTGAAATTTAGTTGTCTTTCTTGGTTGATTCACAATATCGTCGCTAGATGGCGCCTCGTTGATACGTACGCTAGTGCGCGAAAATGGAAGTTCGAGAAGAAGACACGGTTTTGGGAAATTAGGCAAACAGTTTCTTCAGTATGTATAAAGCCTATCCAGAATAAACAGCTCCAGTGACCCTTTGTAATTATGGCAGAGACATAACAAGACATCTGCAAGGTTTAAAACTTAGTGATGGCCGACAAACACCCAGTCAACCAACAACCGGACAGCGAAGGAAGTCATACCCTAAAGAACCACATTATTTGGGTATATTATTGCATATCCACGCTATACATGTTGAATACAATAAGTTCATTAAACAGTGATGTAATATAACTGACAACTGCAGTGAATTTATCGTTTTATTAACCGGGTTTTCCAACGGAAAAATTCGGTTATTACAATGGCGGGCGGGTGGGCGGCTGCCAAAAGTGTAGCCTCATTGTACGGATAACTTCTTCTACAGTTTTTAAGATAGGACGTTGTTCTTTTGCAGATCAATTGTACTTGTATTAAAGGTGTGCATATTGCTAGGATTTTGATTTCTGATAATTTATCAAAAAAATACCAGCTTTTGAACTTAGTCATTTTTTGGCAAAATATTGCATATACGGTACCCTTATTGTACGGATAACTCCTCCTTCAGTTCTCAAGATAGGAAGTTGTTCTTTTGCAGATCAATTGTACTGATATTTGAGGTTTGCAAATTGCTAGAATTTTGATTTCTGATAATTTATCAAAAAAACCCCAGCTTTTGAACTTAGTCATTTTTGGCAAAATATTGCATATAGGGTACCATCATTGTACGGATAACTACTCCTACAGATTTCAAGAAAGGAAGCTGTTCTTTTGCAAATCGGTTTTACTTATATTAGAAGTGTGCATATTGCTAGAATTTTGATTTTTGATAATTTATGACAAAAATACTAGCTTTTGAACTTATTTATTTTTTTAGCAAAATATTGCATATAGGGTACTCCATTTCACTGGATACGGGTTGATATGGATTATGGATACAGTTCACATAAAAGAAAACCCGGTTTGCTGTCATATTGACAGCTGTTGGTAAATATTTCACTCATGTGTCGGTGATCGTACTGGTTTTCCCCAAATCTAGTAGTTATTATTATGTTTAATGATAATACCTTTTATGTGACATGTGTTTTCTTCTTGTTTTATCACAAACAATATTTTGTTTACATTTATTAAGTCTCCTATTTGGGCATTTGTAGATTATGTAATTAATTGGTGTTATCTCTAGGTCAAGATCCTAAATTTAATACTATCTGGGTAGGATGATATTAAAACCAATCAGCGTGGCTCCTCTAGACCACGTGATCATTCTTGATTTATTTACTAGAGGAGAACGCCACGCTTTATTTTAAGAAGATAATTTGGGAAACAACTGTACGTTTCGTGTGCATTTGCACACTGTCTCCAGTGAAACGTATATTTCCGTTATCTTTGAGCTGTTTGTCATTGTATTCAGTTGGAAATTGCGTGGAAATACTTCAATCCAGCAGATTAATAGTGAGTGCCTTTTCGTTCTATTATAAGGGCGCAATCCGGTTTGTACCGGTTGGGAGAAGTGTGTCACAACATGGGCGACCCGCATTTCCTCGGGATTTGTTTACTAGGACACACTTCAGTAAGAAACCAGGTCTTCAGCATCTGGATAAGGAATTTTTGATTGCAGTTTGGTAGCGCATTTATAGGCGTTAAATAACTCGTCAAATACCATATTGGTATATAGATTAGTTGAAAGTTCACGCGTTTCGATTTTATGAGAAAATTGGTTGTTGCTTTAATATAGGTTGATTGTTTTTACACTAAAGGAATGAGAACAAAATCAGAGTAAGCGGCGAATTGTCTTGTTTGCGTATCGCACTGTGAAAAAAATAAGGCGCCCTAGTGTCATAAATTTATTTAAAAAAAAAACGTTAACGACTATTGCCGGTTAAACACTCGCTGATAAAATAGGGGGTCATGTGGTACTGTGATGTCACACATGACATTCGTCGAATATTGTAAACGTATTATATTTGGCATGTACAATATTTGGCGGAAATTAGTTTTTGAACAAGTTGGCGTGGATTTGAATTAGCGTATTCCTGAATGTGACTATTGGTATGCATATATGGATGACATTTAGCGATGTACTTGATTTAGCGGAAGCCGCATTTAGACAAAAGCACTATATAGAATGCACAGCCAAATGTAGTACGTTTACAGTAACTGCTTGTAAACAATAGTAAGATTAGCGTTATTATTTGGCGTGCATTTGCTGTGGATCATGTTTGCTCTGATGATGTTGATTAAATTTCGAGAATCTTAACATACAGCCGTACAATGTACCTGAAGTCGGCAATAACGATCGATATGTAAACACTACTTGGTAAAGATCATAACCAAAACTCGGAAAAAAGGTGTTGATTTCATTAAGATATACATTCTGTATAGCTCTCTCTTTATGATTCAGAATATTCATTGTTGAAAAAACTAAGGTCTAAAATTTTGGTACACCTGTTTTGGTCGGCCGTTTTATACTGGTATGAACTGTTTACGCGCCTTCACTTCATAACACACTGCATAACTGCATGGGTTTCTTTAAAAAAATAACCATTTTCTATATCTAATGTTGATTCTCTAAGTTCCCATCTCCCGTTTTTTTTCCAATGTGTATTTCAACAAAATGTATGCGTTTCTCGCGTAAACCTTAATTCGAAACCAAAAACCCCCTGGCTTGTTGTAACTATACAACTGGGACAAGAATCACACGGACTTTCCTTTTCTTATCTGCAGAGGTGAACTATATATGAATAATTATTTCCGTTATATCATTACGGAAGAAAACATACAGGTTTGTTTGGTAAAACAATTTAAAATGAGCATTAGGTGAGGCCATATTCAAAATGACGTCCTCTTTTTTTTCTTCCGAACAACTTTTCTCAATGTAAATAAGCCCTCTGTGCATCTTAACTTTTATTTGTTTGGAAAAATAAATATGATTTTCATAAAACCGAGAAGAAAACGCATCTTAAAGATTGATAGTTTATCTACTCAAAATCCTCTTGCCGGCAGATATTTGATCATGCTGTTCTCACACTTCCTTTTTGTGACAATCCAAATACCTTTCTTGACGGGTAGCACACCATCGTGTTCCGTTATCGGTGATTTGATAGGTGATAACTGGTTTGATTGGCTATTAAATCTAATCCATTTACGGATATGGTTAACAACACATTTCTGCTCGAGCTCGTATATGCGTCACATATAATGGCTGGAAGATCAAAAAGAAAAAAATATACATATCGCGTTGTTTGATATGTACTATCATTAGCATTGAATCGAATTTTCGACATGCAAATGGCAATATGATTTATAAATAAAAGTCAAGAAATTACAAAGCTGGGAATAAATGAGAGCACTAACAAACAAAGTATTTATTTAGAAGATAAAATACTTTTTTATCCTGGTATCTGCGACCCCGATATTTGTTTAAGTTGCAAAATCAATTAATTGTTCATACCCTAGCAGAAACTTTTAAAAATCACTACTTAAAGTCGGCATTAACATTCGATCTATCAAGTCAAGACGTTGTTGCCTATCAGCAACGTAAACATTTTATTCCTGGTGGCTTCGACACCGATATTTGTTTAAGTTGCAAAATTAATCAATTTTTCATACCCTACAAAAACTTTTTCAAAATCACTATTTCAAGTCGGCATTAACATTCAGAGCGTCTGCCGTATTGCCAAATATAAATATCGACTGCCTGGCACAAAAATGCAACCGGTTATACAAAAAACATCAGTCCAAAGAATAACAATTTCGTATGTCTGCCTATGTTGATTTTTTATGGAAGGATCTAGTTGTAAAAAGGTAATAATCACCTGAGCTAAAGTTATTGATATGTGATAACTTATTTGCGAATTATTGAAATTCTAAAAAAAAAAAAGAAGAAAAAACAACCATGCTCCCGGTATGATATAACTAATTATTTTAATATAACTATTTTGATTTTATTTAAATTATGAAATGAGCATTACAGGCAGATGTGTTTTCTCAATGTCCATATTATCATTACAGAAATGTTTTACAGACCATAGACTTTCAGAATATATGATCCAAGTTAATCTGAACATAAGGATAATAGTATTGATGTCCATTTGGATGATAAGAGATATTGTACATTGTCGAGGTTTCTTAGAAAAAAATCACAATTGAAATATGTTTGCAATGTTTAATATTTTTTTTATTTGGATAGCAACAGTTTCAATATATTCCCGATATTTTATACAAATATCTTCCTTTTTTATTTGTAAGTTTTACCTGCTTGATGCCCCTTATGCAGAAGCGTCAAACAAGGAAGAAAATATGACTACTTAAGCACCAACATATGACTAGGTAGACCAATAAGAGATCATGTTTTATTTAGGTAGTTCGGTAAAAGACAACAAGACAACGAAAAAAAGGTATGTCAGCGTAAATGTAAATTGTTGACAGAAAAGCAAATTTTTAATCATACTTTATCATTTTTTTATGTGTTAACTATTTGTACTTGATTCGTTTTCGTAAAAGCAAATAAATAAAACTGAACATGTAAATGTATGGGAAATTAGAATTTGTTAGAGAAGGAGACATACGTTACTGCTTATGTTTGGTTTATATAATTAAATAGCCACGTTTGATGTTCTATGAAATCAGAGTTACATTTATCGTATTTGTTTCTGCTTCTTATATCATTTTATTTACGTATATATTTATTGAATGTCCCATTGCCTTAGTATTTAACATTTATAACAATGCAATTAGATACTTTAAAGGACCAAATGTGGCGTGTGTCTTACATAATGCAAACACATTTTGCTTGTTTTATATGGCATTTAAACAATAATTGTTTCAAGATAAACAACATTCTTAAAACGATATCATTTTGTGGTCTCCAATATAAGCATAATGCATATGTTGTATGTTATTATATTTACATTTCCAGTGTCTTTGTCTGTAATAACACTACGTATCGATTTTGTACTATTAAACCCATAATACAAATGACGCCAAATTGAGGCGCCAGCGGGGTTTGCTTATTTATATTTATATATTTAATCATACGATGGCTTAAAATTATATAAATATAAGTAATAAGGAATCATTCTGTTTATATTATGAGGTGATAATTTCGGTCGTGGCGTGATCAAATCTATCATAAAGTCCTTCGGGCTTTATTGGATTTGATCACGCCCCGACCGAAATTATCACCTCATAATACTCAAAGAATGATTCCTTATTCCTTATTTAACTCGTTCTTCCTTGCTGCACACCTGGATATTACAGCAATATGTAATTTATCATACGTTGACTAGAGTGTCGACATGCTAATTTGCTTGTTTATTTCCTTGTGTTATCTCTCTCTCTCTCTCTCTCTCTTTCTCTCTCTCTCTCTCTCTCTCTCTCTCTCTCTCTCTCTCTCTCGGCATGTATAAACATGATCAATTGATGTCCCTTTTTTACTTAACGTAATAAAGCTGAATATATATGTTTTGTATTAAACTGTAACTAGTTAATAAAGAAGTATCAAAAAATGTAAAACTGTATTATGCTCACAAACGACAGATTAATATCACTTTATTTTACAAACTTTTGTACAATAAGTCACAGATTAAAGTTTATATTTGTTTGAGTATAAATTCGAAGACTGGAGCGGTATTCCTTGTTTTCTTCTGTATGCAATATATAAAATGTTATTTTTTCACTAAATATCTATATATTTACACAATATTTCCAATTGATACACTTCAGTTGTAAAACAACGATGGACAAATTAGCTTTTTCCATGGTGTTTCGGATTATATGTTTTATGATTCTGTACGGTGATATCAGTAGCCAACCTTTATACGAAAACAACCGAGAAGACCGAGTCACAACTAAGCAGACAGAGTTTTATTACCAGAAAGTCTATGGTAAACCAGAAAAAATCACAATATTTTACTTTTTTGAATTGCCATTTCTTATGATAAAACTAGATACTAAACAGATCACATAGTATATTTTGATTTTGGTAAGCATATGTTAGTGAAGTATACCAGTCCAATTCACATATTTTCGCAATACGCAACCATACATGAATGCAAATGTATGCATGTGCATTAGTTTTAGGATTTTGACTATCTTAAATGCATGTATGCACTTTTTGTGTGTTTCTGGTCAAATATAATGACAATGGCAACAAAAATACGTAGAAATGCACAGTCATCGAATGTTGACAATACCTTTAACGCACACTTTCTGACGTTTACTTGTAATAACGCATGATGCACAGCATGTCAGAATGGGTCGACAACAATGATTATTTCAAAAAAATCTGCAGTTTTGAACTTCAAACGGTCGATCGACTTATTTAAAAATAAATTTTCAAACTGCAATGAAGTATCAGCAACATACGACATTTTTCATACGTGTTTTCTACACAAACTGGAGATGATGGCACTGACAAAATTAGCACTGGAGAAACAAATGTCCGAAAATGTGGAGCTCCTTTTAAATGCAGCCGTTGATGCATGGTTATAGTTTTCTTAAAGGGCATGGTCACGATTTTGGTCAAATTTTATTTTTCTGTTTTAATTATTTAAAATGCTTTAAAAATGCATTTCTAATGAATAAATAGAATTTGAGAGCCAGTTGTAGGGTTTTAAGCAGGATACAGCGCTCACAATTCTCTGTCATGTAAACAAGGCTCGTGTCCTGTTCTTGTTTACATAGGTTCAATATACCAGTAATAAATCTTTTTTAAGCTGCTAAGTATACCTCCGTATTCATCTTAAGCATAAATAAATAGTTTTTAACGTTTAACACATTCATTTTAAGTCTAAAAGTGGAATTTTCACTCCAACATTCAAAATGTAAACAAAAGTTTTGTTTACATTGCAAAGAATTGTAAGCTCTTTAACTCGCCTATAACTCAGCAAATGACACTCAAATGTTCGTAGCTTATTAAAAATGCCTAACTAAAGCATTGTAAACATAAAAATTAGAAAAATCATTTTTGACCAAAATCGTGACCATGTCCTTTTAAGGGTTGTGCACATTATGTAAAATCAATATAATCAATGTTTTTTTTCCTACTTTCGCTAAAATTATGCTTGTTTGCAGATGAACCAAACGAGGTCAGGATAGTAAATGTCCATTAATGTTGTAATCATTTTTAGCTGTACAACTTAATGTATAAAAAAAAAAACATGCGTATGTCCCTATATATCATTGTCTTTCTTTGCCATGTCACACAGTCTAAAATTTTAACTTTAATATTTTGAGAAAATATAATCCTAAAAAATACCCACCTATTAATTTTTTTCGGACAAAAAATAAATATTTTTTTTACGTTTTTCTTGACATTAACGTACACTTATGACAACATTAAAACTTTATTGTTATATCTTTTTCTAGGTCATAGCTTTTCTGATTTGAATGGCCATTATTGTATGGTTCGAGTCATTTGTCAATTATTAATCGTATCTGCTACATGTATATATCATCATTCATTTATAGAAGAGTGTTGAATGTTTAAAAAGCGCAAATGTATCTGAAATTCATAAGAGATGTAACAATGATCTGAGAATTTAAACAAGAAAGTCGTTGATGATCTGTAGACACCTTTAATTTGGATGGTTTTATTTATTTTTTTATTAATTCATTTATTATTTATTTATTTATTTTTTTTAATTTATTTATTTGTTTGTTTTTTTTGTTTTTTTTTGTTTATTTACATTTTGTGTATGGATGTGCGAGTGTCTTAATATGTGTTTTATTTATATACATTGTAGAACGAGAGATTTCCCTGGAAAACCAAATAAACAGTTCTAAATATAAGCTAGACTTGTGTGAAGGTAGGTAAGCTTGTTATTCATGTTTCTTTCTTCATAATATGATGTAAATCACACATTATTTTCCTGAGTTTCGATGTCAGTTGTTTTCAACTGTACGTTTTGTGTGCAAAACAAACGAAATAAATCACAGTCGGCAAAAAAAAAAAAAATGCAAAATAGAGGCAACGTGCATACAGGTTCTCATATATATATATATATATATATATGACCATGATATATATATATATATATATATATATATATATATATATATATATGACCCTGTATGCACGTTGCCTCTATTTTGCAGGGTTTTTTTGCCGACTGTCATTTATTTCGTTTCATATATACTATATATATACGAGTGTTGTTCAGAATTTATTGAGACATTTACTCTTCCTTTCTTGGGAGAAATGATAAATCATTGAAATTACACCAGACAATCAACAAGGACGTCTTTTATTAATGTATTTACCCTCGTTTAGCTGAATTTCTCTCATCTATGGTTAGAAAGTGGAGGTCTATATGAATTCAAATACATCTTTTTTAGAAGGTATAGGTCGACACCCATTTATATACTTTAACACCCAATATCAATAAAAGAAAATAAAATTCGTTTTAATTCTTTTGATCAGATAAAAAAAAATAAAAGTCGTGTACACTTTACATTTTTGAAGTTTTTTGAAATGTAAAATTATTCATCTAAAGATTGTTTTTAAGCTTTTTTTACCATAGTTGACTGGTTAAATAGCTTACACAGCGTTTCTTTTTAAAACAGAGACATTGCCATCAGACTGCAAGGATCTATATATGAATGGCAAAAGAAAATCCGGTGTGTACACTATCTACCCCTGGAAGAAATTTGACCCTAATTACCGCCCTCTTCAAGTCTACTGTGATATGGAGACAGAAGGAGGCGGGTGGACGGTCAGAATTTGCACTCAATAAGTTTGTTTTTTTTACAATCAGGGTATTGAAGTAAAACAGAAAGAAATATAAAATATAATGGAATAGGGGTGTGCCTGAACTACGCAAGTAACTGTTTACAAGTTAAATATCTAACGGCAAAAAAGGAAGCTCAATCAGTCCTTAAACGAAAAATAATAGTGTACCCTCTGTGTCCGTAGTTTTCGTCTGTTGTTTTAATAGTCCATGCATACCAGTTATAGGTTTTTGTAAACTGCCAATCTACCAACCTCTGACACATTTATCTTTGTTGATACTTCTAGTAATTAATATCAAATAATTAACATAGAAAACATATGATGCATTTTATATCATTTTATTCGGCAAATCAGTACACGTGTTTTAAGTACTTTACGTTTGCCTTTACAATCTATTCCATTAATATTTTACATATTAATACAAATAATTAAGTTAACAATAAACAGAGATTTACGTACACTTTCAAAAAGAAGAAGTCTTTTTTTTGCAGGCAATACAAAGACGAGTCAATGGAAGAGAAAACTTCACTCGAAATTGGACGGAGTACAAACTTGGATTTGGAACACCTTATGGTGACTACTGGATCGGTAAATAGTTAATATTACATTTGATCACACAGTGGCACGTTCATATATAGGAGATTAAGCCCCCCCCCCCCTTTAAAATGAAAAAAAAGACACAAAAGACAAAAAAAAACATAAAAAGGTTGAACAGAAAAAGATGTGAGTTTACATCGGCCAACATATACAGTATAGTAGAATATTTAAGCAATATTTATACCAATGAGTAAACTTTTTAGAGATATCAAATGGCAGTTTTCGAGAATTTTTATGAATAGTTGCAATTGATCCACGAATTAATCGTTTATTGATGCGCACTATCTAATAAAAATTGTACTAAAAGGATCACTGGCCACGTATCTATTTATCTTAAAAACTGTGAGTTTCAATTACATTGTAATCCACAGTAAATGAAAGCACAGTTCAATTCTCAACTATAGAGGCTCATGATCAATCCATAGCCAGTGATATCAGTATTTGAGAAGTCTACTTTCTTTTTCGATTTTTATGCAAGCATTTTATTTTGAGTAAGAACAGGAAAGATGTAAATGTTTAAACTAGTATCCAATCCTTGGTGTTTCTTAAAAGAATTATGGCCTTCTTTTTTAAAAGAGTGCTAAAAGCATCCTGCATACACGTAATAGGACCATTTCCGACTCCTCTTTCTTAAAAAGCTTACAAATAGGATTTCTTTTTTTTTAAATTATGTATAGTCTAGTGATACGCACACGCATAGTTTGAACTTAAAAAAAACAATCAATGAGTAGTGATAGATTAAGGTGGTATTAGAAACATTGCAATTTCATTTTTGATAGGAGGACATGTTTGAAACTGATTAAAAGTGTAATAATTGTGCACTGTTTTTAATATTTCAAAATTAAAAAAAATGTAAAATACCTATTTGATAAAAATACACGAATATATAAAGTTGATAAAGTATCAACTTTTGCAACATTGTTAGAAAAGAAAAGTTTTGACTAGAAACCCTTAATTAATTTCAATTTTTCTTTGTTTTTTTATTGTTCATTATCTTTTTTTTTAAATAATGCAAATTTATTATAGCATTGTATCATGATTTTTTGAAGTATACACTCTCATAACTGCAGCGGTGTGTGCATACAAATTGAGTAACGCGCGTAAGCGCGTTATTGAAATTTGTATGCACACACCGCTGCAGTTATGAGAGTGTTACTTCAATAAATCATGATTTTATGCTTATATTTACATTTTGTAACTTCTTGCCTTGTCTGCAAATGTGAATCATACCTTAAAATTCCTATCTTATCCTATGAGTAAGTTAATATGAATGGAAGAGCCACAGTAACAGCCACAAGCGTGAACTTTGATTTTCGCTTGTGACGTTGCAGTTTACAGCGTGCAACGTTGTAATGTCATAATAAAACTCGTTAATTTGACCTTTGACTACTTGTTTTATTTAAAGGCATTTGAAGATCACAAAATTTAATGGAAAAACACAGTAGAATGTAAATATTAAACATTTATTAACATGATAACCAATATTGGGGTTAATTTTACGTAGCTTATTTCTTACTTTAAAACCTCAAATACTTCAGAGGTGTTTTGATGCTTCGGCCCTGGACCCCCTCCCTCAATCATAATTGGGTTCTGAACGCGACCATCCCAAATCCCCTTTCTTGGAAAAAAAATCCTACAAGCCTACTTGTATTTCCATCATCGCTACATCCTATATGTAATATCCTTTCCCAACCTACGTGGACAACGTGAACTGAGGACAGTTCCTTGAGACGATGATTTACGTATAGCCAGCAAATTTTCCCATAATGATTCCTTTGAAAAAATTGTCGATCGGCGCATTCCTCGTTGTAGATAATTTTATCACTGCGCATACAAACGACCAAATTTAAAAAAATGCAGTGATAGTTAAAAACTTTAACAGAATTTTAAACAACAAATGTTGTTTTTTAGGAAGCGTGTAAAGTGTCAACATTTCTTTTGAGCAAATGAAAGTTAAATACGAGTACATATGACGTTTTTGGCATGCAGCTGTAGGCTCAAACTTATAACGTTGTCAAGTATTGATTTTTATTCATAATTAAAATGATAAATAACCTTAATGAGTTTTATTACATTTCTCGGGTAAAATGCTAAAATGACACTGACGACAGCATCGTTTTCAAACATTGTCGACAACGCATGAAGCCGTAGAAAAAGTACGAGTTCCTTGCGAATTTGAGAGGGCATTGATTTTTTTTTACATAGCATTAAGAAGTTCAAACAGTTTTATATAATTGTGAATTTCTACATCCAATATACCGCTACATGGCAAATTTACTGAGATAAGACATTAAAAGAAATCAACCGTAATTCCGTTTGCAAACCAGGAGGTCAACATCTTTAAACTATTTGGTGACCTTTTTCAAAAGTTTTTAAACATCAAATTTAAAAAGAATAATCTTGGGTTGAAATATAAATAATATGGAAAACTTGTAAAAATTGGGCTCAATTCTAACAAATGTTTAATAGGTCTGAAGTGCAAAAAAATATACTTTTTTGGATTAGTAAAAGTGCATTTCAATTTCCGAAAAAAAAAATTATAATTAAAAAAAAGACCTTATTGTAAACCAATTCGTCACATCGGCTTACGTCAGATTGCAACGCCTTTTTTCTGAGTTTTTGATTGACTTAGTTCATCAATATTGAATAATTTACCAAACTTACACGTACCTATGTCACAACACGTCGTTCGTGCATGACATGTATATTTAGATACAGTAGGCTAATGTTATTAAGAATCAGTCAAGAAATCGATATACCAAATTTCATAAATCTAAACGCAATTTTCATGCACTAAATATTCATCTTAAAAGGCCACCAAGGAGAGAAAGCATATCTTTTACAACATACACCATACCATAGCATAGCATTGGAATCTCATAGCATAGCATTGAAATATCATAGCATAGCATTGGAATCTTATGCCATAGCATACATTCTCATAGAATCGCATTCGTCATATCATACAATGTATCATAGCATACCATAGCATAGCATACAACATTATTTTAACTCAGTTCTAAATGTTTTTATTTGAAAAAAAATGTTCAAATAATAGATTTGTGATAAACTTTGGCTTCTTAGCATTTTATTTCGAAATATGTGGAACTCTTCTGTGTATGGAGGCGTTTTTGTTCAAATCTCATAGCATACCATAGCAGACCATAGCATTCCATATCATTAAGGCCCTCACTTCAATTTCTCATAGGATAGCATACAAATCTCATATCATAGCATACAAATCTCATAGCATACCATTAAAATCGCATACCATAGCATAGCATAAAATTGTAAAAAATATGCATGAAATGACTGTATGTACTAATGACAGAATGTACAAAAATGCTGGTACTTTGTACAAAGACTGAAAATAACGTAACAAAAATTAATAATTTTTCATTTCTTTTTATGATTGTAACAATTTGTACAGCCAATAAACTACTTATTTATATGTATTGTAAAACAAATGAGTACATCTCAATGAAATACGTTTCTAAGCATTGTTGAGAACTAAAAGCATAAAAATATAATGTTAAAAAGAAAGTTGATTATTCATTATGTAAGATAATGACAATTTTTAAAAAAAATGGTTAGTGCCGGACATTATTGTTGGCATTAGCGATATGGAACAGATTAAGAAACTCATGTTATTGTCTCATCCAACCTAGGGTTGTTACTAATTATTCTATTTTTTTTTTTAAATTACAGTACATGTTTAATCTGTACAGTAATTAAGTAGCTTGATCGTCAATTCTGTTATATATTTTATAATTTTAGGAAACGATGCCATACATCAGTTAGCTATTGGACGAAATTCGTCTTTGCGTTTCACAATTACTCCAATGAACGGTAGTGTTGCTTCTTTCAAGATTTATCATCAGTTCTACATTTTTGGCGAGGACCAGAACTATAGACTTCAACTTGCAAACCCTGGAAATGGAAATTTAGGTACATCAAATAACAATATCTTTAGTTGTAGCATTTCTTTTACAGATATTAATGAATTGTTGCGCGTTTACCTTTTAAGAAAATACCAATCTAACACCCATTTAAAAAACCTTATATATATATATTATTTCGTGCAATAAAAAACTTATATATGAACATTGAAAACTATTGCTTAGATAACTTTTACAAGCTGCTGTACAATTAAAAAAAAATTAAATTGCAATGCATTTTCAAGTGAAATGTCAAAAGTTACCCATGACAACAAATGCATAGCGCCTTATAATTAAAGTAAAACCTTAAAATTACATTTATACCTAAGTACCTGAGTGCATGTATATGATATAAAGAATTCAGTGAAAGTGCGTCTGTATAACAAATCTGTATAAAATTACTATTATTAATGTTACACGTAATTAAGATCGACAGATATATTTATTCTTTAGAATCTGCTGTGAAACAAGAAAAAAAATTATTGATAAGAAAACATTTAACAAAATTTATTGTTTAAGATGTTTCTGAACGTTTACTGTTTTATTTTTATTTTATTTTTTTAGAAAAAGCAGTTAGACTGAAATGCAATGAATGACTTTTACACAAAAAAGCAAAACACTACAATATTATTATTGAAAAATTATTATAATATTAAGTATTATTTGTTTATCATTATAAAAACAGAAATTGTCTAATAGCAAAATGACAAATGAGGACATATCATAAAGCTAAAAAATGATGGTTAGAAATTTGGTCTGTTCTTTTTAGATGATCGTCTGGTAAAGACTATTCGTTATGGCGAGGCTTCAGGAAAGCAATTCAGTACATTTGATGACGACAATGACTGGTGTTCTTGTCACTGTGCAGCAGATAACTTAGGAGGCTGGTGGTTTAAAAATTGTAATACTGCCTATCTCAATGGTCCTTGGCAATCGGATGCCTGGCGTAATCCTTGGTTTTCAAAATATACAAGCGGGAGACAAGTAAATGGAACATCTATGTTGATCAAATCATACTAAAAGACATGAACATCACCATACAAGAAATGGTTTGATGTATGTTGTGTAAATTCTTTTTCCGCAAGTTTATGCATATGCATGATAAACGTACCCTCAACATATATTGTGTAATATACTGTGGTTTCATCAATAGTTGGTGAATACCAATTTTCGTGGATTTTGTTGTTCAGTTGAACCACGAAATTTAATGTTCATTGACGTGAAGTTACTATTAACATTTTGTGTTGATAGGGTCATTGACCAAGAATTTATTTATCCTTAAAACTGTGATTTTTACTTCATCCACGAAAATTGATACCCTCACAGGATGAATGACCATCTTTAAGTCCTCCATAAAGATAGCTTAAAGGTGTTTAAAGGTAGCTTAAAGACGATCTTTAAGCCACCTTTAAGCTACCTTTAAGCTATATGTATTGCTTAAAGGTGGCTTAAAGAAAGCGTAAAGATGGCTTAAAGGCAGCTTAAAGACTATCTTTAAGCCACCTTTAAGGACAACTTATAGGTCCTTAATGTCCAAACTTCTTTAAGCCACCTTTAAGCCACCTTTAAGCTAACTTTAAGCCACCTTTAAGCCATTAAAAAAAATAATTCAATATTGTGCTTAATTTCCAACAAAATGTATTAACTTTATGAAAGAAAAGGTATTAAAACGGTTTTTGTTCTAGAAAGAAAAATGAAAAAAACAACACAAAAAAAAACCCGGCCACGGCAAGAATTGAACCCGGGACCCTTAGTTTACTAGCATCACCACACATCCTCTGCGCCACGGCAACTTACATATATAAGAGTGTTTTTATATCCTATATATCAGTGGATATTGAATCACTGTATTGAATGTGTTTACTTGAAAAGATTTTGACAAACCATTCAGTTTGTAACAATCACTTATATCTAATTTATAAATTACATGCATGCATGTATTTAGAATGAAATACGGAACTTGGTCTTCAGTGAACAAAAATATATTATACCTAAATGGAAACCGTTCACTATAGTAGGCTTTCTTACATGTAGTTAATAAATTTAAACCGAGTAGATATACGTTCATCTTATTTATAGCTATAAAAATGTAAGAAAGAAAATGAAATCATTTCTTGTGTTAAATGCATTGATACTATTAGGGTATTTGTTCAATTTCCCGCAATTTCCCGGTTTTCATGATCGCGGCGCCGTTCCAATATGTTTAAATATTTACATGTAATTGTATGTACATGATTTATAAACTATCAATTCTATAACAAACAAAATTACTCATTACCGGTGACGTATTTACTGCATGTGGCAATTGCAAATGACTTGTACATACAATTGTATGATGTGCCAGGCCGGGTATATTTGACATATTTACCCTTATACATATATTTAAATAATCAACCCCTATTTATGATCACCGGTACATTAATTAATGAGCCTCAAGATTTACATGTATCGTTAATTTGTAGACGTAACATCTTTGAAACCCAGAGCTAGGGAATAATACTTTGAAAATGAATTACAAATGTAAATTAACTTTTATTCACTAGACTTATCGTATACTCGTACATACTAAGATTCAACGCCTTTAGAAACCCTGACGTGCACCTGGGCACACGACACACCTGTTGTGTATATCTTGTATATTCTGTGTTAGTTCCAGGGGTTTTCTTAAGTTGGACAAACAATAGACTTTAATTAGATATACACAAACATGCACTTGGGCACACGACACAACTGTTGTGTATATCTTGTATATTCTGTGTTAGTTCCAGGGGTTTTCTTAAGTTGGACAAACAATAGACTCTAATTAGATATACACAAACGAACACAACTATGTCTAGACAAACAAAGCAGTAATATCCTGCCCGATATAACAAAGGCAGTTGAGAGTCTTTTCATCTTTAACATGTATCTAGCAGATCTAGAGTTAGAAATAATGAAAATTGAAAAAAAATACAAACCTTAAACCGATTAACAAATTAAATCATGCATTTTTGGTTCATTATCTTTATTTTGTTTAATAACCAGATGAACTGAGAGAGAGAGAGAGAGAGAGAGATTTTTTTCACCGATTAATTTATAATAGAAAACAAACATACTTTAATTAGTTTTATGCACATATTAAGATACAGAGACTGCGCTCATTCCTACAATAATTTTGAAACCCCCAAAAAATTATAAAGAATTTTATAACGGCAATCTGTGTCCATCGGAGCGGTGCTGATGATAGCGATCTGCGTTTAATGGAGCGACGATTAAAACCGCCTGGAACACCCCCCCCCCTTTCCTTGGAAATTATATTATCACTCAGATGACCCCCTCCCAGCTCTATAAAAGAGCTTTTGCATTCAATATATGATTTTATTGTTCAGCTTGATCAATATTGACTTAAAGGCCACTTAAAGACAGTGTTAAGGCAGTGTAAAGAGAGCGTAAATGCCACTTAAAGATGCTTAAAGGTGGCTTAAAGGTGGCTTAAAGAAGTTTGGACATTAAGGACCTATAAGCACTTGCTTAAAGGTGACTTAAAGGCGGCTTAAAGGTTGTATAGCCTTTAAGCTCCTTTAAGTCACCTTTAAGCCACTTTTAAGGACTTGCTTAAAGATGGTTTTTCGCCCTGTGCCTTGAAAAGTAATGAAAACATATTAGTTGCGTATAATTATGTTTTGGACAATGGCACACAATGTGTATGTCGTATTGCTACCAGATTATTTAATAGATTTAAAATCAATATTTCATTTAAATCTTTTATAACATTTCTATACTGCTGAATCTTCATTAATGGAGGAACAAAGGTAACATCTTAATACGATGTTTTTTTTGTTTTTCACACAGTCAGTTATAAGTCAAGAAAAAAAATGAATATTGACACTGGATGTATATTTCTGAATTGGTATGGTATTAGTCATAGGAGATAAAGGAAATTGTCTTCATAATATCCATGTACAATACTGTTTAACAATGTATATGATGCATTTAATATTTTGAAGTTTAAGATTAACAAGCATTATGAAGATCATTTTACTGTCCGTCACATTTTAAGTAAATTGATAATCAACTTTCATTTTAATAAAGTTACAGCTTTCTGGTCAATTATTGATAATGTTTCAATGTACAGAAAGATTGCACAAGGAAAGTATCATCACCACGAGACCGTTTTCATATAGTTTACTGTATTACTGCAAACATGTGTTACTATATCGCCTTTTCATTATTAATAGAGTAAATCACAAATTTGCCTCATTGTTCAAAAACCAACATGAGCACGGTCAAAGACGATTAGACCCAAACTTTCACTTTTTGTACATTGTACAAATGTCATATCTTTATCATTATATTAAAATTGAATATTTAATATTAATCAATAAATGAAACGGATAACTTTTATTGCCTTATATTAAGGATCTGTCTCTTTATTTTTAATACGATGTTATCCAATCTATTTACCTAAATAAGGCATCAAACATTTGTCATGAAAACTTTTTAAAAAACACACTGCTACAAACGTGTGTACACTTAGATAATGTAGCAAAGGCTATAAAGAACACTTTTCAGTGACATGGTAAAATAGACAAAGGTAAGCGAAAGAAGCGAAGAGTTTCCAGAGTACCCATAAGCTTCGTATTAACCTATTCCGGTAAATATCAGTACGAAACTTACTCCGTTTAACCTAGATACTGTGACTTCTCCCTCTACAACAAGAATATATCTTACATTGTATATCACGCTACCAGCCGACATGTTGTTTTTTTTTCAAATAGAATATAGCTTGTGTTAATGGGCATGTTGTTTAAGCGGAATACATCTTGAGATCCATCTTTTATCATAATAGAAACATAGTTACTGTCATATCCAGAAGATACGACTATTTTATAGTTATCGAGATACTAATTGTCATAGATGGATCACCAATCGACGAGTTTTTCGAACCTAATCCAAACGCTGTAACTAACACAGGCGATTCTGATTCAATAATACAAAGCTGGCTGCTTGTTATTCGGGAGTCAAAATAATCAAATTTGTTCAAAGTCAGAGTTTTAACAACACTATCGATCATATAAGTTAAACTTGAGTTTCTTATCGCTGTTATACGGATAAGTGTGTCCCTTTCATCCGAATTAGGAGGTACTATGTATGTTTTGTCTATGCTGTCAGTCGGTGGTAGATGTTCAATAAGATGATCGCAGCCACCAATATTCTCAAGTTTGTTGCAATCATTTCCCGAAAAGACTGCGATTTCAGCCGACGACTCTATAAATGTTCCTATTAAATCCGTTGTATTCTCAATCTGGTAGGTTTCAAACTGATTGAGAGAAAACTTAAACACATCACCATTGTAAACTGTCTTCCCGTCAAAATGCAAAGGCAGATTTTGATTCATCTTGTACGTTATCGAGATTATTGTATTGTCTTTAATGACAGATAACGCAGATGACTGGTCGAATCGGGCATCGGCATCACTGTTATTCATATATACTTGGTTGAGAGTTTATGCAGAGGTATATGTGTAGTTGTTCCGACCGAACTATAACCGTCATCGTGAGTAATCACGAACACATCACTCGAAGTTTCAATCAAAATCGATTTATATTCTATACGAACGCTTTGAAGTTCCATGGCTTACGGGATGATGATGCGCTGACTCGAAAGAATATTCATATGCTTTTCAGTATTGGACTTCAACGAAGCTTCTAGACGAGGAGAGGTTATAATGTTCGTTTGAGCTCCACTTTCGGACGTTACATAAATATTCTTTGTTTCATTATATCCATATTTCATGAACAAAACAACAAATGACTTTCCTCTGCTTCCTAAAAAGTATAACGTTTGTCAATAAATAGTTCATAAAACAATTACAATGTTTTGTTGAGTAAACTATTCCATTTTGCAAATAACAAACTATGATGTGCTACAATGTACCATTAGCAGCTCACTTCTCAAACAGGCTTATTTCAAAAGAAAAAAAAATGTCACGTTTACATGTACGTTTAAGTTCTAAATTATAATTATAAACGTTTGAATATATATTTATATGACAATAAATTGAATCATTTTATAAAAGACGTTAGTTTAAATTAAACATTTCCATTGAAACAAATTAAGCTGCATTTGTTTTGCTCTCAGGTTTTGAAAAATATAATCCATGTATGAAATGTTATTCAATGCAAACGATGTATCTTTTTCCTAACCAAATTGTGAAATAATGAATTGTATATATTTGACCGCGTAGATTTGACGGTGCTAGAAAATTCGTGTGGATCTGCATTGGTCGTGTGCAGTACGGACGGGGTGAGGGAATGTTGGCGTATGCGAGAAATATAAAGTTTCGTGAAAGCCCCACCGTTGCGAATAGTCTTCATATAAAAAAAACCGGATGTGAATTAAGCCTAACGGCCAAAAAAAGGTAGTCGTAAACAAGTACTTATCCGGCAAAATGCGAAATAAAGTCGTCAAAAATAAATATTGACTAGAGGTTTTTTTAGCATTGGCATCCTTAAATACCGTTATATATTAGATTCCGAAGTTTAAAGGAAATTATCACATATTTTACAATCGTACAACCTAAAAATTGCATCCCGTTAAAATGAATGATATATTTTTGGCAGGAAAAAACTATTTTTAACTAATTGTAAAGTTAGCAAGCGTCATGAGTTTTTAATGGTTTAATAAATGTACGTGTAAGTATTAACTTCTAAACAATATTCGTGTAGGATGAACAGTTAACTTTGTAATAAATATACTATTCAAGGGGAAACTGAATAAAATAATTAGTTTTAGATGGGGATACTGAATCTAAAGTTTTTGTGGTGGTTTTTTGTGTTTCAAATACCTGATTAAACTAGTTTGCGGTGGCTAATTTTGGCGATCAACATGATTATCTAGAAGATGGGAAACATTGGAAACAATTTGAGAACTGGTTTGCGTAGAGGAAAATTTGTGACATATAACTTCTGGCAATCCTTGCGAAAAGTGTTCGCACCCAACTAAACGTCGATTTACGGTGAACTCTTTATACTGTTTTATTCTTACTTTAAAGGCGTTTTAGCAGTCAATTTAGTATAGTTTAACTTAAAGAAGATGGGGGAACAAGATAGCGCAAGACCCATTTGGTTTTATCGTAAAAACAATTTCAAATTAATTGTTTTTCAACCAAAAATACTAGATGATGTTATATTACAAGTTTACAAAAGCCCAATTTCTGATTATAATCAGTTTTGAATATTTAAAAAAACGAGAAGAAAAAAAATAAATTTTAAAGTTTTGGTGGTATCGAACCCACAACCTAAAAACCCTAGCTCTATAATGTTACCTAATGTCTGCTGCACTATTTGGAGATTTTAATACGCATACGCCAGTTTTAATTAACCTATTCTAAATATCTAACATATTCAAAGGTTATAAATCGATGTTATGGTAAATAAACAATGTTTTCAAAAGATTTTTTTCATATTCTAATTTTATAGTATCCTATCTATCCCATATGGGCAATTTACATGCCTTATGAACCCATCTTCTTCATAAGTCAATGATGTAATGTGAAATATATAGATAAATATATATATATATATATATATATATATATATATATATATATATATATATATATATATATATATATATATATATATATATATATATACCTGACTTATGCATTTGGTAGACCGATTGTATTATTTTATCTTTATTAGGGAGACCAGTAGATTAGGGAGACATATTTTGGTCTCCGTATTATTTTGACCTTGTCTAAAATGTAATTGGCTTATCTTTAAATGAATGAACGGTGTGTCTTTGCCTAAAATGCATCAATGTGTCTATTATTTGACATCCAATAGTTGCCTTTTGTCTATATTTTTTCGTAAAAAGGAATTCAATCTGCCTCCATCGTATAATTAGCAATGACTATTTTTCTGCATTTAGGGGACCAACGAAAACTTGCAATATTGCAAAAAATCTAATATATATAATTTGTTTAGCCTTTAATTATTCTAAATGAACTTGTTTTCAAAATACTTTTTCACTTTTTATGTATAAAGCCTAACGAGAAAAAAAGTCGTTAATTTCTTGACCATGTTTGAACATTTGGCAAGAACTCTCCACCATTTGTTCCGAGTACTCTCGGAACGTCTCGGGTTAAAACAATGGACCTTTTAACGCCAGCGTGTTGCCTTTTAGGAATCAAAGCCATTTTATGGTAAGTACTTTTGATAATCCTACTACAATTGAACAAAGTAATGTTTTTATGATGTTTTTTTTAAAAATATTCAAATAAAATAGGGCGATAATGTGTGCAACTTGACTATTTTACACCAAATGTTGATTAATCTTCGAGGACATTCGAAACGAAGTTAACAATAAAAGCATGATTTTCATTTCCACTGTACGTTTGATGTAATATGTAATTCAAGGATTTATCAGTACCTTCTCCACAGCAAAAGTCGTCCCCATTCTTAATTGGAAATAAGTTCACTTCAGCAGCTGTCCAAATTATGATCCCAATTAGTATAGCAGTATTTTTCCCCAACTGGTAAATAGTTCTTATGTTTATTTCTTATCAAAAAATACTTCGTAAAATAACCAGAATGTCCATAAATGTTCAGTATTAACAAATGATTAAACCCATTTAGCAAAACTGCAGTCATAAAAGTTTCCAAACACGCTGTAAACATCGCCAACTTTTAATCCGATTTTCCTCTGTTTTTCTAAAACATCGTTATTTTGTGGTATACAGTACAGTACTGTAAATGGTACATGTTTTTTTTTTTACACACACTAGACTGATATAAAAGTAAAAGGTAAATGTTATGAAATATTTCAAACAGAAAAATACATTCTCAATTTAAAAGGGGATGTTGATAAATTCTTAATAATGTAATACTTTTATGACCAGTGTTGAAGGTGTTTATTTCAGGGAAAAAGACTTGTTCTAATAACTAAATATAGGAATATTATACATATATCTATATTGTGAAGTTAATTAGATTCTATTCAATTAAAGTCTAGCTCTTTGATTTTCCATTATGATAATAAATTCAGAAATCATGATGTATGCAACATATGATTTCTCCCAACTGCATGAAATTGTCGATACAATTTTCCCAATTCCAAAAAAATTGGCATTTTTAAAATAAAAAAAGGCTGAAAAATCCCTGTAATTATATAGCTAGTTTATTGAAAATGGACAGAAAAGTTAACCGAAGAATGTCGCTTTATGTAAATAGATCGACATGAAGAATTTTCTATATTACAGTTATATGTACCAGTAATATTGTTTTAAATTAATTATGTACGTAATGTAGATATATGTACATGTACCCCTTGTTACCTAAATGAATTAAAAGCAAATTAAGATCAGTTGCTCTTTTTCACTTGTATAGTGGAAAGATAGCCGACTATTCTATGTACGAATTGACTTATTATAGGTAAGATAGTCAGGCCTCCATGTTTTCAACCGGGATTTACAATTGTGACCCACATTTACAAATGTGACATCATAGTATCACTCTCGTTTGGCTTTTCGGATATTATCAGGTTTGTAAAATTTTTGGCTTTTGATGATTAATAATAATGTAAACAATGTGTCTGCAGATTCCCGCTGGGCTGAGTGTGATCTGTTGACCAGGCAAAACATGTATGTCTTGATTACACAGCGTTGTGCACAATGTGCTCTCAAGAACATTCAATCCAGAAGCATGACCAATGTAGCAACACTTTTAAAACTACTTTTTGATACTTGTATTAATTTTAATGTTTATGCGCACCCGGGGCGCCCTTCCCCCTGTAATTGTTGATTTATTAGAATAACATGACATGTTTCATACATGATAGCATTAGAAATGGTCGATGGTTGTAAATATTTTGTTGTTTACCAATTTAATGTATGTTCTCACTAGAACATGCACATATGATATATGGTAGACTATTATCACATTCAACTCTCTCTCTCTCTCTCTCTCTCTCTCTCTCTCTCTCTACAGCAGCGATTCATCTTATGACCTTTAAAAATCATGCACCTGCACTCTTGCGAGTATACAAAATGTTGTAAAATGTTCGTACTATATATTGTGCGTGCATTGCACTGCGATGATTTGGATCGCATTCAGTCGCGTCTGAATAGTGTGCATGTCCACAATTTTTAAGGAGACTTGATGCAAGCACTAAAACGCATGCAACAAATGCGAGACCTCATGCAATATATGAGAGATCTCGTGCAAATCTAAAACATTCCGATCGCAAAGAGTTGTAAAGTGCTCGTACGCCAACTGTGAATGGGGCTTAATGTAGATGTTTATGAATCCAAAAGTTTTCTTTGCATATAAACAATGCTTTCACACAGGTGCTTGTGGTTTTAATGTAGGTTTTGGAGTTATTAGCACAACCAGTCATGTCAGTGGAGATTTTCTCCTGCAGGAGAAACATTAAAAGGACAGGATGGGGAGGAGAGATTGAAGACAAGCACAGAAAACAAAATATTTATCTATAAATATAATGGAAAAGAACTTTGGTAATACGATTTATACATATTTACATGAAGCTGGAGGTATGTAGCTCCTGATGTGAAAAAAAAAATTGAAGCAACGTTTATCCAAATTTTTTTTTCAGACCAGGAGATACAGACCTGCAGCTAAATGTAATATTTTAACATTTATGTATGGCAGTAATGTTTCTAGAAATAACTATAAACAATTCTAATTAAGTCAAGCAAAAATACCAGTAATTATATGCTTCTTATTTAAGGTTTGATTTCTTTTTATGTACACTGTAGTATTGATGCTGTCAGGAGTGAACAACCATACATGTATCTGCCAGTTTGTAAATGATGGCAAGGACGATGCAAACTCCACCATAAACTCAGAGTGTTTAATGGAAGGGAATACCTATGATTGTTTGCTAAGAGAGACATTGTGGTTGGGGAAGAGATACTTCATGTATATGACTATGGTTGTGATGGGAAAAGCTTGCGGTGGCGCAGCAAGGTAGGAAAATGGTTGGATTAATTATACACAAAAAATAATTATTAAGAGAGAGTTTAGTGATTTACAATCAGGCCTTGGATATCTTGTTATCTGGCTTTGGTTTTGTTTTTGCATTTTTTCGTACATTGATTTGTTTTAAACTAATCTAAAAAATAGGTTTTTCTCAAGAATTTAAAAAGTATCAGAATAGATAATTTATATGTTTTTATTGAAAAACAAGCCTAAAACTTCTGTTAGTGTTGTTAAATAGGTTAAAAATCGTGATCAATTAATCAGCAGAATTGGTTGTCTCTTGCCATCTGATGATCGGTCAATAATAGAATCGGTAACAAATTATATTAAATTCAATAATATGGGGCACTAAATTTTATGCTATGTATAATCTGAAATATATAAGTGCTATTTTCACTTCCTTTTAAAAGCTTATAAGACTTTTGCTGTATTTTTATTAGGTAGAATGTTACACATCTTTTGAGATTGAAGAAAACCCCCAGCTCACAACAGTTTTCATTTCATTCAATACAGATTAGAAAACAAAATGATAGGTATAATATTAATGTAATAAACCCAGACTGAGTATAATTGATTATAAAATCTAAAATCGATTATGATAAATCGACAACCTTTTCAACTGATCATTGATTGAAATTAAATCATCGTGACAACACTAGCCCCTGTTCATGTACATGTTTTTACCGGTACTAGTTTTGATTGATTTCAGAAAAGGCTGTGATCCTTTTGATTTTGGTAATGGTTTTGTTAGGTTTTATTTCACTTTATTTTGTTTATAGTTGTTTGATTTTCTTTCAATTTTAACATTATATACGGTTTTTGTGCTGACCTGAATAGATTTATTTTGTTTTCATTATCAAGCACTATTAAATTAAAAGCTTGAAAGAGGTGTACAGTTGTGCAGTGGACAATGCACCTGCTTATCACCACTGCGACCCAAGTTTAATCCCCATGATCGACAGTTGTTGTATATGATAGGGTACATTGGTCGCCTGCTTGGACACGTGGGTTTTCTCCAGTCACCCCAACTTCTTCCCACATCATGACCCATTCGCGCTAACATCCATGCCAACAAAAAGCTATTAATATAAGTCAGTGTGCATTGTGAATCTGTCACTAATGTGGAGAGTCTCCTTTGCAGAACAAAATTGTTTTTTGTTAGATAAATTACAAAATCTGTTTCTGTAGTAAATATGTATATTTTGCAAATTGTTTACAGAATGTACTTCATGAAAAATATACATTTACATAGAATTATCAGATTTGGTAGGTTAGTTAATTTAAGCATCAATCTGAATTGGAATTCATTTTTCACAGAATATTGGTACAGTCTTGTTTTTGTACCATGGCTGAAAAGTTTGATTTAGTCAGTGGTCTGTTGTCAGAACATCAATTACCAAATGTGGTAAACTAATAATTGATGAATGTTTATGAAAGAAAATTTTCTATATTGTTTTAATTTCTTTCAGTTCCCTCTGATGTGGATTCTGACCCATTTAGTGTATCAAACTACTCGCCAAGTTCTGATTCTGAATCAGATGAAAATAAGAAGGTTTTGGGTAATGTTATTATTTAAAGAATAATTTTGCATCTGCAGTCCATTTTCACTTTGCAAAAAATACCTGAAAGAACAAGAGGCTGAGAGCCCAGTCATTTTAATTCAGACTAAAGTAAATCCATTTATATTAACTAGATATACTTTGAAATGTAGTTGTGTATAACAATCTACATGTTGATCTGGTCTCCCTAATGCTGTGATAATGCATTAGATTTACATGATATGAGTGGAATGTACTGGATGTAATATATTTGTAACAGTTATATTTATTTTGTTTAATCATTAGGAATAAAATTTGCAATGATTTAAAAAAGTAAACTTAGAAGCTTGTATTTACAATACAATATATTGGTATTTTTACAGAGTCCACCCCAAACTCATTGAGAGCTAGCCGCAACACAATGGAAAAACAGGGCATCTTGACCCTCAGAGAAAACAGTGAGCATTTTGAAGCAGGTAAATGAATTAAATTCAATGTTGCAATGTTATTATGTTTTTAAGCAAGAAACATTAATACAGTCAGTTGGGTAGCTAGACCTGAAACGAAGTGCATGCTTAAAATGGCAGGGGGTATGGGGGCCACCATGAAGCCCCCAGTGGGTCCAGGACAAAGCCCAGGGGGCGAAAGCCCCTGGAAGCTCATGGATTCTGACGATTTTTAACACCAAAAATTAAAGCAGAAATTGAAAGGAATGCTTATATACAATTTAAGCCTATTTTTAGGCAGTTAAAATTGTTTTGGCTATAGTTTAGGCATAAAATAAAATCACAAAACTTATTAAAAGTTAAAAGAAGAAATTTTTTTTGACATTTGCCTTTGACCCACTCAAAGCTTTTATTCTTAAGTTCATTTTCACATAGTTTATGGTAATGAATATCTCAATAAAGCTGTGATATTCTATCGGGGAAATTTAAAATGTGTAAAACTAAGTTCAACTGCAAAATAAATAGTTGCCTTTTTAGGTACATGCATTGTGTACTGTTTCTTTAATATGGTACTTTAAGACCATATTGTGTGGCTATATTTGGTGCTTAATACGTCTTTGTTTAGCATTGATTTCGGATAAAGTAGGACCGAGTGACGGAAACGGGCTGATGGAATAACTAAGTATGGACCTTAATACTTGAATTCTTTTTTTATATTTTTTTTTCTTTATTTATTTTTTTACTGATTTTCCCCCCAAATGATGTGCATGCTCAGGCATATAAGCATACATGGTAGCTACGCCACTGACAGTGTACAATTTACTACTCAAGTCTAAGATTGCTCGTGATCTTGGGGCTTGGTCTCCCTAATGCTGTGATAATGCATTTGATTTCCATGATATGAGTGGAATGTAATGGATGTAATATATTTGTTATACTTATAAGTACATGTATAAGTCATTAGGAATAAGTTTTGCAAAGAGATAAAGAAGTAAACTTAGAAGCATGTATTTATGATACAATATATTGGTACTTTTTTACAGAGCCCACCCCAGTTTCATTGAGATCTAGCTGCAACACAATGGAAAAACAGGACAGCTTGACCCTAAGGTAAAGCAGTGAGCGGAGGTTGACAATGGTTTTCGAGGGGTGTCAATTTCAATAGATACCCTCCCAAACAGGCACTATTCATTTTATTTTACTGAATGTCTTATTTCTAAAGAAAATTTTACTGCTTTTATTTAGAAATGAAGTAAATTCTACGACAAACCGTACGCTCATAATTTAAGCGCATGTAACAGTTCGTTGTGTTACCAATTGCCAAGTGTGTTGCTAACGCTGAGGGTAATAGAACGGATTACCAACTGCGTCTAAACCAATCAGATTTCAGTATTTAACATTTAACATGAAAGTATAATAAAATTGTTTGTCTGGTCTCCCTAATGCTGTGATAATGCATTAGATTTCCATGATATTAGTGGAATGTAATGGATGTAATATATTTGTTATATTTATTTTTATTAATCATTAGGAATAAACTTAGCAATGATATAAAGAAGTAAACTTAGAGACTTGAAATTGCAATACAATATATTGGTACTTTTTACAGAGTCCACCCCAAATTCATTGAGATCTAGCCGCAACACAATGGGAAAACGGGACATCTTGACCCACAGAGAAAACACTGAGTATTTTGAACAAGGTAAATGAATTTAACTAAATGTTGCAATGTTATTATGTGATCCTGGGGCTTGGTCTCCTTAATGCTGGGATAATGTATTTGATTTCCATGATATGAGTGGAATGTAATGGATGTACCGGTAATATATTTGTAATATTTATTTTAATTAGTCATAAGGAATAAAATGTGCAATGATTTAAAAAGTAAATGTTGAAGCTTGTATTTACAATACAATATATTAGTACTTTTATACAGAGTCCACCACAGATTTATTGAGAGCTAGCCGCAACGCAATGGAAAAACAGGACATCTTGAACCTCAGAGAAAACAGTGAGCATTTTGAACAAAGTAAATGAATTAGAATCAAAGTTGCAACATTATTATGTATAACAATTAACATGTTTGTCTGGTCTCCCTAATGCTGTGATAATGCATTTGATTTCCATGATATGAGTGGAATGTAATGGATGTAATAAATTCTCCTATTTGTAATAATATTCCTAAATATAAATACACTGTGTTAGAGTAAAATCCCAAGAGATCCGAATATCAACATGGTGTGTAATTTTGAAGCGAGCAAAAAAGTGTTGAATCCTTCAATAATATGAATTAAATATTTAGATGAAAAGTATTTACAGCCTCAGAATGGTTTGTTATGAATAATTTGACTGTTATTTTCAATACAACTTCATTATTTTTCTCAAAAATCGATTCGGAGCGATTCTGCAATTTTCTGCTACATTACGGGTATATGGGAGGCATTCCTGTCAGATTATTATAACTAAGCAGAGTGTAGTGAAATTAATAGCATTATTGTAGGCTTAAAGCTTGGTTATGTAATTGTAAACAATACGGTGCGTCGATGTAGTGAATGTCCGATATCATATGCAATGTCAACCCGTGCACGCACGGGTCAAAGTCTAGTAAGAATAATTAATTTTGACTTGTGAAAGAAAGTAATCATTTTAAGATTGATAAAGCCACAAAAGGGGCAACTGTTTCTTTAAAAGATTTCTTGTTTTAAACTTTATTTATGCAATAACGATTCTTTGATCTTTTGCAGTTCCATACCATTGTTTTCCCTCTCTCAGTTCCTGTGATGAAAGAAGTCAACTTGATAGGTTTGTTTCAATCTATTTTGTGAATGTTTTTCTTGTTTGATAATAGGATAGTCATACATATGTAGCTGCAACAATGTAGCCCTCTCCAATTTTTTATAACTGATGTTTACTCCCCCCCCCTCCCCCCCCCCAAAAAAAAAAAACAACAACAAAAAACAGGAGAGGGCTACATTATTGCAGCTAGGTGTTAGGCTGCTGGCTTTTGAATGACAATGTATAGATGGAGTTATTTCCTTGTGACTTGTGACAGAGGCTGTAGTGCACAATTCCATTTGACTTTCAAGAAATGTTCGGATAGTAATGAAAATGTAAAGTGTTTAATAACATTTGCTGAGTACCACTTTCAATACTGTAAAAGGGATTATTTACATGTAAGGGAAAATTTACACTTAAGCTTAAAACTGGGTAAAATACCCCCACATTTGCATATGGGCAGTGCTTTAGTGTGGTAAATCACTGTGTATGTATTTCTTTTTCTTTTTTTTTCATTAAATAATTTTTGTATTTTTATACATTTTTGAAATTTTATCTAAAAGGGTGAGTGTCGGAGTTACATGTGCACAATCCTAAAGGTCCAAGTACAGCACCTGAATCACATGTGACTGAAGAAGATTTGATGTCCAAACCCTGCGAGAGTGGAAATGCAAATGCATCAGATGTTATACCACAAGGTGATCAGTCTTTTTTTTTATTTGTGTGAATCTGTGTGTGGTAGTGGTGGGGGGGGGGGGGGGTAATAGAAGTCATATTATTGAAATGATAAAAACTTTTCTCAATAATTTTCTTTCTTTATTTAAGAGGACAATGGTACATTGATTTGCATCGTTTAATAATTAAAACCCATCCATAATGTTTTCTCTTTTCATTACATTTTATGCATGCCTGTCCTTAGTATTTGCAAAGTAAGATATTCATGATATTGTTATTACAGAGTGCTTCTTTGAGATTGAAGATGATAATGGAACTAAAGTTCTTGCAAGCCCAGTTGCAGCCAAGAAGACTAAAAGCAGCTCAGGTGATATATCTTTGTTACTTGGTCTATCTATCCACAATTTGATGAATTAGCAATTTTTAGGTCACCTGAGTTTATTGCAATCCGTTTTCGTCCGTTATCGTGCATCGTGCCTTAACAATTTTACATTTTTAACTTCTTCTTAAAAACTACAGGGCTGATTATTACCATTTTTGATGTGAGGCATCTCTATGGTGAGAGGAATCTAAATTGTAAAATTTATGGCTCTACTACCCCCGGGGCGCCACATGTGGGGCCAAATTTGCAAAAAAAGAGCAAAATTTTAAAAAATATTCTTCTCTATTCCCACACATGTTAGGAAAAAACTGGTTGCATAGTTATAATGTCCATGAAGCCCTCTACATAAATTGCGAAATTTATGGCCCCTGGGTCAGGGGTTCAGGCTCTAGAATGGGGCCAGTATGGCCATATAGTATATATGTATTTAATCTTAGAAAATCTTCGTCTCTACCCCATATATATTTGTTAAAACTAAATGCATGATTATGATGTCCATATTGTGAAATTCATGACCCCTGGGTCAGGGGTTCAGGCTCTAGGGTGGGGCCAATATGGCCATATAGTAAAAATGTATTAAATCTTAGAAAATCTTCTTTTCTACTCCCATATAAATATATATATATATATATCTGGTTATAAAGTCCATGAAGCCCTCTACCAAAATTGTGAAATTTATGACCCCAGGGTCAGGGGTTCAGGCTCTAGGGTGGGGCCAATATGGCCATATAGTAAAATGTTTTAAATCTTAAAAAATCTTCTTCTCTACTCCCACACATGTGGGCAAAAAACTGAATACATGGTTACGATGTCCACTAACTCCTCTACCTAAATTGTAAAATTCATGGCCCTGGGTCAGGCGTTCAGGACATGAGGGGGAAGGCAATATAATGTTAATGCATATAATGTTATAACATTTTCTTCTCTATTCTCACACATCTGTATAAAAAACTGACCTATAATTATGTTTACCAGGAAGTCCTCTACTGAAATTTTAATTTTCATGTCCCCTGGAGTATGGGTTTTAACTCTAGGGCAGGGCCAAAATGGAGGTATAGGTGTTATTGCATATAATGTTAAAAAATTATCCTTTTTACTCCCACACACCTGAAAGGAAACTGAATTCATGATTTTGTAGACCCGATCTTTTAAGTTTTTTGCCAAAATTGTAGGTTTCACAGTTCTTTTTGAAAGATTTCAGGCAGGGAGGTGGCCGTCATTACTAATTTATAATTTTTCTACTCCAGAATAAAACCTAATTAATTAAATGCATATATGAGACTCCTTGACAAGTTTGTGTATGGGTTATATGCTACTCAGGTGACCGTTACAGGAATAGAAACAAAGGACTATGTGCGGTATGGTCAAATATCTGCCCCCGATTTCAACCAATTTTTAAATAGTATCGTATAATAATAAAATCTTCACAAATTATTGTATAGAGGATGCCTATAACTTTAATAATAATTTTAGTCATCATTGCTCATTCGATGTGTATCTATGACGTCACCTAAATGGCCCAATTCCCGCAAATTTGCAAACAAATGAAAATATTCTCATTTTTGCTCTATATTTTGCATTCAGAAGTATAGAGCGCAGGTCTGCTCAAGTGCGAGTTTAACATATGTTTTTCTTCAGATAGTTATACACATTATACTAAAATATGGTACTTGAGCAAGCCTGCGCTCGATGTTTCCCAGTCGAAAAACCATCGGAAAACACCCATATTTTGCTACAAAACATCAATTTATCAAAATAATCCAATATTCATGACGTCATTTCTACATTATGACGTCACTGTGGTGATAACCTTTTACACTTTTATTTCCAATATGATTTTAACTATCTTTCACCTTATTTTAAAGCTCTTTCTAAAACTTTGATTTTGGGGGGCAAAAATTGCATAAAACCGCACTTAGTCCTTTCTCATGGAGATTTATAATGTGAAATGTTTACATCTTTTCATCATTCGGAACCCACTTGAAATACCTCATACAATTTTTCAATTATGTCATCCAGGCTATTTCATGGCCGATGCAATGCAAAATCCCTATAGGCTTTCTATTTTGGGTTGTGTATTGAAGCCTAAAGCGGTAGAGGGGGCATTTCAAAACAGATAATCTTGACATATAAGTGGATGAATGTAGTTCGAGCATAAATGTATTTATGAAAATCAAAATATTCAGCAAGAAGTAGTGGAAGCAAAAACCATACAGAGTATGGTATGCCTTGAATCTATACATAGGTATTATCCTTTTTACATGAATATGTAACAATATAATAATTCTGATTGTTCATATTATTTTTAAAATCTTTTCAAGGTAAAAGAGAAATCCAGGAGTTTTTGGAAAAACATGAAATGTATTCATTGGAACGGCTTGATGAGAGGACCAAATTTTTGAAGATTAGATCTAAAATCTTCAACGAGAGAAAAACAACAAGACTAAGGACATTTAAAAAATTAAATGAAATGAAATCAATGAAAAGGCAAACATGAATCTCATCATTTTACATATAATGTAACTGTAATGTAACAACAAGACGTAGGGCATGTATGATAATTTATTTTTAGCTCACCGAGACGAAGTTGATGATGCATCTGGACCTTTTTATGAACTTGAAAAACTTGGATGCTGAATCTAGGCAATGAATTTTAGATGCTGGAGGTTAAGGTTTTTGGAACAGGTTAAAGTTTTTGGTGCAGGTGGCCTTTGATAGCTATTTCTAAATTACTACTGATCCAAACTTGCATGGATGATGCATCTTAAGATACTGATGCACCTGAAAGGCTTGTATGCTGAATCTTAGCCATAGGTTTCGGATGCTGGATGAGGTTATGTTTTTTGGAACAGGTCATATATTAAATTTATTTAGTACTATTTCAAACTTGCATAGTTGATTTAACTATAATATAAATGAATTGCAAAGGTAGCTTCAGATGCAGAGCCTGATCTTCATAATCAAGGATGCTAAAAATATATCTTAGTAATGACTGGTCCTAACTTAACCAAACTTGAATTGATGATGCGTCTTATGATACTGATGCATCTGGCAGGCTTGAATGCCGAATCTGAGTCATAGGTTTTGGATGCTGGATGAAGTTTAGTTATTTTGGAACAGGTCACATGATTTATAGACAATAGCTTGCATAGTTAATTTAACTATAATATAAATGAATCATAGAGGTTGCTTCAGTTTCAGATCCTGATCTCTATTATCAAGAATGTTTAAAAAGAATATCCTACCTCACTCTAACCTGATTGATAGATGTGTTTGTTGTTAAATGATATAACATGATTCATATGATATAGTATTGTCAGATTTGATACACTATTGTTTTATATGATACAATGTTATATCATATATTATATTATAAAAAGTTAGTAGGATATTGTATCAATATTTTTGTGCATTATGATATGATATTGTATCATTATATTGTAATGTAAAGTATTTTTTATTATGATGCAATGTTGTATAAAATGATAATGTATTATATACTATTTTATCACATGCTATTGTTTCATATTATATTGCCATATTTAATATGGTATAATATGATACAATATTGTATTGTAATATATAATATCTTATCACATGATATGATATTGTATAAAATGATATTGGTTTATATAAAATATTATTTTATCACATGAAATAGTATTATTTGATATTGGAATATATAATATTGTAACATATAATACGATATTGTATAAAGTGATATTGTATTATATAATATATATAGGATCTCTCATGATTTGCGATGGAATATGATTTTTATCCAACGAGTTGTGTGTTTTCTATCCCCGAGCCTTGGCGAGGGGATAGAAAACACACAACGAGTTGGATAAAAATCATATACCATCCCAAATCATGAGAGATTCTTTTTATCACATGTTTTACCAAGTATTTTGTTAATCCCAACTGTTTCTGTAAAAATTGTGATTGTGAGCCGCACAACACATTATTTACAACACGTCAACAACGTTACGCATGGAAAAAAAGTTCCTTGAAGTTTAAGAAACAGACATTCATTTTCGAACATTTTTTATGAATTCATGACAAATAACTGAAACAACATTAAATGTTTCAAATTTATATCTCAACACCCCTCAACTTAATTAATTATCTACTTTTTCATTCTAAGTCAATCAACCGTCTAAACCTACGTAATGATTAACTATGACGTCACGTGGCGTAAGGACACACAGTGGAATATCAAAAATTTATTCCATGAGTGATATCCACCGTATATTGGGATAAACATGTGATAAATTACTGTATCACATGATATTGTATCATATGATTTGATACAATGTTGAATCAAGTTATATTGTATCTTATGATACAATATCATATTATGTATCAAATATGATATAATATCATACAATATCATACTTAAGTATACAATATAATATAATGTGTTACAGAATTGTGATGTATTATGTGATATGACATTGTATCATATATTATGATATTGTATTATGTGATCAAATGCAATAATGTATTTAACATGACACTATGTCATATCATATGTTACAATATCATATTGCATCATTATTTATTACAGTATTTTATTTTTATTATTATATGTGTGTATCTTATATTAATATATGAAATGAACATATGATTATTATCCAATTTTTTAACATATGATAAAGTAATATGATATTGTTTCGAAACAGTATCCATAGATATCCAAGATCATTAACTATGATTTTCAGGTAATATGATAAAGGTGGTCTCATAAAGGTGATGCTTTATAAAGGTGATGCCTCGTCTCGGTGCTTTGTAATCTGTGATTACCTTTGTTTCTTATAAGGCAAGAAAGTGGCCCCTAAACGTGATATGTATTGCAGACGACATCCTAATGTCTTTATGTTTGAAAATTTTGAATTTTTTTTAGCTGCATAATCCTGTTCGTCCTTTAATATTTTTTATGCCATGCATTTGATCAGTCATTTTTGCTCTCAGAGTAACTTTTAAACTTTGTCAATTTCTTACATGTGTACTTATTATCAATGTTATTCATTAACATTTATTAATGAATGGTTCATTCAATACGTGATCTTTAATCACCTTTTTTTATTGTTATATATGAATTATGAAGAATATTAAGTAACTCAATTTTAAAAGCTTTATTTTCTTGAAATGTATGAAATTTGAAATATGAAGGTTGAAAATAGATTATGAATATTTTGATTTCATAAATTTACAGATCCTTACATACATGATTTTGTTGCACAGAAAAAAATGAAACTGTTGTAATTGAACTGCAAGTTCACCAAAATAATGGACATGTTATGTACACTGAATTTTGAATGGAAATGATTGCTCTATTAATAAATTTGAAATGATTAATTGTTTAAACTTTCAAAATTGAACTAATGTTTACACCCTGGTCCATAAATTATAAATGAAATCTATTTAAAATTAGTTTTGATGATTAGTAAAGTTTGTTCATGAACTTGAAATGTTTTTTTTTTTCATTTATTAATGTGAAATTCTAAAACACATTAGGATACATGTAGGATGGATTGAATTGAGAAGATAATCTTCAGTAGGGACGCAAATTTAAAATGCTACATATTTTCCCCATTTTCGCAAATTTCGTGACATGCGAAAAAAAACCGGACAGTGAAAATTAAAGGGCTTGCAAATCACAAATGTTATGGTAAAAAAAAGAATGGTCTACCTAAACCCTAAGTAAGTAATATTAATAAAAATGTATTATCGGTATCCCATAGCCGCATAAGACAGAAGCAAAATATTAGAGGGACAATATAGTATATTTTTAAGGGCTAATAGTAATGAAAAATTAAAACAGATGTGAGATTATTGCCATTCCACAGACCTCTAAATGACCATCTATGAATATTAAAAATCCACACCGTCAACTATGAGAGATATTAACAAAGCTTACATATACATGCACATGTACACAGTGACCTTGAATTATATCTTAATTCTATGTTGCGTGGCGATAAAAAATGATAGAGCACTTGCAAATCATGAAAATTATGGGAAAAAAGAATGGTCTACTTAAGCCATAAAAAATATATATGAAAATATATGCACGGTCTCCTTAAGCCTTATGAGAGAGTAACAAAATATTAAGGAGACCATTTTTGCTGTATTTTTTTAAGGACAAGATATATTGAAAAATTAAAACACATGTAAAGTTATTTGAATCTTGAAGACCTCTAAATGACTATTTGCAATAAAAAATATGCACATATAAAAATTTTGTATATTGTCTCCCTAAACAACATTTTAGGGTATGGTCTCCTCAATGCCTAAATCAGAGTTATATATATATATATATATATATATATATATATATATATATATATATATATATATATATATATATGTTTCTCTGAGTGTAAGATAATTGGATTCATGTTTAAGCAAATTATACTTAAGTAACACTGAATTAAAACGAACAATTCACATAAGCATAACAATCCTTCATGAACAAATTATGAACAGCTTGTTAAATTCTAGTTTAAGGTATATATATATTTCGCCCTTGTTTTTCTTGTTGATGAAAACTGATTTGAATTCAACAAAATTCTAAGTTAAAATGAGAGAGAGGGAGAGAGAGAGAAACAGACAGACAGACAGACAGACAGATAGACAGACAGACAGAGATACTTACAGACTAACAAAACCGCTACATATAGAGCTGACGCGAGCAGCAGTATCAAAAAGAGGAGACAGAACATGCATGTTCTCTGCTTTCCTTTTCTTTCTTGAACTGTGCTCTTCAATACCCTTTTTCGATTAAGTATATAAATAAAAAGAATGGCATAACTAGGAAATGGAAACTAATTACACCTTAAAACATTACAAATATGACTATGTTTATACATGCTAGCGCGTCATTGGTTTTGTTTTTCATTGCGGTTTTAAACAGTCAATATATTTATCTATTCCTCCTAAATTTCTAATTTAAACATATCTAACCTCACCAACCGTCATTCAATGGTGGTCAATTTAGCAGGATCAAACAAATTACAATAAAAGATGATGTCACAATAATCGTTTTAAGTAATGGATTGGCTGTTAAAATATTGTGAAAACAAACCACGGAAACAGTTTTGATTCAAAATTATAGGAATCGTTCAAAGGTACTTATGATAGGCATATAAAATAGCTTTTAAGTTAAGAGGAATATGAGCTTAGTTAACATAAAATCAAACTTTCAAGAAGCCCTTAAAGCCTCATTTATTTTTGAAATCAGTGAACTGCCTTATGTATTTTCTGTGCTATTTTAGCAGAACGCTACATTAAGTACAGGTTCACGTTAGAAACAGGCCATATCGAATTTTTGAGATAAGAGCTCAAACATAAAATCAAATGAAATTTTACCATGTAAACAACAGTTTTAAGCCATGCAAGTCTTACAAAAATTGCAGAAAGTATTACACAATTAAAAAAATCAGCAAGCCTTATGTGAAAATTTGATTATAACTAGCAACTTTACTCACTCAGCACAATAATTTCCAATTTTAAAAAAGTATTGAAAAGTTTGAGTTCCGAGTTTAAAGCAAATGTAAGTGAAATTTAGTTGTCTTTCTTGGTTGATTCACAATATCGTCGCTAGATGGCGCCTCGTTGCTACGTATGCTAGTGCGCGAAAATGGAAGTTCGAGAAGAAGACACGGTTTTGGGAAATTAGGCAAACAGTTTCTTCAGTCTGTATAAAGCCTATCCAGAATAAACAGCTCCAGTGACCCTTTGTAATTATGGCAGAGACATAAGAAGACATCTGCAAGGTTTAAAACTTAGTGATGGCCGACAAACAACCAATCAACCAACAACAGGACATCAAAGGAAGTCATACCCTAAAGAACCACATTATTTGGGTATATTATTGCATATCCACGCTATACATGTTGAATACAATAGGTTTATTAAACAGTGATGTAATATAACTGTCAACTGCAGTGAATTTATCGTTTTACTAACCGAATCTTCCAACGGAAAAATCCGGTTATTAAAATGGTGAAAATGGCGGGCGGGCGGGCGGCTGCCAAAAGGGTACCCTCATTGAACGGATAACAGTTTTCAAGATAGGAAGTTGTTCTTTTGCAGATCAATTGTACTTGTATTAGAGGTGTGCATATTGCTAGGATTTTGATTTCTGATAATTTATCTAAAAAATACCAGCTTTTAAACTTAGTCATTTTTTGGCAAAATATTGCATATAGGGTACCATCATTGTACGGATAACTCCTCCTTCAGTTCTCAAGATAGGAAGTTGTTCTTTTGCAGATCAATTTTACAGATATTTGAGGTTTGCATATTGCTAGAATTTTGATTTCTGATAATTTATCAAAAAAAAACCAGCTTTTGAACTTAGTCATTTTTGGCAAAATATTGCATATAGGGTACCGTCATTGTACGGATACATGTAACTACTCCTACAGATTTCAAGAAAGGAAGCTGTTCTTTTGCAAATCAATTTTACTTATATTAGAAGTGTGCATATTGCTAGAATTTTGATTTTTGATAATTTATGACAAAAATACTAGCTTTTGAACTTATTTATTTTTTTAGCAAAATATTGCATATAGGGTATTCCATTTCACTGGATACGGGTTGATATGGATTATGGATACAGTTCACATAAATGAAAACCGGTTTGCTGTCACATTGACAGCTGTTGGTAAATATTTCACTCATGTGTCGGTGATCATACTGGTGTTCCCCAAATCTAGTAGTTATTATTATGTTTAATGATAATACCTTTTATGTGACATGTGTTTTCTTCTTGTTTTATCACAAACGATATTTTGTTTACATTTATTAAGTCTTCTATTTGGGCATTTGTAGATTATGTAATTAATTGGTGCTATCTCTAGGTCAAGATCCTAAATTTAATACTATCTGGGTAGGATGATATTAAAACCAATCCAGCAGATTAATAGTGAGTGCCTTTTCGTTCTATTATAAGGGCGCAATCCGGTTTGTACCGGTTGGGAGAAGTGTGTCACAACATGGGCGACCCGCATTTCCTCGGGATTTGTTTACTAGGACACACTTCAGTAAGAAACCAGGTCTTCAGCATCTGGATAAGGAATTTTTGACTGCAGTTTGGTAGCGCATTTATAGGCGTTAAATAACTCGTCAAATACCATATTGGTATATAGATTAGTTGAAAGTTCACGCGTTTCGATTTTATGAGAAAATTGGTTGTTGCTTTAATTGGTTGATTGTTTTTACACTAAAGGAATGAGAACAAAATCAGAGTAAGCGCCGAATTGTCTTGTTTGCATATCGCACTGTGAAAAAATAAGGCGCCCTAGTGTCATAAATTTATTTAAAAATAAAACGTTTACGACTATTGCCGGTTAAACACTCGCTGATAAAATAGGGGGTCATGTGGTACTGTGATGTCACACATGACATTCGTCGAATATTGTAAACGTATTATATTTGGCATGTACAATATTTGGCGGAAATTAGTTTTTGAACAAGTTGGCGTGGATTTGATCTAGCGTATTCCTGAATGTGACTATTCGTATGCATATATGGATGACATTTAGCGATGTACTTGATTAAGCGGAAGCCGCATTTAGACAAAATCACTATATAGAATGCACAGCCAAATGTAGTACGTTTACAGTAACTGCTTGTAAACAATAGTAAGATTAGCGTTATTATTTTGCGTGCATTTGCTGTGGATCATGTTTGCTCTGATGATGTTGATTAAATTTCGAGAATCTTAACATACAGCCGTACAATGTACCTGAAGTCGGCAATAACGATCGATATGTAAACACTACTTGGTAAAGATCATAACCAAAAATCGGAAAAAAGGTGTTGATTTCATTAAGATATACATTCTGTATAGCTCGCTCTTTATGATTCAGAATATTCATTGTTGAAAAAACTAAGGTCTAAAATTTTGGTACACCTGTTTTGGTCGGCCGTTTTATACTGGTATGAACTGTTTACGCGCCTTCACTTCATAACACACTGCATAACTGCATGGGTTTCTTTAAAAAAATAACCATTTTCTATTTCTAATGTTGATTCTCTAAGTTCCCATCTCCTGTTTTTTTTCCAATGTGTATTTCAACAAACTGTATGCGTTTCTCGCGTAAACCTTAATTCGAAACCAAAAACCCCCTGGCTTGTTGTAACTATACAACTGGGACAAGAATCACACGGGCTTTCCTTTTCTTATCTGCAGAGGTGAACTATATATGAATGATTATTTCCGTTATATCATTACGGAAGAAAACATACAGGTTTGTTTGGTAAAACAATTTAAAATGAGCATTAGGTGAGGCCATATTCAACATGACGTCCTCTTTTTTTTCTTCCGAACAACTTTTCTCAATGTAAATAAGCCCTCTGTGCATCTTAACTTTTATTTGTTTGGAAAAATAAATATGATTTTCATAAAACCGAAATTACGAGAAGAAAACGTATTTTATAGATTGATAGTTTATCTATTCAAAATCCTATTGCCGGCAGATAATGATCATGCTGTTCTCACACTTCCTTTTTGTGACAATCCAAATACCTTTCTTGACGGGTAGCACACCATCGTGTTCTGTTATCGGTGATTTGATAGGTGATAACTGGTTTGATTGGCTATTAAATCTAATCCATTTACGGATATGGTTAACAACACATTTCTGCTCGAGCTCGTATATGACGTCACATATAATGGCTAGAAGATCAAAAAGAAAAAAAATATACATATCGCGTTATTTGGTATGTACTATCATTAGCATTGAATCGAAATTTCGACATGCAAATGGCAATATGGTTTATAAATAAAAGTCAAGAAATTACAAAGCTGGGAATAAATGAGAGCACTAACAAACAAAGTATTTATTTAGAAGATAAAATACTTTTTTATCCTGGTATCTGCGACCCCGATATTTGTTTCAGTTGCAAAATCAATTAATTGTTCATACCCTAGCAGAAACTTTTAAAAATCACTACTTAAAGTCGGCATTAACATTCGATCTATCAAGTCAAGACGTTGTTGCCCATCAGCAACGTAAACATTTTATTCCTGGTGGCTTCGACACCGATATTTGTTTAAGTTGCAAAATTAATCAATTTTTCATACCCTACAGAAACTTTTTCAAAATCACTATTTAAAGTCGGCATTAACATTCAGAGCGTCTGCCGTATTGCCAAATATAAATATCGACTGCCTGGCACAAAAATAGAAAACCGGTTATACAAAAAACATCAGTCCAAAGAATAACAATTTCGTATGTCGGCCTATGTTGATTTTTTATGGAAGGATCTAGTTGTAAAAAGGTAATAATCACCTGAGCTAAAGTTATTGATATGTGATAACTTAATTGCGAATTATTGAAATTCTAAAAAAAAAAAAAGAAGAAGAAGAAAAAACAACCATGCTCCCGGTATGATATAACTAATTATTTTAATATAACTATTTTGATTTTATTTAAATTATGAAATGAGCATTACAGGCAGATGTGTTTTCTCAATGTCCATATTATCATTACAGAAATGTTTTACAGACCATAGACTTTCAGAATATATGATCCAAGTAAATCTGAACATAAGGATAATAGTATTAATGTCCATTTGGATGATAAGAGATATTGTACATTGTCGAGGTTTCTTAGAAAAAAATCACAATTAAAATATGTTTGCAATGTTTCATTTTTTTTTATTTGGATAGCAACAGTTTCAATATATTTCCCGATATTTTATACAAATATGTTCCTTTTTTATTTGTAAGTTTAACCTGCTTGATGCCCCTTATGCAGAAGCGTCAAACAAGGAAGAAAATATGACTACTTAAGCACCAACATATGACTAGGTAGACCAATAAGAGATCATGTTTTATTTAGGTAGTTCGGTAAAAGACTACAAGACAACGAAAAAAAGGTATGTCAGCGTAAATGTAAATTGTTGACAAAAAACAAATCTACATTAATTTTAGATTATACTTTATCATTTTTTTATATGTTAACTATTTGTACTTGATTCGTTTTCGTAAAAGCAAATAAATAAAACTGAACATGTAAATGTATGGGAAATTAGAATTTGTTAGAGAAGGAGACATACGTTACTGCTTATGTTTGGTTTATATAATTAAATAGCCACGTTTGATGTTATATGAAATCAGAGTTACATTTATCGTATTTGTTTCTGCTTCTTTTATCATTTTATTTACGTATATATTTTTTGAATGTCCCATTGCCTTAGTATTTAACATTTATAACAATGCAATTAGATACTTTAAAGGACCAAATGTGGCGTGTGTCTTACATAATGCAAACATATTTAGCTTGTTTTATATGGCATTTAAACAATAATTGTTTCAAGATAAACAACATTCTTAAAACGATATCATTTTGTTGTCTCCAATATAAGCACAATGCATATGTTGTATGTTATTATATTTACATTTCCAGTGTCTTCGTCTGTAATAACACTACGTATCGATTTTGTACTATTAAACCCATAATACAAATGACGCCAAATTGAGGCGCCAGCGGGGTTTGCTTATTTATATTTATATATTTAATCATACGATGGCTTAAAATTATATAAATATAAGTAATAAGGGATCATTCTGTTCAAATCAAATCTATCATAAAGTCCTTCGGGCTTTATTGGATTTGATCACGCCCCGACCGAAATTATCACCTCATAATACTCAAAGAATGATTCCTTATTCCTTATTTAACTCGTTCTTCCTTGCTGCACACCTGGATATTACAGCAATATGCAATTTATCATACGTTGACTAAACTGTCGACATGCTAATTTGCTGGTTTATTTCCTTGTGTTATCTCTCTCTCTCTCTCTCTCTCTCTCTCTCTCTCTCTCTTTCTCGGCATGTATAAACATGATCAATTGATGTCCCTTTTTTACTTAACGTAATAAAGCTGCATATATATGTTTTTGTATTAAACTGTAATTAGTTAATAAAGAAGAATTCAAAAAATGTAAAACTGTATTATGCTCACAAACGACAGATTAATATCACTTTATTTTACAAACTTTTGTACAATAAGTCACAGATTAAAGTTTATATTTGTTTGAGTATAAATTTTTGTTTTCTTCTGTATGCAATATATAAAATGTTATTTTTTCACTAAATATCTATATATTTACACAATATCTCCAATTGATGCACTTCAGTTGTAAAACAACGATGGACAAATTAGCTTGTTCCATGGTGTTTCGGATTATATGTTTTATGATTCTGTATGGTGATATCAGTAGCCAACCTTTATACGAAAACAGCCCAGAAGACCGAGTCACAACTAAGCAGACAGAGTTTTATTACCAGAAAGTCTATGGTAAACCAGAAAAAATCACAATATTTTACTTTTTTGAGTTGCCATTTTTTATGCAAAAACTAGATCCTAAACATACCACATAGTATATTTTGATTTTTCATCATCATATGTTGGTGAAGCATACCAGTCCAATACACACATTGTCGCAATACGCAACCATAAATGAATGCAAATGTATGCATATTCATTAGTTTAAGGATTTTGACTATATCAAATGCTTGTATGCACTTTTTGCGTGTTTCTGGTCAAATATAACGACAATGGCAACAAAAATACACAGAAATGCACAGTCCTCAATTGTTGACAATACCTTTAACGCTCACTTTTTGACGTTTACCTGTAATAACGCATGATACACAGCATGTCAGTATGGGGTCGACACCAATGATAATTTCAAAAAGATCTGCAAGTTTGAACTTCAAACGGTTAGGTAATTTAAAAATGTATTTTCAAACTGCAATGAAGTCTCAGCAACATAAGACATTATTCATGCATATTTTCTACACAGACTGGATGGAGATCAGGACATTGATAAAATTAGCCCTTGAAGAACAAATGTCCGAAAATATGGACCTCATTTTTAATGCAGCAGTTGATGTATGGTTATAGTTCTCTTAAGGATTGTGCACATAATGTAAAATCCATATAAACAAAGTTTCATTGCCCTATTTTCACTAAAATCATGCTTGTTTATTACTGTTGAGTGAATGAACACAAATGAACCAAACAAATTCAGGATAGTAAATGTCCATTAATGTTGTGATCACTTCAGCTGTACAACTAAATGTAAAAAAGCATGCGTCTGTCCCTATATACCATTGTCTTTCTTTTCCATGTCACGCAGTCTAAAATTTTAACTTTAATATTTTTAGAAAATATAATCCTGAATAAATCCCACATATTAACTTTTTACGGACGAAAAATATTTTTGTTTACGACTATTGTTTTTCCTGACATAAACGAACACTTATGACAACATTAAAACTTGATTGTTGTATCTTTGTTTAGGTCATAGTTTTTCCAATTTGAATTGCCTTTTTTGTATGGTTTTTGTCATTTGTCAATTATTGAGATTTAAAAATCGTATCTGCTAAATGTTTAAAGAAATACAAATATATCTGACATTCATAATAGATGCAACAGTGATCTGAGAATTTAGACATAAAAGTCGTTGATAATCTGTAAACACCTTTCATTAGGACGGTTGTAATTAATTAATTCATTTATTTGTTTATTTATTTATTTCTTGTGTGTAGATGTCTTAATATGTGTCTTCATTATCTAGAACGAGAGATTTTTCTTGAAAACAAAGTAAACAGTTGGAAAAAGAAGCTAGACTTGTGCAGAGGTAGATTTAACTGTTATGTATGTTTTTTTCTTCATAATATAATTTATACCACAACATTATTTTCCGGGGTTTCTATGTTGGTTGTCTTCAACTGCACGTTTTGTTTGCAAAACAAACGAAATAAAAGACACAAAACGCAAGCAAGGTTCGTAAAGGCCAATTTACGCGGATAATACCACCTTAACCGGAAAGATAGGATGATTAACGCCAGCAAATTGAATTCATTTCAACATACATGTATGGCTAAATTTCCCTTATCTAGGATTAAAAAGTAGAGGTCTATATGAGTTAAAATATATCTCGTTTTTAAGAAAGTAAAGGTCTATCCCAATTTTTATACTTTAACACCCAATATCAATAAAAAAAGAAAATGAAAAATAAAACAGGTTATAATACTTTTAATCAGATAGAAAAAAAATAGTTATGTACACTTTACATTCAATAAATTCTTTTGAAATACAAAGCTGGTCTTTTAAAGATAATTTTCATTTATTTAAGCATATTTGACTTGTTTAATAGCTCACATAGTATTGTTTTTCTTTTCAAAGCAAATACATTTCCATTTGACTGCAAGGATCTATATATGAATGGCAAAAGAAAATCTGGTGTTTACACTATCTACCCGTGGGAGAAGTCTGACCCTAATTACCGCCCTCTCGGAGTCTACTGTGATATGGAGACAGAAGGAGGCGGGTGGACGGTCAGAATTTGCACTCGATAAGTTTTCTTTTTTAAACCAGGGTTTTGAAGTAAAACAGAAAGAAATATAAAATATAATGAAATAGGGGTGTGCCTGAATTACGCAAGTAACTGTTTACAAGTTAAATATCTAATTATAACGGCATAAAAGGAAGCTCAATCAGTCCTTAAACGAAAAATAATAGTGTACCCTCTGTGTCCGTAGTTTTCGTCTGTTGTTTTAATAGTCCATGCATACCAGTAATAGGTATTTGTAAACTGCCAATCAACCAATCTCTGTTATTTTAACCAATATTTGTTGATACTTCTAGTAATTAATATCAAATATTTAACATAGAAAACATATGATGCATTTTATATCATTTTATTTGGCACATCAGCACACGTGTTATAAGTAGTTTGCCGTTGCAAATAATCTTATAAATATTTTACTTATTAATGCAAACAATTAAATCAACAATAAACAGAGACTTACGTACATTGCAGGCAATACAAAGACGTGTCAATGGAGAAGAAAACTTCACTCGAAATTGGACTGAGTACAAACTTGGATTTGGAACACCTTATGGTGACTATTGGATCGGTAAATAATTAATATTACATTTGTTCACGCAGCGGCGGATTCATATGGGGGGGGGGATTAAGCCCCCCCCCCCTTTGAAAATGAAAAAAGAAAAGAAGACAAAAAGAGGGAAAAAATAAAAGAAGTTGAAGAGAAAGACAATGTAAATTAAAATCGGCCAACATAAACAGTATAGTAGAATATTTAAGCAATGTTTGTACGAATGAGTAAAATCATTTGAAATATTAAATGCGAGTCACCGAGAATTTTTATGAATAGTTGCAATTGACATACGAATTTATCGTTTGTTAGTGAGCACTATCTTAAAAAATGTACTTATACGATCACTGGCCATGTATTCACTTATATTAGAAACTGTGATTTTCATTCTTTTTTTTGACGAACAATGAAAGCACAGTTCGATTTGCAAGGGGCTCACGATCCGTCAATAGACAGTAATATCAGTATTTGAGAAGTCTATTTTCTTTTCAGATTGTTATTCCAGAATTGTATTTAATGATAGAAAAAGAAATATTAGGATGTTTAAACTGGTATCAAATCCGTGGTGTTTTTTAAAGAACTATAGCTTTATTATAGCTTTTTAATCTACGTGGACTAAAGACAGTCTTTTGAGACGATGTTTTACCTTAGGCCAGCAAATTTCCCCTCAACGATTTGAAAAAAGAAGACCAACGCATATCGCATAATAGACAATTTTATCACCGCGCATACAAACGACCACCAAATTTATAAAAATGCAGTGATAGTTGAAAACTTTTAATAACATTCTAAACAACGGTTGTTATTTTTAGGAAGCGTGTAAACTGTCAACCTTTCTTTTGATCAACTGAATGTAAAATTCGAGTACATATGACGTTTTTGGCATGCAGTTGTAGGTTCAAACTTATAACCTTTACAAGTATCGATTTTTTATTCATAATTAACATCATAAATAACCTTAATGAGTTTTATTACATTTTTGGGGCAAAATATTAAAATAACACTGACGACAGCATCGTTTTCGGACATTGTCAACGATGCAGTAATCCAAAAAAATATTACGACTCGCTTGCGAATTTGAGAGGGCAGTATTTTTTTTTCTACCTAGCATTAAGAAGTTTAATTAGTTTTATTTAATTATAAATTTCTACATCCAATATATACCGCTACCTGTCAAATTAACTGAGTTGAACCATTTAAAGAAAGCAACCGTAATTTCGTTAGCAAACCAGGAGTTCAACATCTTTTAAACCTTAATATTTGGTAACTTTTTTTCAACAGTTAAATACATTAAATAGAAAAAGGGTTATGTTGAGTAGAAGTATAAAAAAATAGGTAAACTTGTGAAAATTGGGTTAAATTTTTAGAAAAGTCTAACTAGAAAACTGACCAGTCAGGAAGGGCCCCGCTATGACAATTAATATAGAGAAGTGAAAAAAACTTTGAATTCCATCCTCTTTATACTAACACTGATGAAAAATAAATGCCCGGCAGAAGATGTAAAGAACTGGAATTTATAGGATCTTGTGTTTTGTAGTTGGATATGATTTTCATCCAACAATTAAAGTGTTGTTTTCTTGAGCCTTAGTGAGGGGATAAAACACACTTGTTGGATAAAAATCATATTGTACTACAAATCATATGAGATTCTATTTATCCCAATCATGTTTTATACACCAAAATCAATGTTTACACTGTTTATAAAACTCCACATTATTTCACTTCATTGTGCCTACGCAAATCCCATTGTAAAGTCACAACTGTGGGATATCAAAAAAATATCCAATGAGTCATATCTACGGGATAAAGGGGGCTAACATGAAATAAAATTTGTTAAAAAAACAAAGAATTGATACCAATGCAATGATACCTAGGCTTTGCCTCAACTTCAAACAAACATCACTTGCAGACACATGTGTACGGTAATACATATAACAGATAAAGACAGACCTTAGATTTTCTGAAAACAGGCAAGATAATTAATCTCAGGGGATTCATTGTGTACGGTATTTTAACCAAAATAAAATATGAATATCATATTTTAAATCCATAATTCAAAGAATGTACACAATACTACACATCATTCAAAATTGACCTTAACTTCAAAACAAAGTTCATTTGCAGACACAGGCAGTGCAGTAATTAATCTCAATGTGACAGATAAAAATAAAGCTTAGGATTTTCTTCCTGTGGAAGGTTAATTAATCCCAAAGGACAAATATTGCACAGCCTTCCATGTATACAATGGTAACATTCTAAGCAGTTATCTCTCTTTGCCCATACATTCTCAGCAGTTATCTCTCTTTGCCCATTCATTCTTATGCATAGTTAGGAATCTACCCCACCACCCCAGCTCCAAACAAGAAGACATAGAGAACCAAACTTAGCATCAAAATATGTATTTCTGCCTACTAAACTACCATACCAAATTTGAACTTAATTGGGCGACCATAAAAAAAGTTATTAGAAAAAAACAGGAAATTTGTGGACGGAAGAGTGACAGACGGACGGACAGAAGGACGGATGGACAGAGTGATTACTATAGGGCACCCGCAAATCCTTGCGGGGCCCTAATAAGTCTGTAAAGTAAAATTAATATACTTTTTGGATTAATAAACGTGCATTTAAATTTCCGGAAAAAACAATATAATAAAAAATTCAGACCTTATTGTAAGCTTATTCTTCACATCGGCTTACGTCAGATTCAATTCTGGTTGCAACGCCTTTTTGGTTGACTTAGTTAATCAATATTGAATAACTTACAAAGCTTAAATGTACCTACGTCACAACACGGCGTTCGTGCATGACATGTATATTTAGTTACAGTAGGCAAATATTATTAATAATCATTAAAAGAAATCGATATAAAGAACTTAAAAAATCTAGACGCAACTTTCATTCACTAATTATTCATTTTGAAAGGCCGTCAAGGAAAGAACCATGTGAATAGGTACATGTAGTAATGACAGAATGTAAAAAAATATGCTGGTACTTTGTACTGAAAATAACGTGACAAAAATTAATAACTTTTCATATCTTTCAATAATGGTGAACATTTGTACAGCCAATAAACTACCTATTTAAATGTAATGCAAAACAAATGAGTACATTTTCAATAAAATACGTTTCTAGGCATTATTGATGGTTTAAAAAAGCATTATAAATATACTGTCAAAAGAAAAAGTTGATTATTTCTGATGTTAGATAAAATATGGTTAATGCCGAACATCATTGTTGGTATAAGCGATATGAAACAGAACAAGAAACTAATATTATTGTCTTATCCAACCCATTGAATGTTACTATTTATTCTATACTTAAAAAAGAAAACATTTAATAAGTACATGTAGATTGATTGTTCATTCATTTATGAATTTTATAATTTCAGGAAACGATGCCATACATCAATTGACAACGGGACGAAATTCGTCTTTGCGTATCACAATTACTCCAATGAACGGTGGTTTTGTTTTTTTCAAGATGTATCATCAGTTCTACGTTTTTGGCGAGGACCAAAACTATAGACTTCAACTTGCAAACTCTGTAAATGAAAGTTTAGGTACATCGAATAGAAATATCCTTAGTTTAAACTTCACATATTTAAAAATTGTTGCGCGTTTATTTTTAATGAAAATACACACACACACACACACTTCCACCCACCCATATATATATATATATATATATATATATATATATATATATATATATATATATATATATATATATATATATATATATATATATATATATATATATATATATATATATATATATATATTTGTTTGACATTGACTGTCAGTAACTATATATTGTTATTTAAATATTAATAAACGACGAAAATTATTGGTATGGTGACCTATACAAGCTTCTGTACAATTAAAAACCATAAAATTTCGAGGCAATTTGAAATGGCATGTCAAAAGCTAACCATGACAACAAATGCATAGTGCTTTTAAATTACAGTTATATACATAAGTACCTTAATGCATGTAATCGATATAAAGATAAGGTGATTATGCGAAGCTGTGCAAATTATGATTTTTACATAGAATTGATGTTACAAGTAATTAAGACCGACATATTTGTTAATTCAATAGAATCTGGTGCGTAACAAGAAAGCATTATTGATAAAAAAAAATTAATCAAAAGTTATAATTTTAAAGATTTTTTAAAAGAACACAGTTCTACTTTTAAAGAAAGAGCAGTAAGATTGACATGCAATTTCTTTATACAAAAAGGCAAAACGAAAGAATATCAAGTGGGTTTTTTATCATAAGTAAAGCAATATTTGGCTAATACCAAAATGACAAATAAGGACATATCATAAACCTAAAAAGGGAGGTTAAAACAAATGTGTCTGGTTTTTTTATAGGAGATAGTCCGTTAGAGTATTATAGTCTTTACAGTGCTACAGGAAAGCAATTTAGTACATTCGATGTCGACAATGACGAGTATTCTGGAAACTGTGCAGCAGACTTTCTCGGAGGCTGGTGGTTTTATAGCTGTTACCGTGTCTATCTCAATGGTCCTTGGCAATCGGATCACTGGATTACTCCTTGGCCCATGGAATATACAATGGGGAGGCAAGTTATTGGAACATCCATGTTGATCAAATCATATTAAGAGATATGAGTATATTGTGTAACCACATTTTTCACAGTCATGTTTATGCCTATGTATGATAAACATACCTGCAACAGTAGTAATTCAATGATTTTTAAAATTGTTGTGTATAATTATATTTTGGACAATGGTACACGACGCGTATGCCATATTGCCACCAGATAAATTTATCTATCTATCTATCTATCTATCTATCTATCTATCTATCTATCTATCTATCTATCTATCTATCTATCTATCTATCTATCTATTTATCTATCTATCTATCTATCTATCTATCTATCTATCTATCTATCTATCTATCTACACCCTTCCTGAATTCAAATGCAACTTATAATATTCATCCCTAAAATAGATTTCAAATAAATATTTCATTTAAATCTTTAAATGATTATTTATCTTTTAATGAAACGAAAGATACCACAGAAAAAGTTAATATCACGATGAGACCGTTTTCTTCGATATTACTATATTAACCCAAACATTTGTATCTACGAGGGTTCGCTTAATACAAGTGAAACTTTTCAGATTTAATCTTGACGTTTCTTCTAAAGAATATTCAAAGCTTTGTTTTCTTTAAATGCACCATAAAAATTATACAGCTAAATTATTTTGATTGGATATGGTTCATAGAACATGTCAGTTTTTTTTTTGTTTTTTTTTTTTTTTATCGTACGCATTTTTCTTATCAAGAAAATATACAATTTAAGCGCATGAAAATAAACCGTATTTTATGAGATAATACTAAGTTATGAAGGTCATTTTGTGAAAGTTTTAATCAAGGACAGGGTTAGAGTTTTATAATTCGGATCGTTTTAAAGTTTAATGTCATGAGTAAAATTTGTTCCTAACACTCAAAGTATTTATGAAATGAACTATCATTAACATACCCTCGATATTTTTAGTGTAGAAAGTTTTCAGATTTTGTTTTTCATTGAAACATTTTTGGTACTACAGTAACTGTAATTTATGATTTTATTTTGTTGGGCAACATAATTTACATATTTTCAGTTTTATCTCTTTTTTCATTTACATAATCGAATGATACACGCTACAAAAATAATTTAAAATGCTTAAAAACGATAAAAAGCACTATTTCTCAAAATGTTGATCTTTGACCTTCTATAAGTTTTCTGCCTGCAGAATGGCCAAGTACTCAAAAAGTAGGTTATTGACCTTCTTTTTTAGAAAGAGCAAAAATCGCACTACCATAATAGGTCTTTAACACATATACGATTATTTTTCATTATCATCAGTTGGTTTTTTGTATTCTGAGTAAACGTATACCCTAAATTGAAAAATTTCTGATCGTTTTATCGCCGAAAATTGACGACCAACGTTAAAAAATGAGTCAGAAACGTTAACGTCAATTGATACCTTGATATATTTAAGGTTCAATGTTCTAAAATGCTGCTATATTTATAAGAAAAAGGTTTATGATATGAATTAAAGGTTTGTAAAATATAGAAAACTTGAGCTCTTGTAGCACTTCTACCCCCATACAGCCCGGATCTTGCAACGATGGATTTCGCTTTATTTCCTCTTCAAAAAATCGACACTGCGTGGACAGATATTTTTGGACCTAAATAATTTACGACATGACGTGACACAAAAAACATTAAACAAAAAAAAAAAAACCACACACACACACACACAAAATTGACGAACAATGGTACATGTATAAACGTGCGTTTTATAAATGGGTTAATGACATGAAAACCATATGGAACTGAAAGGTGTTTAATTGGGAAAATAGTGAACTGTTTGTCTTTCAGTAGTTTGACGTCACCTGGCGTCGTAGAGCTATAAAATGTTGCTCCGTGTTTACTATAAAAAAAGAGTGACAGATGTAAATTGCCTTTCAGTAGTACCTCATCCTACTAAGTACAAAGCAACTTTGTCCGCGATTTTTTTAACAACCCTCGTATGTCGCCTTTTCATCATCGATAGAATAAACTCCAATTTTTTCTCACTGTTCAAAGACGAACATGAGTAATGTCAAATAATATTATATTCAAACCTTCACTTTTTGTATATATAAATCATATATTTATCATGATAAAACTGAATATATTTATCAATTAATCATACATATAAATTGTATTGCCTTATATAAAGGGTTTTTCTCCGTTTTGTTTTATTAGTTTAATTGTTTAATTTTTAAACTGAATCATAAATGCAAGTGGTTCATGATTATGGAAATACCTACATGTCCCTTCTGATTATGCAGTTAGTATACTTTTTTATTAAACTCAGTGTTTATACTATATACTATAAAATATAAACATTGTAACCAGAGCAAATAACTACTATATATTACACCCGCGGCCTTTTTATATTTAATTTAATGCTATCCAATCTATCTACTTGAATATGGCATCAAACATTTGTCAAAAAAACCTTCGAAAAAATACATTACCTTCTATGAACAGTTGTGCACTGAAATAGCAAATGCTACACAAGAGCACTCTTCAGTGACATGGTAAAAATAGACAAAACTATGTTAAAGAATTAAAGAAGCAAAGAGTTCCCGGAGAGTCCGTAAGCTTCGTAATAAGCTACTCTGGCAAACATCGGTCCGAAACTTTCTCCGTTTAACGTAGATGCCGTGACTTCTCCCTCTACAACACGAATAGATCTTACATTGTATATCACGCTACCAACGGACACGTTTTTTCTGAAATACAATATCGCTTGTGTTAATAAGCATGTTGTTTAGGCAGAATGAGTCTTGAGATCCATATTTTTTCATAATAGAAACGTAGTTACGGTCATATCCAGAAGGTACGACTGTTTTATAGTAAGCGAGATACTGATTGATTCCTGGTACGATTGTCATAGATGGATCACCAATCGACGAGTTTTTCGAACCTAATCATAACGCTGTAACTAACACAGGCGATGCTGATTCAATAATACAAAGCTGGCTGCTTGTTATTCGGGTGTCGAAATAATCAAATTTGTTCAAAGTCAGAGTTTTAACAACACTATCGATCATAAAAGTTAAACTTGAGTTTCTTATCGCTGTTATACGGATAAGCGTGTCCCTTTCATCCGAATAGGAGGTACTATGTATGTTTTGTCGACACTGTCGGTCGGTGGTAGTTGTTCAATAAGATAATCACAGCCACCAATATTCTCAAATATTTTGCAATCATTTCCCGAAAAGACTGCGATTTCAGCTGATGACTCTATAAATGTTCCTGTTAAATCCGTAGTATGCTCAATCTTGTAAGTTTCAAATTGATTGAGAGAAAACTTAAACACATCACCATTGTAAAATGTCTTCCCGTCAAAATGCAAAGGCAGATTTTGATTCATCCTGTACGGTATCGAGATTGTTGTATTGTCTTTAATGACAGATAACGCAGATGACTGGTCGAATCGGGCATCGGCATCACTGTTATTCATATATACTTGGTTGAGAGTTTATGCAGAGGTATATGTGTAGTGCGTCCGACCGAACTATAACCGTCATCGTGAGTAATCACGAAAACATCACTCGAAGTTTCAATCAAAATCGATTTATATTCTATACGAAAGCTTTGAAGTACCATGACTTGCGGGATGATGATGCGCTTAACTCGAAAGAATATTCATATGCTTTTCAGTATTGGACTTCAACGAAGCTTCTAGACGAGGAAAGGTTGTAATGTTCATTTGAGCTTCACTTTCTGACGTTACGTCAATAGTCTTCGATGCATTATATCCAGATTTCATGAACAAAACAACACATGCTTTTCCTCTGCTTCCTAAAAAGTATAATGTTTATCACGAAATAGTCCATAAAACAATTTCAATGTTAATGATTTTTTTGACTAGATTTTTCTTTTTTTGTTTTTGTTTTTGTTTTTTGTTTTGGTTTGGTTTGGTTTGTTTTGTTTTGTTTTGCTTTTGTATAAACAATTGCACATTTTTTTTATAATTAACTTTGATGTGTTACAATGTTCTAATAACCTTTCACTTCTCAAACAGGCTAACTTCTAAAGAAAGAAAAAAGCCACGTTTACATGTACGTTTTAATTCTAAATTACAATTATAAACATTTGAATATATTTCTATATGACAAAAAATTGAATTATATAAGTAAAATACGTAAGTTTAGTTAAAAATTTTCATTGAAACAAGCAAAGCTGTTTGCATTTGATTTGCTCCCAAGATGCGACAAATATAATTCATATATAAAATTCTATTCAAAACAAAAGATGTATATTTTTTTACAAATCAGAGTGTGAAATGATGAATTGAATATTTTATGTTTGAAAATAATTGTTAAAATAAATAAGTTCATACCAATTGTTCTCTTTTGAGCAGAAATGGGGATCTGTGTTGTTTGGATTTGTAAGGAAACGCTGTTCACTGTTGTGGATATTTCTATACAAAGTAAAATTGTCTAAACTTATATATTAAAAGTAATCATTGTTTTCAATATTGTTAACCAACCCTTTTCCGCGTGCGAGAAATATTTTCGAGTTTCGTGAAAGCCCTACTGTCGCAAATAGTCTTCGCCGTAAACCTGTGTTTGCAGCATTTATTTAATAAAAAAAAACGGATGTGAAGAAGGTCTGATGGCCAAAAACGGTAGTTGTGAACAAGTACATATCCTATAAATTGCAAAATAAAGTTGTAAAAAAAAAATTGAGTTTTTTTTAGTATAGGCACCCTGAAATATCGCTATATATTAGATTTCGAAATGTATAGGAAACAGTCATATATTTTTCAATTGTACATCTAAACATTTCATCCCGTTAAAATGAATGACGTATTTTTGGCAGGAAAGATTTAGCTGCAACTAATTATAAAGTAAGCAGGCGTCATGAATTTTTTGGGATTCAATATTAACTTAAAAGATATCTATTCGTGTAGGATAAACAATTAACTTTGTAATAAATATATTTTTTTTAAAGTAAAACTCTATAATATCATTAGCTTTAGATAAGAAAATTGTAATCCAAAGTTCTTGAGGTAGTTTTTTTGTTATTCAAATACCTGCTTAAATTAGTTTGCAGCGGCTAATTTTTGCGATCAACATGAATATATGGAAGATGGAAAACATTGGAAACAATCTGAGAACTGGTTCGCGTCGAGAACGATTCGTGACATTTAACTTCTGGCAAACCTTGCGAAAAATGATCGCACCCAACTAATCGTCCAGTTCCATTTAACTTTGAAAACAGTAATACTCTAACTTTAAAGCCGTTTTAGCTGTCAATTTAGTTTAGTTTAACTTAAATTCATAAGACAATGACTTAATGAAACCCCCTCCCCCCAAAAAATATAAAATAACATATAACATACCTGTAACAACATTCTGTTTAAACTTGGTAATGCATTTCGTTTGCTTCTCTGGAATGTAAAATAAGTGGATACATGTATGAGCAAATTATGCCTTTGTAAAACTGAATTAAAACGAACAATTCGCATTACAATCTTCCATCATCAACAAATTATGAACAGTTTGTTAAATGTTTAGTGTTAGATTTATATATCGCCATCTTTTGTTTATACAAACTGATTTGGATTCAACAAAACTCAAAGTTAAAATGAGAGAGAGAGAGAGAGAGAGAGAGAGAGAGAGACAGACAGAGACAGAAAGGATGAGTGCGTGAGTGCGTGAGAGAGAGAGTGAGTGAGTGAGTGAGAAAGAGAGAGTGAGTGAGTGAGAAAATGAGCGAGAGTAATATTATATATATATATATATATATATATATATATATATATATATATATATATATATATATATATATATATATATATATATATATATATATATACTTACCACAGTTGCATGTACGGAAGATTAACAAAACCGTTACATATAGAGCTAATGCAAGCAGCGGTATCAAAAAAGGAAGACAGAATATGCATGTTCTCTGCTTTCGTTTTCTTTCTTGAACAGTGATCTTCAGTACTCGTTTTCGATTATATATCTAAATAAAGAGAAGGACAAAACTAGCAAATAGAAACAGATTACGCCGTAACACATTACAAATATGATTATGTTCATACATGCTAGCGCATCATTGGTTTTGTTTTTCAATGAGGTTTTAAGCAGTCAATTTATTTATCTATTCCTCCTAATTTTCTAATTTACACATATTTAACCTCACTAACCGTCATTCAATGGTGGTCAATTTAGCAGGATCAAAAAAGTAAAATAAAGATGATGTCACAATAATCGTTTTAAGTGATAGATTGGCTGTTAAAATATTGTGAAAACAAACCACGGAAACAGTTTTTATTCAAAATTATATGAATTGTTCAAAGGTACTCATGATAGACATAAATAGTTTTTAAGTTTAGAGGAATATGAACCTAGTTAACATGTAATCAAATTTCAAACAAGGCTTTTTCAGTCTCATTTATTTTTTTTTAAATCAGATAACTTCTCAATGTATTTTCTGTGCTATTTTAAGCAGAATGCTACATTAATACTTTCATTAGAATATTTATCAAAACCTCCTATTTTACAAAAGACTTATCTTTTGCAATCTCTAAAGAGAAAAGTTGATTTTTTATTTATCATACACGAAAAAAAATATTATCATTTCGACTTATATTTTATCTAATCAAGATAGCATATGATTAATTATTGAAAATACTTAGATTCAAAAGCCCGCTCTTGAAGGCCTACTACATGTAGATATAAACTCAAAATTCATATTTGTATATTCATATCTGATTCTCTCTCTCTCTCTGAACTGAAACTTTTCCTTTAACAAATATTCTTAGTAGTGTCTATTGAAATTTAACCATTTGTTGTTTAAGTTCAAATTTTTAAATATAAATGTAAACATTTGTCAAGTGATATCTGTTATCTTACACTGTAAACATAAAATCATAAAATAAAAAAACTTGTGAACTGAACTGCTACAGATTCTTTATTTTATCGTTTATCAAAATAAATTGTTTGTGATAGGATGATTACTGAAGCGAACTTTCCTATAAAATATTTCACTTTAAGGCATGCCACCTTCATGGAGAAAAGGCAAATATAAGTTGCTAGTATAAGCCTATCATGGTCAGTGTATATGTTTTTTTTTTCTTTTCTACTTGTTATCCTGTTTTGAGCATACCAAAGTAAATCATATTCTAATTTTTTTACCTTTACTTCACAATACAACGCTCTCAGACTAACATCATTAACACTTAAAATATCTGACCTAAGAGAAAGTTTTATGTATAAGTATTTTTTTTTCAATTAAGAATAGCTTAAACTATATGTAAGATACAATGAAATCAAAATGAAAAATGCTGGACAGGTATAGTTCAGAGAGAGAGGGAGAGAAAGACAGACAGACAGACAGACAGACAGACAGACAGACAGACAGACAGACAGACAGAGATAGAGACTAATAAAAAAAATGTGTATGTATATATGCGTGTATGAAAAAAAGAAGAAGAACGGAAGCGATAGAATGAGAAACTCTGATCAAGTTGAATTTATTTTTTTTTCTTCGATTTTCAAACAGGAAAATTCCATAACTGACACATTTCATCACCTGTACGTACGATAAAAGTTTGTTTAAAAATTTAACACATATACCCATACATACGATGGATTATATTAGTGCTGTTTCCTTTTATATTGCAATGGATAATGATTTAATCTCCATTCTTAGCTAATAAACCAATACAATAGACTTTGTGTTAAAATATGGGACATATTTAAAAATCATTATAATACATATCATAGTCTTTCCATAATTTCAGATATGTTTCCAATTATATAAAACAGGAAGTCAATTTTTAACATAAATATTAAGACAGTGAAATTGTGCATCAGCTGGTAATTTTTAATTTTCACTCTATGTAA
>VIAA01000141.1:0-122399 GCA_015776775.1 Magallana hongkongensis | reverse complement strand
TTTTACTGGTCGAGATTAGACGTGAAAAGTATGTACTTGTACCACAAATTGTGAACACAATGGGAACAAAATGTTAGCTGAGAGTCGGGCAACGTTGATTCTATACGATTTTAACACTTTTGAATAGTATGTTACCAAGTGTGATTTTTCACTGTCTTGCAGGCATCTGAAGTAGAAACATTCACGGACTTGCAGGCTGTTATTTTGGTTATGACTATTATGTTATCAAAATAACACAAGCACACAAACACCATACACAGTAGAACATAAAGGATACACCTTTATGAGAATTCGCCAATTAGAATAAAACGTGCAACACATGAAAGCGAAACCTCATACACGCTAAAAATCTCTTTCACTGGTCGAGATTAGACGTGAAAAGTATGTACTTGTACCACAAACTGTGAACACAATGGGAACAAAATGTTAGCTAAAAGTCGAGCAACGTTGATTCTATACGATTTTAACACTTTTGAATAGTATGTTATCAAGTGTGATTTTTCACTGTCTTGCAGGCATCTGAAGTAGAAACATTCACGGACTTGCAGGCTGTTTATTTTGTTGTGATTATTTCCTTATCAAAATACCACAAGCACACAAACCTTATACACACTAGAACATAAAGGATACATCTTTATAAAAATTATCCAATTAGATAAAAATTTACAATACTTTAAAGCTTTATCTAGAGCGATAGTTATTTGAAATAAAGATGTTAACAGGTAAGACGGTGTTTACTCGATAACTGTTGCCATCAAACTATATCAAATATGATTCCATTATAAATACAATGGTAATACAAAAACCAAAAGGCGCATGAGGTTGGACAATAAAAGCACGTCCAGAAGATGTTACTGTTGACTCCATAATGAGCGCTAGCTTTATGTTTAGCCATGTCTTAGAGTTCGAATCCCTATAGCGAACACTGATATAAATCACTCGATTTTGCAGTTAGATGAATGTAAACTGAAAAGTCTGGAGCCATGCGCAGTTTCAATGTAGCACAAACTGTTGTTACATTTGTGTTGCTAAAAATCTCTTTTACTGGTCGAGATTAGACGTGAAAAGTATGTACTTGTACCACAAACTGTGAACACAATGGGAACAAAATGTTAGCTAAAAGTCGAGCAATGTTAATTCTATACGATTTTAACACTTTTGAATAGTATGTTATCAAGTGTGATTTTTCACTGTCTTGCAGGCATCTGAAGTAGAAACATTCACGGACTTGCAGGCTGTTTATTTTGTTGTAATTATTTCCTTATCAAAATACCACAAGCACACAAACCTCATACACACTAGAACATAAAGGATACATCTTTATGACAATTATCCAATTAGACTAAAATGCGCAACACTTTAAAGCTTTATCTAGAGCGATAGTTATTTGAAATAAAGTCGTAAACAGGTAAGACGGTGTTTACTCGATAACTGTTGCCATATATATTTAATGGTAATAAAAACAGAAACAAAAGGTATTGAGGTTGGACACTAAAAACACGTCCAGAAGATGTTACTGTTGACTCCATAACGAGCGCTAGCTTTACGTTTAGCCATGTCTTGGAGTTCGAATCCCTCTAGCGGGCACTGATATAAATCAATCGCGTTTGCAGTTAGATGAATGTAAACTCAAAAGTCTGGAGCCATGCGCAGTTTCAATGTAGCACAAACTGTTGTTACGTTTGTGTTGCTAAAAATCTCTTTTACTGGTCGAGATTAGACGTGAAAAGTATGTACTTGTACCACAAATTGTGAACACAATGGGAACAAAATGTTAGCTGAGAGTCGGGCAACGTTGATTCTATACGATTTTAACACTTTTGAATAGTATGTTATCAAGTGTGATTTTTCACTGTCTTGCAGGCATCTGAAGTAGAAACATTCACGGACTTACAGGCTGTTTATTTTGTTGTGATTATTTCCTTATCTAAATACCACAAGCACACAAACTTGATACACAGTAGAACATAAAGGATACATCTTTATGAAAATTATCCAATTAGATAAGAATTTACAACACTTTAAAGCTTTATCTAGAGCGATAGTTATTTGAAATAAAGTCGTAAACAGGTAAGACGGTGTTTACTCGATAACTGTTGCCATATATATTTAATGGTAATAAAAACAGAAACAAAAGGTATTGAGGTTGGACACTAAAAACACGTCCAGAAGATGTTACTGTTGACTCCATAACGAGCGCTAGCTTTACGTTTAGCCATGTCTTGGAGATCGAATCCCTCTAGCGGACACTGATATAAATCAATCGCGTTTGCAGTTAGATGAATGTAAACTCAAAAGTCTGGAGCCATGCGCAGTTTCAATGTAGCACAAACTGTTGTTACATTTGTGTTGCTAAAACTCTCTTTTACTGGTCGAGATTAGACGTGAAAAGTATGTACTTGTACCACAAATTGTGAACACAATGGGAACAAAATGTTAGCTGAGAGTCGGGCAACGTTGATTCTATACGATTTTAACACTTTTGAATAGTATGTTACCAAGTGTGATTTTTCACTGTCTTGCAGGCATCTGAAGTAGAAACATTCACGGACTTGCAGGCTGTTATTTTGGTTATGACTATTATGTTATCAAAATAACACAAGCACACAAACACCATACACAGTAGAACATAAAGGATACACCTTTATGAGAATTCGCCAATTAGAATAAAACGTGCAACACATGAAAGCGAAACCTCATACACGCTAAAAATCTCTTTCACTGGTCGAGATTAGACGTGAAAAGTATGTACTTGTACCACAAATTGTGAACACAATGGGAACAAAATGTTAGCTGAGAGTCGGGCAACGTTGATTCTATACGATTTTAACACTTTTGAATAGTATGTTATCAAGTGTGATTTTTCACTGTCTTGCAGGCATCTGAAGTAGAAACATTCACGGACTTACAGGCTGTTTATTTTGTTGTGATTATTTCCTTATCTAAATACCACAAGCACACAAACTTGATACACAGTAGAACATAAAGGATACATCTTTATGACAATTATCCAATTAGACTAAAATGCGCAACACTTTAAAGCTTTATCTAGAGCGATAGTTATTTGAAATAAAGTCGTAAACAGGTAAGACGGTGTTTACTCGATAACTGTTGCCATATATATTTAATGGTAATAAAAACAGAAACAAAAGGTATTGAGGTTGGACACTAAAAACACGTCCAGAAGATGTTACTGTTGACTCCATAACGAGCGCTAGCTTTACGTTTAGCCATGTCTTGGAGTTCGAATCCCTCTAGCGGACACTGATATAAATCAATCGCGTTTGCAGTTAGATGAATGTAAACTCAAAAGTCTGGAGCCATGCGCAGTTTCAATGTAGCACAAACTGTTGTTACATTTGTGTTGCTAAAAATCTCTTTTACTGGTCGAGATTAGACGTGAAAAGTATGTACTTGTACCACAAATTGTGAACACAATGGGAACAAAATGTTAGCTGAGAGTCGGGCAACGTTGATTCTATACGATTTTAACACTTTTGAATAGTATGTTATCAAGTGTGATTTTTCACTGTCTTGCAGGCATCTGAAGTAGAAACATTCACGGACTTGCAGGCTGTTTATTTTGTTGTAATTATTTCCTTATCAAAATACCACAAGCACACAAACCTCATACACAGTAGAACATAAAGGATACATCTTTATAAAAATTATCCAATTAGATAAAAATTTACAACACTTTAAAGCTTTATCTAGAGCGATAGTTATTTGAAATAAAGATGTTAACAGGTAAGACGGTGTTTACTCGATAACTGTTGCCATCAAACTATATCAAATATGATTCCATTATAAATACAATGGTAATACAAAAACCAAAAGGCGCATGAGGTTGGACAATAAAAGCACGTCCAGAAGATGTTACTGTTGACTCCATAATGAGCGCTAGCTTTATGTTTAGCCATGTCTTAGAGTTCGAATCCCTATAGCGAACACTGATATAAATCACTCGATTTTGCAGTTAGATGAATGTAAACTGAAAAGTCTGGAGCCATGCGCAGTTTCAATGTAGCACAAACTGTTGTTACATTTGTGTTGCTAAAAATCTCTTTTACTGGTCGAGATTAGACGTGAAAAGTATGTACTTGTACCACAAACTGTGAACACAATGGGAACAAAATGTTAGCTAAAAGTCGAGCAATGTTAATTCTATACGATTTTAACACTTTTGAATAGTATGTTATCAAGTGTGATTTTTCACTGTCTTGCAGGCATCTGAAGTAGAAACATTCACGGACTTGCAGGCTGTTTATTTTGTTGTGATTATTTCCTTATCAAAATACCACAAGCACACAAACTTCATACACAGTAGAACATAAAGGATACATCTTTATAAAATTATCCAATTAGATAAAAATGTGCAACACTTTAAAGCTTTATCTAGAGCGATAGTTATTTGAAATAAAGTTGTTAACAGGTAAGACGGTGTTTACTCGATAACTGTTGCCATATATATTTAATGGTAATAAAAACAGAAACAAAAGGTATTGAGGTTGGACACTAAAAACACGTCCAGAAGATGTTACTGTTGACTCCATAACGAGCGCTAGCTTTATGTTTAGCCATGTCTTGGAGTTCGAATCCCTCTAGCGGACACTGATATAAATCAATCGCTTTTGTAGTTAGATGAATGTAAACTCAAAAGTCTGGAGCCATGCGCAGTTTCAATGTAGCACAAACTGTTGTTACATTTGTGTTGCTAAAAATCTCTTTTACTGGTCGAGATTAGACGTGAAAAGTATGTACTTGTACCACAAATTGTGAACACAATGGGAACAAAATGTTAGCTGAGAGTCGGGCAACGTTGATTCTATACGATTTTAACACTTTTGAATAGTATGTTATCAAGTGTGATTTTTCACTGTCTTGCAGGCATCTGAAGTAGAAACATTCACGGACTTGCAGGCTGTTTATTTTGTTGTAATTATTTCCTTATCAAAATACCACAAGCACACAAACCTCATACACACTAGAACATAAAGGATACATCTTTATAAAATTATCCAATTAGATAAAAATTCGCAACACTTTAAAGCTTTATCTAGAGCGATAGTTATTTGAAATAAAGTCGTAACAGGTAAGACGGTGTTTACTCGATAACTGTTGCCATCAACTATATTCAATATGATTCATATAAATACAATGTAATACAAACCAAAGGCTATGAGGTTGGACACTAAATACACGTCCAGAAGATGTTACTGTTGACTCCATAACGAGCGCTAGCTTTATGTTTAGCCATGTCTTGTAGTTCGAATCCCTATAGCGAACACTGATATAAATCACTCGATTTTGCAGTTAGATGAATGTAAACTCAAAAGTCTGGAGCCATGCGCAGTTTCAATGTAGCACAAACTGTTGTTACATTTGTGTTGCTAAAAATCTCTTTTACTGGTCGAGATTAGACGTGAAAAGTATGTACTTGTACCACAAACTGTGAACACAATGGGAACAAAATGTTAGCTAAAAGTCGAGCAATGTTAATTCTATACGATTTTAACACTTTTGAATAGTATGTTATCAAGTGTGATTTTTCACTGTCTTGCAGGCATCTGAAGTAGAAACATTCACGGACTTGCAGGCTGTTTATTTTGTTGTAATTATTTCCTTATCAAAATACCACAAGCACACAAACCTCATACACACTAGAACATAAAGGATACATCTTTATGACAATTATCCAATAGATAAAAATGCGCAACACTTTAAAGCTTTATCTAGAGCGATAGTTATTTGAAATAAAGTCGTTAACAGGTAAGACGGTGTTTACTCGATAACTGTTGCCATATATATTTAATGGTAATAAAAACAGAAACAAAAGGTATTGAGGTTGGACACTAAAAACACGTCCAGAAAATGTTACTGTTGACTCCATAACGAGCGCTAGCTTTATGTTTAGCCATGTCTTGGGGTTCGAATCCCTCTAGCGGACACTGATATAAATCAATCGCTTTTTAGTTAGATGAATGTAAACTCAAAAGTCTGGAGCCATGCGCAGTTTCAATGTAGCACAAATTGTTGTTACATTTGTGTTGCTAAAAATCTCTTTTACTGGTCGAGATTAGACGTGAAAAGTATGTACTTGTACCACAAATTGTGAACACTATAGGAACAAAATGCTAGCTGAGAGTCGGGCAATGTTGATTCGATACGATTTTAACACTTTTGAATAGTATGTTATCAAGTGTGATTTTTCACTGTCTTGCAGGCATCTGAAGTAGAAACATTTACAGACTTGCAGGCTGTTTATTTTGTTGTAATTATTTCCATATCAAAATACCACAAGCACACAAACCTCATACACACTAGAACATAAAGGATACATCTTTATAAAAATTATCCAATTAGATAAAAATGCGCAACACTTATAAAGCTTTATCTAGAGCGATAGTTATTTGAAATAAAGTCGTTAACAGGTAAGACGGTGTTTACTCGATAACTGTTGCCATCAAACTATATCAAATATGATTCCATTATAAATACAATGGTAATACAAAAACCAAAAGGCGCATGAGGTTGGACACTAAATACACGTCCAGAAGATGTTACTGTTGACTCCATAACGAGCGCTAGCTTTATGTTTAGCCATGTCTTGGAGTTCGAATCCCTATAGCGGACACTGATATAAATCAATCGCTTTTGCAGTTAGATGAATGTAAACTGAAAAGTCTGGAGCCATGCGCAGTTTCAATGTAGCACAAACTGTTGTTACATTTGTGTTGCTAAAACTCTCTTTTACTGGTCGAGATTAGACGTGAAAAGTATGTACTTGTACCACAAATTGTGAACACAATGGGAACAAAATGTTAGCTGAGAGTCGGGCAACGTTGATTCTATACGATTTTAACACTTTTGAATAGTATGTTATCAAGTGTGATTTTTCACTGTCTTGCAGGCATCTGAAGTAGAAACATTCACGGACTTACAGGCTGTTTATTTTGTTGTGATTATTTCCTTATCTAAATACCACAAGCACACAAACTTGATACACAGTAGAACATAAAGGATAAATCTTTATGAAAATTATCCAATTAGATAAGAATTTACAACACTTTAAAGCTTTATCTAGAGCGATAGTTATTTGAAATAAAGTCGTAAACACGTAAGACGGTGTTTACTCGATAACTGTTGCCATATATATTTAATGGTAATAAAAACAGAAACAAAAGGTATTGAGGTTGGACACTAAAAACACGTCCAGAAGATGTTACTGTTGACTCCATAACGAGCGCTAGCTTTACGTTTAGCCATGTCTTGGAGATCGAATCCCTCTAGCGGACACTGATATAAATCAATCGCGTTTGCAGTTAGATGAATGTAAACTCAAAAGTCTGGAGCCATGCGCAGTTTCAATGTAGCACAAACTGTTGATACATTTGTGTTGCTAAAACTCTCTTTTACTGGTCGAGATTAGACGTGAAAAGTATGTACTTGTACCACAAATTGTGAACACAATGGGAACAAAATGTTAGCTGAGAGTCGGGCAACGTTGATTCTATACGATTTTAACACTTTTGAATAGTATGTTACCAAGTATGATTTTTCACTGTCTTGCAGGCATCTGAAGTAGAAACATTCACGGACTTGCAGGCTGTTATTTTGGTTATGACTATTATGTTATCAAAATAACACAAGCACACAAACACCATACACAGTAGAACATAAAGGATACACCTTTATGAGAATTCGCCAATTAGAATAAAACGTGCAACACATGAAAGCGAAACCTCATACACGCTAAAAATCTCTTTCACTGGTCGAGATTAGACGTGAAAAGTATGTACTTGTACCACAAATTGTGAACACAATGGGAACAAAATGTTAGCTGAGAGTCGGGCAACGTTGATTCTATACGATTTTAACACTTTTGAATAGTATGTTATCAAGTGTGATTTTTCACTGTCTTGCAGGCATCTGAAGTAGAAACATTCACGGACTTACAGGCTGTTTATTTTGTTGTGATTATTTCCTTATCTAAATACCACAAGCGCACAAACTTGATACACAGTAGAACATAAAGGATACATCTTTATGACAATTATCCAATTAGACTAAAATGCGCAACACTTTAAAGCTTTATCTAGAGCGATAGTTATTTGAAATAAAGTCGTAAACAGGTAAGACGGTGTTTACTCGATTACTGTTGCCATATATATTTAATGGTAATAAAAACAAAAACAAAAGGTATTGAGGTTGGACACTAAAAACACGTCCAGAAGATGTTACTGTTGACTCCGTAATGAGCGCTAGCTTTACGTTTAGCCATGTCTTGGAGTTCGAATCCCTCTAGCGGACACTGATATAAATCAATCGCGTTTGCAGTTAGATTAATGTAAACTCAAAAGTCTGGAGCCATGCGCAGTTTCAATGTAGCACAAACTGTTGTTACATTTGTGTTGCTAAAACTCTCTTTTACTGGTCGAGATTAGACGTGAAAAGTATGTACTTGTACCACAAATTGTGAACACAATGGGAACAAAATGTTAGCTGAGAGTCGGGCAACGTTGATTCTATACGATTTTAACACTTTTGAATAGTATGTTATCAAGTGTGATTTTTCACTGTCTTGCAGGCATCTGAAGTAGAAACATTCACGGACTTGCAGGCTGTTTATTTTGTTGTAATTATTTCCTTATCAAAATACCACAAGCACACAAACCTCATACACACTAGAACATAAAGGATACATCTTTATGACAATTATCCAATTAGATAAAAATTTACAACACTTTAAAGCTTTATCTAGAGCAATAGTTATTTGAAATAAAGTCGTAAACAGGTAAGACGGTGTTTACTCGATAACTGTTGCCGTATATATTTAATGGTAATAAAAACAGAAACAAAAGGTATTGAGGTTGTACACTAAAAACACGTCCAGAAGTTGTTACTGTTGACTCCATAACGAGCGCTAGCTTTATGTTTAGCCATGTCTTGGGGTTCGAATCCCTCTAGCGGACACTGATATAAATCAATCGCTTTTGTAGTTAGATGAATGTAAACTCAAAAGTCTGGAGCCATGCGCAGTTTCAATGTAGCACAAATTGTTGTTACATTTGTGTTGCTAAAAATCTCTTTTACTGGTCGAGATTAGACGTGAAAAGTATGTACTTGTACCACAAATTGTGAACACTATAGGAACAAAATGTTAGCTGAGAGTCGGGCAACGTTGATTCGATACGATTTTAACACTTTTGAATAGTATGTTATCAAGTGTGATTTTTCACTGTCTTGCAGGCATCTGAAGTAGAAACATTCACGGACTTGCAGGCTGTTTATTTTGTTGTAATTATTTCCTAATCAAAATACCACAAGCACACAAACCTCATACACACTAGAACATAAAGGATACATCTTTATAAAAATTATCCAATTAGATAAAAATGCGCATCATTATAAAGCTTTATCTAGAGCGATAGTTATTTGAAATAAAGTCGTTAACAGGTAAGACGATGTTTACTCGATAACTGTTGCCATATATATTTAATGGTAATAAAAACAGAAACAAAAGGTATTGAGGTTGGACACTAAAAACACGTCCAGAAGTTGTTACTGTTGACTCCATAACGAGCGCTAGCTTTATGTTTAGCCATGTCTTGGAGTTCGAATCCCTCTAGCGGACACTGATATAAATCAATCGCTTTTGTAGTTAGATGAATGTAAACTGAAAAGTCTGGAGCCATGCGCAGTTTCAATGTAGCATAAATTGTTGTTACATTTTTGTTGCTAAAAATCTCTTTTACTGGTCGAGATTAGACGTGAAAAGTATGTACTTGTACCACAAATTGTGAACACTATAGGAACAAAATGTTAGCTGGGAGTCGGGCAACGTTGATTCGATACGATTTTAACACTTTTAAGTAGTATGTTATCAAGTGTGATTTTTCACTGTCTTGCAGGCATCTGAAGTAGAAACATTCACGGACTTGCAGGCTGTTTATTTTGTTGTAATTATTTCCCTATCAAAATACCACAAGCACACAAACATCATACCAACTAAAACATAAAGGATACATCTTTATAAAAATTATCCAATTAGATAAAAATGCGCAACACTTTAAAGCTTTATCTAGAGCAATAGTTATTTGAAATAAAGTCGTAAACAGGTAAGACGGTGTTTACTCGATAACTGTTGCCATATATATTTAATGGTAATAAAAACAGAAACAAAAGGTATTGAGGTTGGACACTAAAAACACGTCCAGAAGATGTTACTGTTGACTCCATAACGAGCGCTAGCTTTACGTTTAGCCATGTCTTGGAGTTCGAATCCCTATAGCGAACACTGGTATAAATCACTCGATTTTGCAGTTAGATGAATGTAAACTGAAAAGTCTGGAGCCATGCGCAGTTTCAATGTAGCACAAACTGTTGTTACATTTGTGTTGCTAAAAATCTCTTTTACTGGTCGAGATTAGACGTGAAAAGTATGTACTTGTACCACAAACTGTGAACACAATGGGAACAAAATGTTAGCTAAAAGTCGAGCAATGTTAATTCGATACGATTTTAACACTTTTGAATAGTATGTTATCAAGTGTGATTTTTCACTGTCTTGCAGGCATCTGAAGTAGAAACATTCCCGGACTTGCAGGCTGTTTATTTTGTTGTAATTATTTCCTTATCAAAATACCACAAGCACACAAACCTCATACACACTAGAACATAAAGGATACATCTTTATGACAATTATCCAATTAGATAAAAAAGCGCAACACTTTAAAGCTTTATCTAGAGCGATAGTTATTTGAAATAAAGTCGTTAACAGGTAAGACGGTGTTTACTCGATAACTGTTGCCATATATATTTAATGGTAATAAAAACAGAAACAAAAGGTATTGAGGTTGGACACTAAAAACACGTCCAGAAGATGTTACTGTTGTCTCCATAACGAGCGCTAGCTTTATGTTTAGCCATGTCTTGGGGTTCGAATCTCTCTAGCGGACACTGATATAAATCAATGGCTTTTGTAGTTAGATGAAAGTAAACTCAAAAGTCTGGAGCCATGCGCAGTTTCAATGTAGCACAAATTGTTGTTACATTTGTGTTGCTAAAAATCTCTTTTACTGGTCGAGATTAGACGTGAAAAGTATGTACTTGTACCACAAATTGTGAACACTATAGGAACAAAATGCTAGCTGAGAGTCGGGCAATGTTGATTCGATACGATTTTAACACTTTTGAATAGTATGTTATCAAGTGTGATTTTTCACTGTCTTGCAGGCATCTGAAGTAGCAACATTCACGAACCTGCATGCTTTTCATTTGTTTGTGACTGTTTTGTTGTCAAAACAACACAAGCACACAAACTTCATAGTACACAGTAGATCACAAGTGATACCACAAGCACCAAACTTGATATAAGGCAGAGCAAGTGCAGAAATGATGCACTTGTTTGAAAATTATCCAATTAGAATGAATTTAAAGCATGTAATTTTGTAAAGAAAAAAAAATGGAAGAGACTTGATTGTTGACACTCTAATATTCTAATTATGTATTTTACTAACCTTCTTGTAGGTAATTTCAATTCAAATGTGAGCGCAAAGGGGAATCCGTTTAAGACTGTTCTAAAGTGATAGTTATTTGAAATAAGGTTGTTCACCGGCAAGACAGTGTTTACTCAATTACTGTTGCCATCCAGCTGTTGCTAATCAGGAAAATCTTTAATGTGTTCCCTTTTTGTATTCAACAGCGATAAGAAAAACAAAAAAAAAAGACGCAAAAGCTTGGACACCAAAATTTCGCCCCGTAGATGGGACTGTTCATTTGATAACTAGCGCTAGCTATATGTTTTGCCATATCTTAACTTCTATCAGTCGATAATGACAAGAACCCCAGGGGCCATATCGCACACCTGAGCAACAATAGGCATGATAAAACCAGCTTAATTGAGTCATCATACAACATATATAGACAATATGGTATAATAAATGTCAACCCTTTATAAATAAAAATCTATTTTCCACCTGGTTGTTCCTATGTTTATAATCAAGTGCCATTTGAATATGATGATTATATAGTCAAAATACATGTTGAGCATTGCAGATTTAAAAAAAAACCTCTAAACAATTGCTTTCTTTAAGAAATAAATCTACATTAAACTTTAAACTCCTTGTGAGACCCAAGAATCGTCCAGACGCGAAAGTCTTAACATTTTACAAGAATAAGCAATGTGACAAAATGCTTGCATATGGGTAAAACCATACATGTATGTGATAACATTTCAGGTTTTGTGAATAATTAAATTTTTTTCCTTAGTACAATGGGATGCCCAAGATTGGCCCCAACCGACTCCTCAGGATTTTGATTTAAAAAAATTTGAATCTACACTATCTGAAGTTGTTTCCGATAAAGTTGCATTTTTTTTAAGCAAATGGTTTTTAAGAATTTTTTTATCTATATATTCCTATTAAAAGTTCCCCCTGTCGTGATCCAATTCTACCCTCGGAGATAATGAGTTAAACAGATTTGAATTTATACAAGCTGAGGATTCTTTCACACAGGTTTCAGCTGTCCATGCTGATTGTTTTCTGAACAGATTTTTGTTTAAAATTTACTTAATACATTCCTATGTAAAATTTCGACCTCCCGTTGTGGTCCCATCATACCTTCGGGGGTCCTAATTTGAATTTGAATCTACATTACCTGAGAATGCTTCCACATAAGTTTCAGCTTTGCTGGTTGATTGATTTCCTAGAAGAATGTTTTTAAGGATTTACTCTATATATTCCTATGTAAAAATTCGCCTTCCCGCCGTGGTCTCACCCTACCCCGGGGAATCAGGATGTTCAAAAGGTTCGCGGGTAGGTTAAGGCAACTCCGAGTTTAATGACCGTCAAAATTATGATCAATTTAAAAACTGTTTATTTTTATGAAAACAGTGCTGAATATTAATACCAAGTGAATGTGTTCACCAGGATTTTATTTTTCTACTTCGGAATCGACTCGATCTTTGAAGCTGTCGTACCATGGTATCATGTGACAGTTAAAAATAGATCACTTTTTTACCTTAACAAATAATCAAAAAGTGTAACACTACCCCGAAGTTCATTTGTATGTTTGCTACAATAATTCGATCGGCAATTAGTTCATGTTTATTAGTATTACTGCTAGAATCCTATTGTTAATCGCATAAAATAAATATTGTAAATATTTATCGGAAACCCTCTCAACTTCTATAATTGCATTGAAAATACTACGTATTTTTCGTTTAAAACAACAAGCACAGGATTCTAGCAGCACTTTTCAAGTAGTTTAGGTCATATACCGTTGATATTTACCAAAGTCATCTTTCATAATATCCGGGGTAGTGTTACACTTTTGCCTTTTTTGTACAGACTGGCAGAGGAAAGGCTGGTCAAGCCATATAAATGTCATTCTGCTTACCTTATAAAACTCGCTGAATAAACAAAATACCCATGCCTGTATTATCCTGATAATATCCTAACTGACAGTTATCTAAATCTTATGTATCTGTATTGAATAAGTCTTATTAAGGCATTGTTTACACTGCATTCCGATGATTTGTCTCCCGACATGATCTTCTCTATTAAACATGCTTGTGACGTCATCAATGATAATTATACATAATAGAGAGAAATCGAAGATATATTCAGTTAGAAGAGTTTCTTGTGATATTTTATGCCTGTAGTTTTTACAATTTAAATCAGAGATAAAGTTAAAATCGACAAGTTTCTGAGTAAAATATGACATCATGCTGCTTATTGTGACGTCATATTGATCAGAGGAATTTGATCGCTGAAAGTTGCCTTATCATACCCGCGTTGAATATATTATACTATACCTAAGAATGCTTCCACATAAGTTTCAGCTTTGCTTGTTGAAAGGTTTCTGAGAAGATTTTAAAAGCTTTCCTCGATATATTCCTATGTAAAAATTCGACGTCCCATCGTGGCTCCATCATAATTTTCACAACTATGAATCCAAATTACCTTAGGATGCCTCTACATAAGTTTCGGCTTTCCTGGCCAAATGTTTTTAATAAAAAAATTCACGAACATTTTCAATAATTTCTAGTTATTTTCCTTTGTAAAAGGGCGTGGTCCTTAAATGTAACAACTTTGAATCCTCCTTCCCTAATGATATTTGTGCTAAGTTTTGTAGAAATTGGCCCAGTGGCCCGTTGGAGAAGATGTTGGGAATGTGAAAAGTTTACGGACAGATGGACGCACAGACAGACATAAAGACGGACGACAGACAAAATGTGATCAGAAGACCTTATTGAGCTTTCAGCAAAGATAAACTTAAAACTAGATAATTTGAAGCTGAGTGCATCTTAACTCCTCAAGAGGCTCATAAAATTGTGAACCTATTTGGAACGAAATTTAGTTGGGAGTTTGAAAACTTTGATGCAACACGATTGAAGTTAATTGAAACAGAATGTTAGCTGACTGTAGGAAAAGGCTTATGTAAAACGTGTTTAATAATTTGTTATAGTAAAGTGTCATATGTGTTTATTCATCTGAAATAGGAACATTCATTTCGGTATTTCGGTATAAAAGTGTCCAAGCATACAAACTTTATACACAATAAAGTGTAAATGATACACTTGAATGAACAATTCCAGAGAGAATTAAATGCACGTCACTTATATAATCTAAAATAGCAAAGGTAGGAAATGGATGAGAATATATTGTCAAAACTCCCTTATTTGGTTTTTTATTTCGACATCAATATGCTTGCTTTTTAATTCAAATGTTAGTGCAATGGCAAACAGTTTAAGCTTGTTCGTCAGTGATTATTATTTGAAAAAAGGTATGTCCACAGAATGTCATCTTGCGATTATCAGTTTAAAGGGGCCTAAAGTTGATCCTTTATATTATGTATCTCCAAACAAAATAATTAACTCGTAAACCAATAGTTTTGGGCATTCACAAGACCAATCTGACAAAGAGTCATACGTTTAGCTAAAGATTGTCAAACAGGACAGAGTGCATCCACAAAATACTTTGCCTTGACGAAGTCAAATCGCGTAATCAAATTTTACACTTCAAATCCCGTTTGCAAAAAAATAAATCGTAAGAAAATGTGTTTAAATGGTTTAACTGCTGCAACGTTACAAAAGGTATGCAATTCTTAATAATATTTTTAAGGAAAGGATCTTTTCTGGTTTTCGACTTGTCAAACGTAAATTTGATTAATTGTTCATTAAATCAAGATGAAAGTATATTAAAATAGTATATTTTACTTTCTTTTTTATTATGATACAACTTGGCATAGAAAAAGTAATCAATGTTTAGAATCTAACAAGGACTATATTTTTTGGCATAATATTGGCGTAGGAAAATATCACATGTTTTGCAATTCAGAATGGCTGCAGATTAATGAGTCTATTTTAGCATTTTAAAACAATAACATTAAGGATGACGTTTACTCAGAATGAAAAAAAATTCCACTGATGATAATGAAAAACCAACTATTGTGTGTTATAGACCTTTTATTGTAGTGTTATTTTTCATTTTTTCAAAAAAGTAGGTCAATGACCTACTTTTTGAGTTAATGTCCATTGTATATTTTTGGAAAATTAAAGGAAAATCACTTAAAATTTTACACTATGATTAAGATTTTCTTAATTGTGAAAATAATACAAATTGCTCAACACTTTTGAAAATGAAATACAATTCATGAATGGCAATAACACTAAATACATACAAAGAATTAGGTTTTCCTTCACAATTTTTATAAATATTCCAGTCCGAATTTCCTCTATCACTTTTCAAATTCCTACCCATTTTTGGTCCAATTTTACAAAAAGTTGAATGATGATAATACAAAAACATTTATAGTATTAAACTACTTATATTGATCTTATTCTGTTGGCATATAATTTATATGAGGTCAATGATCAACATTTTGAGATATGGTGTCTTTTCTCGTTTTTAAGCATATTTCAATATTTTTGAATTTATGCCATACGGTTATTATAATGAATAAATGAGGAAAAACTACCAGAAAATATGCAAAATTATATAGACTAAAATATATAATCTTAACTTTAATATTAGAGTACTTCCAAAAGTGTTTTAGCAGAAAACAAAATCTGCAAAATTTAGTCCGAATTTCCTCTGTTTGACTAAAAGTCTATTTTCGTTTTGGCATAATTTCATAATATAGTAGAAATATCAAATGTTATGTCAATAATAATTCATTTCACAGATACTTTTTGTGTTTAGAACAAATTTTACTCATGACATTGAGCTTTATAACAATCCGAATTCGAGAACTCAAACCCTGAGTAAACAACACCCTTAATGTTGAATTTTTTTTTACTAATGTGAACTGATGATATGATACTTGGGTTTCAGAATATGTTTTTGAAATATGATCTGCCTATCAAATTACATTTTTCTAAACCTTTTAACGCTCCCGTTCTATACATTGATTTTTGTGAAAAAATCACTAAAATCAGTTTTCTCTCTTATTAAAGGGTCAATATATTAGCTTTTCTGTCAATTTATTTATTTATATAAAGTCTTCATTATACATAAAATTAGAAATATTTTATTATTGGAAGCATAAAAAAATAATCAAATTTTAAGAAAATTAGAGGATATACGGGCTAACCAATATCAATTTTAGTTTAAATATTTATTCCAATTTAGTAGTATAAGCTGATAGACATTCTGATATTCTATCATTTCATTGAAGAATAGAATCTTCAAATCTTAAACAAATGTCTACAGAACTTCAAAGAGCAACACTTATTTTTATCATCCTTTACGTTGAGGAAAAAGGTAGTGACCTTGACCTGACCTTTTTGTGAAAACAAAAAAGGTTTAATTTGATTAAACTGATAAGTTATTTGGTAATATGATTAGTTTAACTGTGTCAAAATTTCATGAATTTCTTATTATAAGAAGTATGTTTGACAACGAGAAGACCCCTTCCTTAAATGTATTGTTAACCATTTAATTGTATAATTTTACATGGTTCATGATAATAGTGAATTGCTACAATATTTATTTATGAACTGATTGATATGTTGTTTTTTTTAATTTGTAACCTCCCTTAAACTTCTCGAGATTAACTGTGGGGTGCTGTCTGGGAGGGGAACATACTTCACCAGCAACTTTATTAATCTGTAAATGCCTTTGCAGGGGTAGAGTAGTCCGTATAAATAGATGTAAATTGCCTAAAACGGTGTAGTCTAGTGTTGAAGATGTCGGAGGCTCAATCTAGACGGGCACTAGATAGATTTGTAATTAAGTTTTACATTATTTATTTATTTGGATTTACCGAGTGGCACTATTTATATTACCGACGTTCTTGGTAAAATTATTCCACACCAAGGACTGTTTGATAAATAATATAGTGATAGCCTTTAATTAAATGGCTATCTTTCCCCTGTTATATAAAATTAACCGGTTTGCACCTAAATATTAACCAAGGTAAAATATTTTGGTAGTTTGGTTACTTGGTTAATTACCGAGTCCACTTAAATATTTACCAAGGTGGAGTCTGTGTGATTGGGTTGCCAAGTAAATCACCAAACATCACCACAACATTTTCCGAGGTGTTTCATTGATTAATAATCTATTTATTGTGTATTTTTGTTTATTAGATGAAGAATATCAAATTATTATTTTTAGATTTATAGCATGTCGACTCAATATATCGAGTATCTGGGTCGCATGCTGACTGACGTTTTTCGTACTAATTGCTTGAACATAATTATTCACCATGTTGTCTACGGACTTTTCCGTTATTCTCCCGATTAAGACAAAGAACACACGGCGGGTGTGACCGGTCAGCACAGGATGTTCACTCTTCCTAGGCACCTGATACTACCTCCGTGGCGCTCTGCTTTGAAATTGTATTTCGTTATAAGGATTTTTTAGATGGTTGACAGTTTGTTATTTTTTTTATTGTAAATAAACTGTATATGAGGTTTTTGGTCCTTCGTTGTTATTAAAACTATAAAATATATAAAATATAAATTTGGTATTTATCAATTCTGGGAAATTCATAGTTTTCGCCAGGATCAAATACCCTAGAAATAAAACTGTGTTGACGTGTTTGCCTCGCGTCATAATACTCGTAAAAGATATTTTCTATTTAAGGCGTGACTACTTACAAAGCAGCAAGATGTTTTTTAATGTCCCGAGCTTTAAATTTCATTTAGAGATAATGACATATACATTATTTTTAAATGCTTTCTGTCTAAAAAAAAAATACTGTTTGATAACAGTTTTATCAATGTACATTTATTGTATTTCAATTCACTCTTAATCTAAAGTTCTATATGTATTCTTCCAAATTACATTTGAAATTACAATTGCTTATAAACATACTGATAAATTTTATATCTATGAAATCTACCCCCCCCCCCCCCTCCAAAAAAAAAAGGAATTAATTATATCGAAAATCTTCTTTGATGATTAAAAAAATATGTTTACTTATAGAAATGCAAAAAAAGTTATTTTCTCGATACGAATGCAGCTTCCTGGTTCTTAATGTTCTTTATGTTATTATTTTTACCTGCCATAGAAAAGCCGGTCAGATTAAATGTATATAGATGAATGAATTAAATGGGTTTTTTGTAGACGAATATTTCATTCTCATAGCTTTCATTTTATAGCATTTTAATCTTTAGTTAATATTTAATTTTTGACATCAATGTATTTTGTTATCAAGGTAAGTGCTGAATTTTTTGCTATTAAAATGTGCAGTCTTATATAGACGAATGAATCTATTGAAAAGAAATAGTTCTTATTGATTAAAGTGCTTACATAAGTCTATTAGTAAAATGTTTTTATTACATGTATTTTTATAATCAATGTCTTCATATAGAAACGGTTTCATCTGTTTCAGCCCATTACATCCATAAATTACTGTTAACTCCTGCCATTTTTTTTTATATGAACAGTAATTCTGTGTTCCTATTTTACAAATTGAACTATTTTCTGACCTCGTCTTCGTGATATAACTCAAATCTAATGAGCGGATAAAACACTTAATGCTCATTTGATGATTTAATGCAATTATAATATATGAAAAAATGTTATTAAAACGATGTTAATGATAACTATATAACAAATGTTGAAACAATAATACCTTGATTTAAAAAGATTTACCTTTTATTTGATAATTAATACTTTTACTGCTACTACTACTACAACTTCTTTTACTACTACAACTTATTATATTTTTTTGACAAAAGTCGATCCTCAAATTAATAGGAAAATCATAGAAATAATATGAACGAGTATATTATTAATGAACTCTTTTTAAATTAAATTTGTTGATTAAAAACAATAAAACTATCAGATCACTGTGGGCGTAACATATATTAAAAATATTTATTTTTACATACATACATTGTTGCCGGAGGACACAATTACATGTACAAGGTAAGAAGTTAAGCTTTTTAAATAATCAAATTATGACTCGCAAGACTGGCAATGCTCTCAGTACTTTGATTTATATATAATGTGGGTTAAAACGAAGGATAACTCTTTCAAACTAACTGCGCGATACATTGTTTACGGCGTTTTGTGTTTATTTAAATCAAACTTAAGGCATGTTTTGTTACTTGAAGTAAATATAAGAGACAACGATTTCTTTGAAACGACAACAATTTGCACATTTGCGCTATCCTTATGTGCAAAAAAATGAATGATTAAAAAACGATCGACAACAAGCTATATAACAGTCATATAGTAAACAAGACGATACCCTGTATGAGAAACTTTTCCAATGATATCAATGTAATATTCCATCTTTTTAAATCATTAATCTGTTATTCAAACACTAAAGCATACATATGTTTGAGTTTTCTTAACTTATGTTTACTTATTATTTACATTATAACAGCGTAGATGTAAATAAGACTGCTACAGTTTTCCCCCTTAACGGCCGCTAACGTTGGTCAAATGTGAAAAAAAGTTGCAGGCATCTAAAGTAAAAATTTTTGAAACTACTTCATATTCCTTAGAGGATGGTGAAAATTAAAATTCATATATCTTTTTTATCAGCTCTCAAAACCTTTTGAAATCTTAAGAACACCCTTAGATTAGTCCACTCTAACATATTAGCGCGTAAAAATCATAGAAAATATTTGCAAAAGTTCCTTTCTAACCGACAGCCTGCAAGACAGTGATTTTACATACTCCGGCGCTAAGCCGGGAACCGTAGTTATATATATATATATATATATATATATATATATATATATATATATATATATATATATATATATATATAAAGCACAGATACATTCACCTTATTGGAGCTCCAACTCCGCCCCGGCCGGGGCTTGAACTCACGACCTCTGGAACCCATTCTCTTATCAGTGAGCGGCCACCGCGCTAACCAATGGGCCCTCTAGGCAAGACAAAAATCTTGCTTTCGATGACAGAGGGAAACTAGCGCGCTGGTTGCTCACTACACGGTCGTTTGAGATACAGCTGCATTCCACCTGTATCTCCAAAAAGGTGAATTTCTCTGTGCTTTATGTATATCTTTATCATTCACTATGGGCAGGTGTCGCCTGTGTTGTTTAAAAGACTCTCAGAATTGTTGGTGACGTCGGCGCTAGATATGCATTAGTCCAACTCTAAAAATATAAAACAGTAAATCCCCCCCTAAAAAAATAACCAAGATGAGTATTTAACATCATGATAAAGTAGCTTTTGCATAGACATGTGATAAACTATATCAAAAATATCAAGAAGAATATTTTTTTTGTCTTTAACGGCGTGATAATTTGAGAACTATAATAACTCAAAAACAGCTCACTTCCTCTGATATAAAATAGGGACTTAATCCTTAGAAATTAATACATGGTGTGTAGTAAAAAGAAAAAAAACAAAATTGTCCATGACAAAATGACAATAACAAACTGTCAACAATCTTAAAAATCCATAAAACGACATACAAATTCAAAGCAAAGCAACATGGATCACTAAAAAGATAGAGGTAGGATCAAGTGCCATGGAGATGTGAGCATCCTCTGCTGACCGGTCACACCCGCCGTGTGCTCTTTGTCATAATCTGGGGAAAAAACGGAAAAGTCCGAAGACAATTAGGTGATAATTTATGGTCTACATGTAACAATTAGTATGAGAAACGTCAGTCAGCATGCGACCTAGCAGAAGACTGTATTTGCTGACGAGGTCGTTGTATCGACCATAGAACTTACGAAAAGATGACTTCAAACGAGACTGTTGATAGTCCTGTTTAATCAACTTGTTTGTCAGTAGTTTGCCTCGCCTAAGCAACTGTTCATACGAATAGCATGCCCTTGTGTATCGAATTAACGGAGAGACAAAACCACCATAAGCAGGTGATGAAGGTACATATATTGCTACATAAGTAAGACAAGTTGACAATAGAAAAAATTGAAGTCATCGTTTTTATCATAAAGTTTTGTTGTTAGGTTACCATCAATGTCCATTTCCAGTAAAAGATCCAATATGAAACAGATGACGCAGACTGAGTGGTATATTTAATTCAAGTTCACTGGGATATATCGAGTCGACGTAAGTATGGAAATAAAACTTGTTAATTGATAAAAAAATACGTCGTCAATATACCTGAATGTTGAGCTGAAGGCCACAGCCAGTTATTTATTTTTTTCACGTATTAGTTTTTGAAAAATTGTTAAATGAATACATGTAATTTTAAAGAGGTTAACTTAACGCTTTGTGTAATGTAATCAAAACTATACTGGCACTGTACCAGTTATTGGCTATAATTTTACGTTTTCTTTTCGTGTTTCCTTATTTATTGATATACTGGATTAAAACTTTTCATACTTTAAATTCTGAACTCTTTATTTATCCATCGGTTAGATTACATCATTGTTTAGAACCCAAAACATATTGTTTCTGTGCTTTTTAGCACGCCCCGAATTTGCCGAGGTTTTATGATTTACTGTACCAGTTATTGGCTTCGTGATAATAACATAGTAAAATCCTTGTACATGTTGATTTTATATTCTGCAATGTGTAAATTGAATTATGTCCCTTGCGGGGTCAGCCTATAGGTCGAAGGGGTTATTATACATAAACAAAACTCATATAATTATTTGTTTATTATCATACGGTAATACACAAAATCTTAAACTAATCAATACATAATTATACAATCATGCGTTCAACTGCGCCATGAATCTCTCGGAATATAGTGAGTTCCTTTTGTTTATAAATTTAATATGTAATAATAGTATATGCCAAATCAAAGAAGGGGTATAATTACTTATCACAAAGAGGTCATATTCTATTTTTAACTTATTATGTCACTTCCCCCACAGCTGAAAGAGCAAAGATGTAATTCAGCGGTAAACAATGATCGTTAAAGCTCATGTTTAAAACATATTGAAGAAAGTTTTCAAGCAAACTAACTTTTCTTTATTCGAAACAGACGACTGAATTAAAAAATCTCGGATATTTGCGTGCTATAAACCCGAACCCACAGTTTAGCCGATATCTGGTCTTAGCCAATAACTGGTACAGTACCAGTAGTATACGCGACCGGAAGCTTGGCCAAAGTGCTACACAAAGTGAATCGAAGTATTGCGTGTACTGAAAGATGTGCCAATAGGATAAAAGTATTAATACTATATAAAATACTATATAAAAATTATGTTATCACACCTTTGAACAAGCATGACTATTTATCTATTATAAAGATATATATTGTTCCTTACTCTATTAAATAAAGCTTTTTTGAACAGTTTGGATCTGGGTAAAAAGTCATTTTATTACATACATAGTCAAAAATACAGGTGTTTTGCATATGTGATACAGATGACATCACAAAACTCGTATGGGCCTCCGGGGCTGATACAGGTTATCAGTCCTAGGGCTGATACGGATCCGTATCACACCCCTTGCAGAAATCCTCTGCCTTTTTTTTTTTCGTTTTTCGGCATTTGTGCATGTTTACAGACGAAAAGTTACCGTCCACATTTTTAAGTGCAGTTGAAAACTTCAAATGCTAGTAAATGTTTAAGAGAAGTTCATTTTACAAACTGAGGAGATTCCTGTTATGTAGCTACATGTTTGGTAAAACAATAAGTCCTCTTTTTTTCTATTTAATATATGCACAGACTACTTTCAATTAATTCTTTAAATACATTTGTTCAAGTTGATGTTTTTTTTGTTTGTTGTTGGGTTTTTTTTCAATTTATAACTAAGTATGTAAAAAATAAAATAATAGATACCCTTTTTCCATGTCACAGCCTGTATCAGCCCCCGATCAATATCATCACTTCGGCCCTTGGGCTGATACTGGCTGTGATATGGAAAGGGTATGCATTATTCTCTATCTATTTAATGACAACAATTTACTGGATCAGTAGTTTGAAAGAAAAATATTTTAGGAGAAGTACATGTAATTTTGTACACTTTGCGTCATACAAGGACGTCGCCCTCTGGTTCTGTATGCTTTAAAATAAGGTTCCTAATGGAAATATTTGTGATATTGTGATAACAATATGCATACCCGACGATGCATGCCATATTTCATCCTTAAAATCCTATAATTTCTTAACTAAACAAATGTGTGATCTTGAGTTGACATTACCGTTATCATCCTACATTTTTATAAACATGCAATTGTATTTGTTGTTGCGCGCTTTTCAAAGGGGATGAAACCTATGAACGGTGAAAGTTTTACTCTTATACCATAACTTCTGGTAATTTTTTTTTTACTAAAAATCGCAAACATTTTATGATAGCTATATGATTGGATCCCCTAGCTTTTATACATGTTAACCGATTATTTGATTAATTTCAAATGCAGTCCTTTACTCGGTAATATATGATTTCAAACCTGATAAATAACTGATTTTTTATTTTATCAAAAAATCGCAAAAAACATATTGATGGAAGAGGTATCATAACGCCTCCAGTACTGTTTTATAAAATTCGACTTGGGGTTATTTGGAGTGTTATGATATTTAATTTATTGGGATCCTCGAGATCTTTGTTCTAACATGCCCACACCTGGCGTATGCCCTAGCCAAGGTGTTTCCGGAATGTCTCCTCCTCTACCTGGGGAGTAGCCCGTGTCCCGGTCTGTATAAAAAGAGGAGGCAGAACGACAGCTTCCAGATGACTACTCTTTTATTTAGATATAACAATTTAATATTACATTTTACATGTAACAATAAATATCAATATCAATTACAATGAAATATATCAACATTAATACTCATTACAAAAATATCTGAAAATAAAATATAAGTTAAACCCTCTGAATCTATTAACTTCATTTTTGAGAATGCGCACAAGCGTTATAAATTATCTTACCTGTATAAAAAGAGGAGGCAAAAAGGCAGCTTGCAGATGACTACTGGAAAGCCATGTTTCCCGCATCCCCATCTTATATACGCACGGATACTGGGCTACAACATTCTCTTCCTAATAAGTAAATGCGATCAAGTGCATACTAATGATCTGACACACCATGGTCAGTAGTAGCGTTTTATTTAGATTTCTGACCCGGCGTCGACAGGCTCATCACTGGACTTAACACATTTCTCCATGAACATAAATAAACATACGTTATCTATATAACGCATGTACTTTCTATAGAATTTCTTTTATGACAGAGGACTGGATTTTCCCATTTTCCATCTTATTTTACATGTAAAGTGATTTTATCAATTAAGATAAAGAATAATTCAATACTCCTCACCATATGGGCTCAAATTTGAAATATAATCCTTACTGACATGAAAAAATTTGTTTTAATTAATTATTTTTCCCAACCACTTTAGCTTCTTATTAAATTACACACATGGGTATTCTTAGAAAGGGAGGGCATTGGTTTGTCTAACATTAGAAGGCAGATGTTTTGAGCTTGTACAGGAACTCTACAGCACTGCAAAATACAAATCTTAATGCAAACATTTCCAACAACTTGACAACAAACTTACGGACCGCTTTCAATTGCGAGAACTTGAATGAGATAAATAACGAACTGAGGGTGGCTTTTATTATTTATCTGAGACATATAATAGTTTAAGTATTTATGTAACAGCAGAGGGATCGCACTTTACTGTAACACACCAAGGTACACATAATCTCAAGTTTATTACATGTACAAGTCGTGCATAAATCAACAAAAAATAAATGTAATTAAAGTTATACAAGTTCTATTAATTTAAATTGTGTGACAAAATGCATAAGAAATTAAGCATGAAAGAACTTTGGTGTAGACCTATTACTCATTATAACGTATTTTTTAGTAAAGATTCGTTATTTTTTGTCATTTGACTATTAAACCCCTGTCACACCTGAGCTGCGTCCTCACGGCGAGCCGGTGTAATGAAGAATAATGACCCCCGTAGAATAATGACCGGGGGTCATTTTTCGACATAGAATAATTACCCCCCCTAGCTGAAGAATAATTGGATTTTTCTGAAGAAAAAAGACCCAGGGGTTATTTTTCTTCATGTTCAACATGAAGAAAAATGACCCCCATAGAAAAATGACCCCCCCCCCGTAAACATGAATAGAAATTGGTTACACCGTATCCAAGATATGACGTTGAAATTTACTTAATTTTTTGCACTCTGTTCAACTGATTTTGAAGTTATAAACACCGAATTTGTAAATAAATCGCTGTATATAGTTTTTCATACCCGTAGCAGGCACACAAAAAACACTCTTATATTGCCACAAATTGATTGTTAACTGTTACGTCACTTCTCTCATCGACATACGTCGGGGAATGACGCAAATAAAGACAGATTCATACACAATGAGGATATTGTGTGATAATTAACGAACAATAATCATGAAAGAATAATTGTTGTAATAATATAAGCAATATTCACTGGTGAATGAATTGTCAATCTTAGAATGATGCATGTATATATCTTTATGGAAAAAGACTAAGGGGACAAATAACGTTCGATTATAATAAGTAAAGATTTTTTCTAAAAGCGTTGATAAGAGGTTAGGGTCCATGTTAGGGGTTTATATCCCCCTTGATTTTGATCACACGATCTTTATTGTATCCAAGGTTACCAATGCTCATACAAACTATTGATGCATTAATCATCTTGATATTAACTAAACTTACTAAAGTATGCCGACAATAAAGTAAAATATATTTTCTGTACGGGTACTTTCAATACTTTGACGATTTTCCTTATTGGCTGTTAACCTCTACTGGCGTAATGGCTGCTGTCAGTGCCTACTAACTTCAGCTTGGTTATAATGCCTAACAGTGGATTCAACTTTTCATAATTTTAGTTTCATCATTAATTCCGCGTGATGCACTTGCATACCCAGCAGTTTGTTACAGTGGAAATTCTAAATGCAAGTATAATTCATGAACAATATGAAAAATATAGAAGATGCGACGGCGGAGCGCGAAGATGCGAAGACGAAAGTGCTAACTTGCGATGGCGAAGAAGTGATACTACTATCGCTTCTTTGCCTTTGCAACTTCGCACTCTCGCCTTCGAATCTTCGCGCTTTCGCCTTTTTAGCTCACCGAGACGAAGTCAAGGGGAGCTTATGCTATACTCCCGGCGTTGACGTCCGGAGCTGGTTAAAGTTTTATATATATATTATCATATAACATATATATTTTTGTATCATATGATACAATATGTATAATATAATTGTATTATATAATATTTTATTTTATCCAATGATATTGTTTCATTTGATATGATACAATGTTGTATCAAATTATATTGTATCATATAATACAATATCATATTATTTATCAAATATGATACAATATCATACAATACAATATCATACTATATTATACAATATAATAACACATGTTTCAATGTTATGATGTATTATTGCAATATGATAGTGTTTCATATAATACTATATTGTATTGTGTTTTATGATATTGTATTATTTGATCAAATACAATAATGTATAACACAATACAATGTCATATCATACGTTACAATATCATATCTCACAATTTTACTGTATTGATTAACATATGATCATATGATTATCATACAATTTTTTAACAGATGATATGCGATAAAGTGTCAAAACAGAATCCATGAATATCCAAGATCATAAAGGATGGTTTTCATATAATATGATAAAGGTGGTCTCATAAAGGTGATGCCTCGTAATGGTGATGCCTCGTCGCGGTGAGCCTTGTAATCTGTGATTACCTATATTCTATCGTTGCGGAGCTCTCTACCGTTTAAGGGTTCCGAGGCATATTTTGGAGATTTTGTTTTTATAAAATTAATAAAATTAAATAATTCAGAGGGATAGGGTCCGGACACCCTCTCCCCTTTTACTGCATGAAATTATTAACATTGAATTTTCCCGGGGGACGGACCCCCTCTCCCCCCCTCTAGATCCATGCATGAGCAAGGAGTGTCGCATAATGAAATTAGATTGTTACTGTGTTTGGTCCACGGTAAACAGACGGCTGGTAAGTGATAGGAGTCTGGAAGTGCACACATGTATTTACACATTATGGTGGACATTAAATTTTGTGTGGAGTATATAATGATTAGGCATAGCCAGCACTGGTAAACATATATGTCACATGTACACATTGAAATATTTATAAACATTCATAGTAAGCGCGATGGCCTAGCGCATGTGGAACAATAATAGCCTGGATTAATCGAAAAACCTTGGCGAGTACGGTGCCTGCATTAAATTCTATGTAATCGACCGAGACTTGCTGAATGCAATCAAAAAAGGCGAAGGCGAAAGTGCGAAGATGCGAAGGCCAGAGTGCGAAGTTGGGAGGGAGCGATAGTAGTATCGCTCCTTCGCCTTCGCACTTTAGGCATCACATCTTCGCGCTTCGTCGTCGCATCATCGCACTTTTGCTCCTTCGCCTTCGCACTATCGCCTTTGCAACTTCGCATCTTCGCCCTATATTAAGGTCGGAGTGGCCCTATCGGAACACCATATACTTAGATATATGTAAATGTAATTGTTAAAGGGGCACGATTTTGGTCAAATTCTATTTTTCTGTTTTCATTATTTACAATGCTTAAGGAAAGCATTTCTACTGATCAAATGATTTGAGGTCAGTTGTAAAGTTATAGGCAAGATACAGGGCTCACAATACTCTGTCATGTAAACAAGGTTCGTGCCCTGTTGTTGTTTACATAAGTTCAATATACCAGTAAAACATCTTTTTCAAGCTGATTTGTCTATCTTCTTATTCATTTTAAGCATAAATAAACAGTTCCTTACGTTTAACGCATTCATTAGGTCTAAAATTAGAATTTTCACTTCAACATTCAAAATGTAACGAATGACACTCAAATGTTGGTTGCCTATTAAAAATACCTTACTAAAGCATTGTGAACATTAAGATCGGAAAATTTTTTTTGACTAAAATCGTGACCATGCCCCTTTAAGATGACAACCATACCCCGATACAATACGTCAATGTCTTGTTATAACGGAAGGATTTTAATTTTCTAAGCTATACCCCTTCTTTCACTTTAAGTTTATTTGAATATGAATTATAATTTCCGTTACTTTCTGTAAACTGCAGCAGTAAAAATTACAATAGTGTAAAGACTATTTCACAAATAATAAAAAATATACTGAAAAACTTTAATCTACAAGGGGGTCATTATTCTACAGGGGTCAATTTTCTTCATGTGGAGTGTGCTCATTTTTATGAAAATGACACTTATTCTTCAGGCAAAGGAGTCATTTTTCTACGTAGAATAATGACCGGGGGTCATTTTTCTGCGTAGAATAATGACTGGGGGGTCATTATTCTACGTCGAAAAATGACCCCCGGTCATTATTCTACGGGGGTCATTATTCTTCATTACACCGGCTGCGTCTTTTAATAATGTAAAACGCCAAGGTATACGCAGTCGAGTCTCCTACAGCGCCGTAACAACGCAACGGCATCTTCGTCCGTCGCAGTGGGATCGCATTGAACATTTAAGAACGCCATGCGACGGTGCACACTTTGAATATACACAAAGTACGCGCCGTGGCTCTGCGTTCTAAAAACACGCCGTAGAAGCGTTGTGAAGTCGCCGTGACAGCGCCGTAAGGTCTCCACCAGCGCCACGAAAGCTCCGTCGACGCGCTCAAGGAACGCAGCTAATCGCAGTGTAGACGCAGTGATAAGTCAATTATTTCGGAGTCCTTTGGGATCTCACTGCGTCACTATCGCAGTATGGAATTAATGTAATTTGGTTCTGATGTTTTCACATATTTTCTAACAACTAATAACGGATCTTTTTTGTAGACCTGACTACTAAGAGTTTTGTCCTAGTCCTTCACAAATTGTTTAGAAGTAACTATGTTTCAACAAGATATCTGTGAGCCAATTCTCACTAGTGATACCCCCGCTCTGATGTGAATATGCAAAATAAGCAAAGTTGACATTTTACAGAAAGCTGGCATCCCACAATATGGCATGCCAAAACAAATAGTGTGTAAAAATTTCAAGCATCTGCGATAAATAGCTGCTGAGAAATCTTTGACGGAAATTTGTTTGAAAAACTTGGCTAAAAATAAACATAAAGTCGTCATTTAACACGAAGTTGACGTCCGATTGGTACAAAAATAAATCCCACGATATAGCATGCTTATACAAATACTGTGTAAAAATTTAAAGCATTTGCGATAAACAGTTGCTGATAATTCTTTGACAAAAATTTGTTTGAAAATGTTTGCTAAAAATAAACAAAGTCATCATTTAACAGGAAGTTGACGTCTGATTGGTACAAAAATATATCCCACGATATGGCATGCCTATACAAATACTGTGTAAAAATTTCCAGCATCTGCGATAAATCGTTGCTGAGAATTCTTTGACAAAAATTTGTTTGAAATGTTTGGTTAAAAAATAAGCAAAGTCGTCATTTAACAGGAAGTTGACCTCTGATTGGTACACAAATATATCCCACGATATGGCATGCCTTAACAAACACTGTGGTAAAATTTTAAGCATCTGCGATAAATAGTTGCTGAGATAAATGCGACACATTTTTTTGTTACGGACGGACAGACAGACAGACAGACAGACACGGGTAAAACAGTATACCCCCCTCTCCTTCAGAGCGGGGGTATAATTACAATGTACCTTTTCATAAAATCCAAACAATTTTTGATATTTTATTTACTAGTTGTAAGTTCGTCTTTGTTTCCCATACAATTGTACAAGTCAATATTAACCTACCAAGAAATAAAGAACGTCTTGTGCACGCAGTCAGCGAGCAGAGCACGCCGTTGACGCGCGGTAAAAACTCCTACACGTCATGAGCGCTAGGCGGAGACTCAGCGAGAGCGCCGCTAATCGCCGAGTATAACTCGGTGGAAACGCAGTTACACGCCGTGGGAGCTCTGTAAGAACGCCTCGGTCGCCGTTAGGACGCCGTGATATCTCCACTTCTAAAATTTTCAAATAAAACTATATTTTTTCTGAATTTTCCTTGCGATCTTACGGCGATTCCATGAATTTTACAACGCCGTGAACATGCCGTGGGGACGCAGTTTGGTGTCAGGGCCTTTATGAATACAGTTATATTTATATACACTCAGTTCTTTTCCCTTGACAAATACGAAAGTTGATCCAAAAGTAATGTCACAGGTGCGGTAATTCGTGCAAAATCCGCGTAAAGTGACAAAAAATACGTACTTTGAAACTTTTATCTGTGTCAATTAAGATATGAACATTTTAATGCATAACTGTATTAAACACGATTGTTATGGAAAAGAGAATATACATTTATTTCATTCTGTCAAATATATAAAGATCAAACATAAATTAAAAGACAAATTTTTTTTTTGCTTTTTAAAGATAATCAATATTATTGATGTGTTATAGAAGCTACCGCATGTGTCTTTGGCTAGACATATGAACCATTGCAATTATACACGGTAGTTACATTTGTAAAAATACAAATTTGTTCATTCAATACAGCATTGATCGATTTACTTCATTCAGTTTAACACGGTACAATCACTAAATGTCTAGTATTTAGCCGGTTATTTATTAAATTTTGTAAGGCCTGTTATATACATCAGTTTAAGCTTTAACGGACCAAAAATATAATATGTAGGTGGCTGTTCCTAAATAATGACTCAAAATCCCTATAAGTAGTTTATTGCAACACACACTCCATCCTTGTTACCTCACAAACTTTTTGAAATAGATCTGTTCTTTTTATAAATTTCATTTAAAATACTGTTCAATTGTCATACAAACTTATTAAGCGGATATATCACGACATTTAAGGTATTTTACCTTTAATAAATGTAAATAACGAAAATTACTTGAACTGATCAGAGATGATCAATTCATTATTTTAGATATTTAAAAACCATTTTGATAGTACTTGTTTATACCTGTTGAGAACAAACTCTAGAGTGATATTTACTTCGTTATCGCTAACAATTTGTCAACAGTCCAATACAATAAAACACCCACTTTATTGCATCACACGTTACACTTACTATAAGATCTATCTTAAAATATTTACATTTTCCAGTGTCTTTGCCTGTGATAACACTACGTATCGATTTTGAACTATATAACCCATAATACAAATGACGGCAAATTGAGGCGCCAGCGGGGTTTGCTCATTTATATATAATCGTACGATGGCAAAAAATTATATAAATATAAATAATAAGTAATCATTCTTTGAATATTATGAGGTGATAATTTCGGTCGGGGCGTGATCAAATCTATCATAGAGCCCTTCGGGCTTTATTGGATTTGATCGCGCCCCAACCAAGATTATCACCTCATAATACTCAAAGAATGAATTCTTATTCCTTATATGGAGCAGTGGACGTATAAAAGTTTACAGGATGGAATAGATAAGTGCACCCGACTCTGTTTTTTTTTCTTTGGTGTTCAATACAAAAAAGTTGTCAGCCAACATATTGACATCTCCAACATAGATGTAACTGGCAGATGTAGCATTATATAAGAGAATTTTTACATTAAAAAAAGGTTAAAATGTTATATTCATCGGATACCTTTTCCATTCTTTTATTGCACCTTTTTTTCATACCAAAACTATGCGCTCTTGGACATAATTTGGTACAAATAAAATTCAAAACCCCTAAGTATTATCTCTTTCTCTCTGTGTTCACGGTAAGCATCTACATGTATATGTATTGTAGCCATGCCTCTTTAAAGGTATATTTGGAAAACTTGCGCATGAGCAAAGAATGTTCTTGGGTTTTTTCCGGTTGAGCTAGCACACTTTTATCTAACCTCAATAGAATAAAAATAGAGATGTACTTTTTCCACGTCAATACTCCGTCAAGCCTGTAAACTGTAGGATAAACTGTAGACATAGATGTAGTAAGTTTTTTTTTATGTGTACTATTTTAATTGTTTATTAAATTAAAGGAAAATTGTAAGACAAAACAATTTTAATTCTATTTACGACGAGTACGTGCTTTGTGTTGTACAGAGGTGTTGTTCACTTGGAAACCCATATTCATTTCGTCAACAATCTTAACAGTTGTTGTGCTCTCTGGGGTTCAAAGTCATGACGTTAAGAATTGCTGCAGACAGAAGGTTATGTTGCACAAATTGCTTTAATATAAGAATTAATAATACGTTAGTAATTTTAATGCATATAGTTTCTGCATCAACAACAGTTATGCTTACATTTCATGAAAAGAAAACCGAAAAAGCAAACAATCCGTATATGCTGTATTTCTCATGTATTCACAAATAGACACTATTTTTAGAATCTATAATGATAACGTACATTTAGATGTATATGCGTTTTAGAAATTAAAAAAATATTTAGTGGGATAAAATTGATTAAGAAATGTGGTACTGTTTCATTGTTTTTTAAAACATAAACAACGTAATACAATACTGCATTTGGGCAGTCCAAATTTTTTTAAATAAAATTTCTTATTAGAAAATTTGAAGTAATTTATTATTTCTTTCTTTTTTCATTTTATTTCGTATGTTATATATGTATACTCATAAAACAGGTTTACGCTTGTTAAAAATATATTTAATATGCGTTATAGTTATACAAATCATTCATAGAAACTCATTTTATTCACATCATCCTTATATTTATACACTTTTTTTTATCTGTATTGCAAAATATTCACACGTCGTTAAAGCTTCAAGTCTCTAAAGATTCTAAAATGTTGTCTTTTGTCACGGTTCTATTCATTGTGCCATTTAAATCTCAAGAACATTGTTCATTGACAATATTTATTGACGACATCTTTTATTTGGTAAACTGTAGTCTCCTTGAGAAGTAAATTGTGAGGAATCATCTGTCATGCTTCCTTTCAAAACTTGTCGTCTGAATACAGATATGTATCATAAGCTGAACAAAACGTCCTATTCATAATTCGGCAAGCGGTAAAAAAACCCTGAATGTATTAGACAATATCACTGTATGGCTTATCGTCAATGGAATATTAATTTGCGTAGACTATATTGAGCTGATTTTTATATAAACGACTGTCAATTACATACTCTCTAAGTCAATTGGAATCCGCTGAAAAGAGAATTATGGAATTGTTCTATTGCTGCAAAATTTAAAATATTAAAGAGTTTTATTTAGAAGATTTGCTGTATAGTTAGGTTTTTCTATTCATCTTTAGTAAGTTATCAACTAATGATTGAAATACAAGTAGATTGAGCAATAGTTAACATGCAAAGAGTAAACATATTTTGACATTGATATGCTAGTAGATTTAGCAATATTTAACATGCAAAGGGAAAATAGATTTTGCAATCCTACAATGATGATATGCAATAGAAATGAAAGAAAAAATAATAGTACTATACTAGTATTTATTTGGCAATTGCACCAACATTATTGATATGATAAAAGTTTTAACAAAAGTTAAAATAAAAACCGAAACAATCCGTAGAAAGTCAATAGTTCCTGAAGTACTTCCTATAGATTGTAATACCCCCCGCAAACAAAGTTTTGGGGGGGGGGGTATTTAGGAATCACCTTGTCCGTCTGTCCGTCTGTCCATCCGTCTGTCTGTGCAATCGTGTCCGGTCCATATCTTTCTAATGGAGAAACATTGGAAGTTCTTACTTCACACAAAGATTGCTTATGACCTAAGGGTGTGTCATGACCTTGACCCAAGATAATTTGGCCAAGGTCAAGGTCACTGGCAGAAAAAATGCAAAATTCGTGTCCGGTCCATATCTTTCTTATGGGGAAACATTGGAAGTTCTTACTTCACACAAAGATTGCTTATGACCAAAGGGTGTGTCATGATCTTGACGCGAGGTCATTTGGGCAAAGGCAAGGTCACTGGCTAAAAAAGTGCAAAATTCGTGTCCGGTCCATATCTTCCTTATTAAGAAGCATTGGATGTTATTACTTCACACAAAGATTGCTTATGACCAAAGGTTGTGTCATGACCTTGATCCAAGGTCAATTGAGGAAGTTAAAGGTCATTGTTTTAAAAAAAGCTAAATTCTGTCTGTGTCATGTCTTGCATTAATGGGAATATTAGAAGCTAAATTTTGACACAAAGCTTGCTTGTCTCAGGCCACATAAAACTTTTTTTGGATTATCATCCCCATCTCTCTGAAAATGACCTGCCCCGATGAACTTTTTTTTTAGGAAAAAAAATGTGTGGAAAAAAAATTTGGGGAAAAAATCGGGCTCAGTATACCAATAATTCAAAATGTTTAAATATTAAATGCTGCTTGACATGTGAATTTCATTTGATTCGAGTCATGGATGGTAACGGAAGGATGCAAATGTCCTCATGCATTAACAGTTGAATTAGATAAAATGAAATTAAAGGATATAAATTGGTTTTTTTACTCCTATTAGCATTAACAGTTTTCAAAAATAGAACATTTGTTATTTATAGAAATTGGACAGTGAAATAGATTCATCCACTATTTTCTATAATAGCAAAAATACACGGTTGTAATTTTTTTCTTAGCGGGGGTATCAATTGTGAGCTTGCTCACAGTACCTTAAATTTGATTTAGATTATGAAATTTATATTTATTACAAAATACCTGTGTATATAGATTAATTATATTTTGATTTTAGGTAATCAGAGTTTCATTTCAAGATAGATGCATTGAAAAAACTGGATGACCTTCGATCTCAAAGGAAAATAAGAAAATGATGTCTGAATATAAATCACATTCAATCTACTAAAAAAATGGAAGACTCAAGGGCAATGAGTTGTCCGATATCACCGGACAATGAAGATGCTTCAGAGCAAAAGGTAAGTCTTTTGCGATCGAAATAACATTCATCTTTTAAGAGACAAAACAGGGGAAAAAGACAACGTATACAAGTTAGCGATTGCTGTTAAATTTGCTGTAAGAACAAACAAATGGCGTCACATCAGGGTTTGGAGTGTAAATTAAGCAAAAAGGAATTCATATAAATAGATACATGTACATTTACACTTGCAAATGTTTTCCCTTACATAACATTGGTTGCACAATTCGCTGTTACGAATGCATTATCTAAGTCACTACTTTTTCTGCGTACTCAAACTAATCAACTGCCGGTAAAGCACAGCTATTATTATAATGAAAACCTAATTAAGGTATAAACAAAACACATTTTTATTTGTAGTTGTTACTGTAAATATAGTTTTATTAATTCATTTTTACTATATATAACATCCATTGCGGGGAGAAATGATAAATGATAATAATTCAAGATTCACGTAAGATAATGTGGATCAACATGGTAAGAAAGTGTTCTTAAACATTGCAATCACAATTTGTCAAAGTATTTTACAGTCTGTTTATCCTAGTGGAAAATGTAAAATTCCTTGTGACCGTAAGGAATCTTAACTGCATAAACTATGAGTAACTACTCACGTTTGTCATTCTTTTTGCCATTTGTGTAAATGTCTGTAAATATGGAGGAAGACAACAAGTTATGAAAATCAGATAAGCCAGAAAAAAGGTAAGAAAAAAGAGTAAAAAAGGTCTCAAACAAACCACTGGTGCAATTAATTTTACAATAGGTGCCATCGTCGATAAAAAGCTCCATTGTTTCGGAGAAAAGGCCGTCAAAGGTACAGCGAACCAGAAGCTTCGATCCTGAACCAATTACTACTGATGGTTTTGATGAACTTAAATCTTTTCAAGAAAGCTGTTAAAAATTCCAGCAACAATGATGAAAAAAGACGACATTAAAACATCGTAACGGACATTGTCTCGGAAATAGGGGGGGGGGGGGGGGTCTTAAGAATGAAATCATAACAGTGGTGATCACAGAGGTGAAGGATAAACTAACAAAAGAACTCTCAGCTACCGTTACTACACAGCTGAAGGACGAGTTTATCACAAAAGACATAAAAAATCCAAAATATTCGAGTCGCGCATGACAAAAATAGCCGACGGGTTAAATATCCATTTAAATAACATGAAAGGGAAATTTAACGAGCAGCTAAAATTACGAAATCTAAATGCCAACCTACAGCAATAAAAATCCTTGAACGTGACAGCATACACTCAGGCAAACCAAAATATGCAGTATTAAAAAAAATCAAGCCTAAAGGGTGGAAGGAAAAGGCACAGGAAGACTTGGGCACCGACTTGATAGCCATCATGAAACAAACTACAGGCGTAACCATAGAACCGAGTGATATCCTTGAAATACATCGTATCTCAGAAGAACAGGGAAGGATTAGCCCAGTAATTGCCAAACTCAGAAACAGTGATTCAAAAATTAAAATACACACCGTTCACAATTTGGCGTGAAAAACCATTTCAGCCGCTGTAGATTTTGACCAATCAATAAACGGGGCGTGTAGATTTCAATCTTACTGTTTCTATAGAGCTATGAATTAAATATAAGTTCCCGTAAAAAATAGAGGGAATAATACTCGGTAGATGTAAATATTTGACATACACTTCTTCCCTATTTCAGACCAGTGCGATACTTAGTGGTTCAGTAAAATTTGCCCAAACATCGGCCAGTTGTCACGATGATAGAAGTACGCTGAATTAAATCAATGTTTTACTTTGAACATCGTTTTAATTCCCTATAAAAACAAAATGTTAGAATGTCAGTTAAATTCCTACCGTTTAATTGTTTAAATCCCACAAATTTGAACTTGTTGTTTTAATTCATTTCGACAATCAGAGATCCGGAAGAGACGTCCGTCAACATTTTTAAGTTCAGCATTGAAGAATCTCTCTGAGATTATTGGACAATGATTTTACAACCAAAATAACTTTATGACAGAGCAAATTGAAAACCAGATTTTTGAATGTTTTACATAAAAATAAAAACAAATAAACAAACGTCAACTATTTTCTTTGGGGTGGTTGAATTTTTACAGGGCTGACAAATTATACTAGCTTTCAGACCTGAGTGTCTAGGTATTTTCTTTAATGAGTTTAAAACACTGAAGTTAAGGCTGGTTATCTAAATTTGGCTAAAAGAAATGCGAAATTATATACAACAAGACTTAATGTTATAAATTGACATGAGTTGCCAATTTGGTTTTATAATTAGATTAACAGTTGTTTAAATCAATATTAACAACCGGAAAATTGATCGATAATTTCGAAGTTATTATCCTGCATAATGGCAAATAGATAAGTGACCAGATAACGGAAGATAACTCTCACTTATTATAAGTAGTCTGTTCTTTACATTGCGACCGGTTTACAGAAAAGACAATATCCGGATTGTATAAGATTTCCTTAACATAAAATGATAGGAAATTGTCAAGGAACTGAATAAATTCGCCAGATTGGACAGCATGCCGGTGTAATGAAAATAATGACCCCCGTAGAATAATGACCGGGGGTCATTTTTCTACGTAGAAAAATGACCCCTTTGCCTGAAGAATAAGTGTCATTTTCATAAAAATGAGCACACTCCACATGAAGAAAAGTGACCCCCGTAGAATAATGACCCCCTTGTAGATGTTTTTTCAGTATATTTTTTAGTATTTGTGAAATAGTCTTTACACTATTGCAATTTTTACGGCTGCAGTTTACAGAAAGTAACAGAAATCATAATTCATATTCAAATAAACTTACAGTGAAAGAAGGGGTATAGCTTAGAAAATAAAAATCCTTCCGTTATAACAAGACATTGCCGTATTGCATCGGGGTATGGTTGTCATCTTCAAGGGGCATGGTCACGATTTTATTAAAAAAAAATAATTCTGATCTTAATGTTAACAATGCTTTAGTAAGGCATTTTTAATAGGCAACCAAAATTTGAGTGTCATTCGTTGAGTTATAAGCAAGTTACAGAGCTCGCAATTCTTTGCTATGTAAACAAAGCTTTTGTTTACATTTTGAATGTTGAAGGGAAAATTCTAATTTTAGACCTAATGAGTGTGTTAAACGTAAGGAACTGTTTATTTATGCTTGAAATAAATAAAAAGATAGACAAATCAGCTTGAAAAAGAGTTTTTACTGGTATATAATGTAAATCAACAACAGGGTACGAGCCTTGTTTACATGACAGAGAATTGTGAGCCCTGTATCTTGCTTATAACTTTACAACTGACCCTTAAATTTCATTTGATCAGTGGAAGCATTGTAAATAATGAAAACAGAAAAATAGAATTTGATCAAAATCGTAATGATGCCCCTTTAATAATTACATTTACATATATCTATGGTGTTCCGATAGGGCCACTCCGACCTTAGGGCGAAGATGCGAAGTTGCAAAGGCGATAGTGCGAAGGCGAAGGAGCAAAAGTGCGAAGATGCGACGATGAAGCGCGAAGAAGTGATGCCTAAAGTGCGAAGGTGCGAAGGCGACGGAGCGATACTACTATCGCTCCTTCCCAACTTCGCACTCTGGCCTTCGCATCTTCGCACTTTCGCCTTCGCCTTTTTTGATTGCATTCAGCAAGTCTCGGTCGATTACATATAATAAAATGCAGGCACCGTATTCGCCAAGGTTTTTCGATTAATCCGGGCTATTATTGGTACGCATGCGCTAGGCCACCGCGCTTACTATGAATGTTTATAAATATTTTAATGTGTACATGTGACATATATGTTTACCAGTGCTGGCTATGCCTAATCATTATATACTCCACACAAAATTTAATGTCCACCATAATGTGTACAATTGTCATACGCACTTCCAGACTCCTGACATTTACCAGCCGTCTGTTTACCGTGGACCAAACACAGTAACATTCTAATTTCATTATGACACTCCTTGCTCATGCATGGATCTGGAGGGGGTAGAGTGGGTCCGTCCCCTGGAAAAATTTAATATTAATAATTACACGCAGTAAAAGGGGAGACGGGGTCCGGACCTTATCCCCCTGGATGATTTAATTTTATTAATTTTATAAAAATAAAATTTCGAAAAATGCCTTGGAACACTTAAACGATAGAGAGCTCCGCAATTATAAAACATAGGTAATCACAGATTACAAAGCTCACCGAGACGAGGCATCACATTTATGAGGCATCACCTTTATGAGACCACCTTTATCATATTATATGAAAACCATCCTTTATGATCGTGAATATTCATGGATTCTATTTTGACACATTAGCGCATATCATCTGTTAAAAAGTTGAATGATTATCATATGATCATATGTTAACCAATACAATAATATAAAATTAAAAATTGCATCCTATCATACTTACAATATAAATCATATAGTACCATAAAATACCGTCCAAAAATTGTGAGATATGATATTGTAACGTATAATTTGACATTGTATTGTGTTATACATAATTGTATTTGATCAAATAATGCAATATCATAAAACATGATACAATATAGTATTATATTAAACAATATCATATTGCAATAATACATCATAACATTGAAACATGTATTATTATATTGTATAAAATAGTATGATATTGTATTGTATGATACTGTATTGTATTTGATACATAATATTACATGTATTATATGATACAATATAATTTGATACAAATTTGTATCATATCAAATGATACAATATCATGTGATAAAATAAAAAATTATATAATACAATTATATTATACATATTGCATCATATGATACAATAATATATATACCAACATCATAAAATACAATTTCATGTGTTCTGATAATATATCATATAAACTAATATCATATTATACATTATGGTATTATACGACATTTTATAATATTACAATATCATATATACTATTTCATTTGATATAATCCTATATTACAGAAACCAATATCATATTATACAGTATTGTATAATATAATATCATAGAATATACAATATCATATCATAGGATGCAATATTGTATATTGCGATATCATATGTGATATTATCATGTGATTATATCATGAATTAATAAAACAATATAATATTATACAATATTAATCATAATATACAAAACTATTCAGAACAATATCATGATACAATATCATATCATAAGATATAAAAAAAAATGACGTATCATATAGCGTTTTACAATATAACATATGGTATTATATTGTGTTCTAATAAACAATAGTGTTTCATATCATTCAATACTATATCATAGGAATCATGTTATATCATTTAACAACAACGACATCTATACATCAAGCAGGTTTGAGTGAGGTAGGATATTGCTTTAGCATCCTTGATAATGGAGATCAGGCTCTGCATCTGAAGCAACCTCTGCGTTTCATTAATAATATAGTTAAATCAACTATGCAAGCTATCATCTATAAAACATGTGACCTGTTCCGAAAAACTAAACCTCATCAAGCATCATAAACCTATGGCTAAGATTCAGCATTTAAGCCTGTCAGGTTCATCAGTATCATAAGACGCACCATCCATGCAAGTTTGGTGAAGTTATGACCAGTAATAACTAAGATATCATCATGAGAGGGCACCAGCAATTAAAACCTTTACCTCCTCAAGCATCCCAAACCTATGGCTCTAATTCGGCATCCTTGCCTGTCAGGTGCATCTGTATCATAAGACTCACCATCCATTCAGGTTAGGTGAAGTTAGCAAGTTTGGTGAAGATAGGACAAGTAATAGCTTAGATACTGGACCTGCAACAAAAACTTTAACCAGCTCCGGACGCCGACGCCGGGAGTATAGCATAAGCTCCCCTTGACTTCGTTTCGGTGAGCTAAAAAGGCGAAAGTTTGAAGATTCGAAGGCGATAGTAGTATCACTTCTTCGTCTTCGCAACTTAGCATTTTCGTCTTCGCATCTTCGCACTTCGCCGTCGCATCTTTTATATTCTTCATATTGTTCATGAATTATACTTGCATTGAGGATTTCCATTATTACAAACTGCTGGGTTTGCAAGTGCATCACGCGGAATTAATGATGAAACCAAAATTATGAAAAGTTTACTCCACTGTTAGGTATTATAACCAAGTTGAAGTTAGTAGGCACTGACAGCAGCCATTACGCCAGTAGAGGTTAACGGCCAATAAGGAAAATTGTCAAAGTATTGAGAGTACTCGTACAGAAAATAAATTTTAATTTATCGTCGAAATACTTTAGTAAGTTTAGTTAATATCAAGATGATTAATGCATCAATAGTTTGTATGAGCATTGGTAACTTGTGATACAATGAAGATCGTGTGATCAAAATCAAGGGGGATATAAACCCCTAACACGGGCCCTTACCTCTTATCAACGCTTTTAGAAACAGTCTTTTCTTATTATAATCGATCAGTGTTTATTATGTATTGATTCACTATAGTCAGGTACTCTTCACACATTTGCTTTAAAAGAATAAAGTCTGTTCCTGATCACAAATACAACATTACAACAAATGTTTAGAATATTGATGTTCATGTATTACGTAGAAGAAAACAAAACTAACGCAAAATGATTTTTGAAAAATCGCTTTCCTCAAGAAATGTAAATAGAGAAGAATTTATATTCCCACGTTACCTGCCCCCTTAGTCTTTTTCCATTAGTATATTTATACATGTATCATTCTAAGATTGACAATTCATTCACAAATGAATATTGCTTAATATATTACATATGTATTACAACAATTATTCTTTCATGATTATTGTTCGTTAATTATCACACAATATCCTCATTGTGTATGAATCTCTCTTTATTTGCGTCATTTCCCGCCTTATGAGAAAAGTGACGTAACTGTTAACAATCAACTTGTGGCAATGTAGGAGTGTTTTGTGTGTGCCTGCTACGGATATGAAAAACAAAGTTGAACAGAGTGAACAATTAAGTAATTTCAAAGTCATATCTTAGATACGGTGTAACCAATTTCTATTCTATTTACGGGGGGGGGGGGGTCATTTTTCTATGGGGGTCAATTTTCTTCATGTTTAACATGAAGAAATATACCCCTGGATCTTTTTTCTTCAGAAAATTCCAATTATTCTTCAGCTAGGGGGGTCATTATTCTACGTCAAAAAATGACCCCCGGTCATTATTCTACGGGGGTTATTATTCTTCATTACACCGGAATGCATAACATCAGGATTCAAAAGATTGTACTGTACAAGACAAGTTTTCATTATAAGGTAGTTTTAATCATTGGGATCGGAAACATTTAAGAGCTACACTGGAGGTAACATTTTTTGAGTTAAATAATAATATGTTTAAGGAGTACAAAGTCTTTTTTATTGTACACTTTTTATTACAAGGATATTTCAAACATCGAGTATGGGATCGGAAACTTTGGTGGTACTTTTTGTCAATCTTAAAAGTTCTTCATATTATCCTTTTACGTTTACCCAATATATTTGTCATTTAAATTCTATATGTAATTATTTTTCATCTACATTCACTTATAACCTAAATCGCGAATAAGAAATTTATATTTTAAGTAGTTTTGAAATTCTACAAATTATTCAAAAATGCACATTACCAAGAAGCTGCATCCCTGTATACCATGGGCTCCATAACTTAGTTTGTCTAACGACTTTTAAAAAACGCAGTGGTTATATTGGAAGAAAGTTTAATTTGATTAAAATACAGATATCTACATTAGCCACGGTGCTTTGTGCTGTTGTTTAGATCTGTGATTTAATTGATTAGCCACGTATGTACATCTTTTATTTCTCATTCCTTAAAGTCAAGATCTCGTAAATGACTCCATGGTGTCTTTTTGGTGGTGAAATTATTATGACAGTACAACTGATTTGGTGATTTGTTTCCCGTACTGTACGATTTTAAAGGAATTATATAGATTCAAAATGAAACATTTCTTGAAATTATATATCAAATCATTTAATTCAACAATATTTTTAAGAGGAGTTTAAGTGCTTGGTTAATTATGTTTTTGAAAAGACTGTGAGCATTCTAGACATACCGCTAATTCATTAGTCAACAATAAACAGAACTCCGAAATCTTTAATTACTTTTTTCATTCATATTTCATTGAAAATAACATTTGCAAGACATGACTATTGTGTTAACCAAAGACTGAAACCCGTTACATGTTAGCAAACGAAGCTATTATTATGAAGCAGCATTGAAATAATTTATATCTTGAATTTCATTAACCCTTTAGGCAGCTTTCATTTACTAGATCTTGACATTTTAAAGTGTGGTCTCCCATAAGCAATCACAAAATCAATCGTCTGGTAGTGATTCTAAATTAACTGAATATAAAGGATTTTTTGTTTGCTGATTTACCCACTTGACAATAAAGATATTCAAAACAGTTTTGTGACATATTTCTTTTTAAATTTTACAATTAACAGTCTGAAAGTAGTAAACAATTATTCCAAAATCATGGTGATGTATAAACCAGAATTACTTTACTCTAATTGTTAGAAAGCACAGTGTACAGAAAGAAATGCAAAATTTAAATGTTATGTATATCGACAGCCTATTTCTACACACACATGAAATATAATTCCATTGTGACTTTTCTATCCATGACAATTTCATTTCAGAGCAATGGTAACGGCAATAAACAGTAATGTTATATATGAAACATGAATTGTAATAATATAGGAAAGCTGTGAATTGCAAACCGTTTTCTCTTTTTTTGGAACAATATTTGTTTGGCTATTCGTCGACCTTAAACTGGTCAATACTATCTTAGGCCGATCCCGACTCGACATAATCAACAGATAGTAATAATTTCGTTTCAGTATTTTTCATGAAAATGAAAAACCAAAAGTATGATTATGAACTATATTCTGCATATCTGTACCATAGAACTGAAATCGCTTCATATCTTCAAAACTACATAAAGAATTATCTGGACAAATTAGCACCATGTATGCTATATTTCAGGGTAAATATTAAGTTCAAAAACTGTCATTGTACCAAACATACAAGTAATATACAAATATTGCAAATATGCACAATGGGACTGCAAAAGAAAAAAAAGGTATCTTAAAAACCGTAGGAGGAGTTATCCGGACAATTGGGATACCCTATAAGCAACATTTTGTTAACAAGGAGTTCAACAGCTGGCATTTTTCCTTGTTTGATAAAAATCAAAATCCAAGTACACTGTAACATGAACATTTTGATATTTTAACAACTGATTTTCAAATTGAAAAACATTTTTTTTTCTTAAAAACTGTAGGAGGAATTATTCAGACAAATAAAGTACCTTATCTTTAATATTATTCAATTTAATTTTAAGAGCTGGCATTTTTCGCATTAACTTAAAATCAAAATAAATGACTATACTCAAATTTGATATATGCATACATGTAAGAAGTGATCTTGAATAAACAATCATTACTTGAAAACTGTAGGAGGAATAAGTTAGATCACGGAACACTATATTCGCAATAAATAATTAAGTTCTACATCTGTTTTGTTTTCTTTATTCAAAAGTCAAAAACCAGATTCCAAGTCAAATGTACATCTTTGATATATATACAATAATCTGCAAAACTGAACTTTATTTTTAAAGTTGTTATACTAACAGAAGGGTTACATTATTGCAATTCAAAATGACTAAGTTTGACAGCTGGCAGATTTGCATATATATCTTATGTAATATATTGCCCAAATATTACAGAAAGTATTTTTTATGTAAAGTATCAAAAATCAAAATCCAATTAATATGCATACTTTAAAGGTATTTACAATTGGTCTGCAATACTGGTACACGTTAGGCAGCTGTCCGTCTGCCATGTTTAAAACCGGATTGATCCTACATAAACTCCAGTTTATCTATCTATCTATCTATCTATCTATCTATCTATCTATCTATCTATCTATCTATCTATCTATCTATCTCTATTTGTCTGCTTTAATCAAGGTTCATCATAAGCGCAAAACTTTTACAAAACAGTTCAGATACATGTTATAGTAAAAATAACGTAGTATTTATGATGAGTAAAAATAGAAAAAAATATCATTATTTCATTAAAAACTGCTTTACATTTTACAGTTTTGTATCGTTAGAGATTGCGTCTGCAACGCTTTATGATAAACATTTTGTATCATTAGCAGTAGAGAATGTTGAAATTCGCTTGTTTTATTAACGCCAAGGCTGCTGAACATTTGTTACGCCTAATGATACAATTGTATCATGATACCAAATATATCGTTAGCCGTTGGCTATGCCAACTGTTAATGCAATAATTTACTATAGTATATCAATCAGCGTTGCAATTGAAACGCTTTATAACGGCTGAATGATATTGATATCATAAAGCAGCGTCGTAAAGTAATCATGAACGGTTTTTAACAAAAGCAGTCTGGCATCTCGCTGGCCCACTGACCGAATCAATGGCCTACGTAAATGATGGTGCATTTAAAACAAATAAGGGTCAACACAGGATAACAAATTTAACATGCAAAACACAACATCAAAATTAATTGTGACACACAAAAAGTTTTTGTTTCGATTTCTTGTTTACACAAAAACATGCAAAATAAGATAATTCTGTATTTTTTTCTCTATTTTTTATGCAGAAAAATTTGCTAACAATAAACCAAAACTATTTAATGTCTACTTAGAAGCACTGTTTTATGACAAAAATGCGATACTTTTACTGTGTTGCATGTCAATACAATTTGTACCGTAAATAAAACGCATTGTGTTTAAACAGGAGACCATTGACGCCATGGGGAAATTGTTAGAACATGATGCTGAAAAAAGAAAAAGTGTATTAGATATCTACGACTCTGTTGTATCGATGTTTGAAATGGAGAACTTTGAGAAAAATCTCCGTAAGGAGTTGGCAACAAAATACGGAGAGTACAATAAAATAGTTGCGAGCAATATGAACCATTTAAGAAGAAAGCATTGTCCAATCGTAGTTGCTGGTAAGGCGACAAATTAATTAGTTTGATCGTTTGACTTTTGTTCAAATTCTATTGCTTGATTTTCAATCATTGTTCAATCATTTTTCAAAGGAGAGACAAGTTCCGGAAAGTCATCTTTGCTAAACCTTATCATTGGGGAAAAGGTGCTACCTGAACATTTACTGAGTTCCACAGGCTGTATTTGCCAAATATTCAACAGTGTCGAAAAGAGAGCAATTGCAATAAAGGAAAAAGGGTCTCCGACTACTATAACAGAGGTCACAGATAAGAAGTTAATGGAATACGTTTGCGTCGAAAGATTTGGTCAAAATAGGCAATCATCATGTTCTAAGAGAGTGGATATCTTCTGGCCTATACCAATGCTGAAGGTAAAACAACTTTATGTTTCCAACTTTCGTTACCTGTGTTTTGTGCGTGTATATTTTACTCTTGATGTGGCGGTACTCATTTGAAACGCCGATATCAACTTTTACAAATAAATATGAATTTTTATTATATAAACGATACGATAGGACTCAAGGATGATAAAATAGATTTAGCACACGATATAACAAGGAACACACACACAAAAATAGGTTATTTATGTAGCCCAAGATCTGCTGCATCGTAACAAAATCTGTTTAAAATTAACTAACAATATCATTATGAAATTATTACAACAATGCTCGATTTTCTGAAACTGCTAAAATATCAAACCAATAACTTATTGTATAACTTACGATGTACGGTTTAAAAATTGTAGGTGTGTTTAACAAACTTTAGAAACTTTCAGGGGCGATAACTGCTAGAAGGGGGCCTGGGGCACCTTTGGTATGAATAGTATAGATTGGAGAAGGCCCTAAATGTACTGAATACATTACTAAAAGTTTGAAGTCTCTACCTCTAACGATTTATAAGAATTACCGATTAAACGCAGTTTGTACAATAGTGACAATAACTCTGTTATTATTTAAAGGAAGGAGTCAAGGGGCTATATTTTAAAATGTCTTAAGATGTCCTACAGCATCCATGAAAATCTTTTTCTCTACCACCCTTAACGGAAGAGATCTAAAAACACAGGATGAATGATTATATTTAAGTTCTCCTTAATTATAGCTTAAAGGTGCTTAAAGGTAGCTTAAAGATTATCTTTAAGTTACCTTCTAGCAACTTTTAAGGACAACTTATAGGTCCTTAATGTCCAAACTTCTTTAAGCCACCTTTAAGCTACCTTTGAGCCACCTTTAAGCCATTAAAAAATATTTTAATTCAATATTGTGCGTAATTTACCAACAAAATGTATTAACTTTATGATAGAAAAGGTATTTAAAACGGGTTTGTTCTAGAAAATAAAATGAATAAAAAATCAAAACGCCTAAGACGAGGATTGAACCCGGGACCCATTGATTAACAGCATCACCTCTCACCGTCTGCTCCACGGCAACTTATATATTTAGGTGGTTTTTATATAACATATATTAGTGGATATTGAATCAATGTATTGAATGTGTATTTTTTACTTGAACAGATTTTGACTTCCATTCAGTTTGTAACAATCAATTATATCTAATTTATAAATTACACGGATGCACGTATTTAGAATTAATTACGGAACTTGGTCTTCAGTGAAAAAGAAATATATCAATATATTATATAAATATTTAATTGTATACATGATTTTTACACTATCAATTCTATAACAAACAATATTTCCAATTACCGGTGACGATTTTACTGCATGTGGCAATTGTAAACGATGTATACAGTCATATACTTGTACATACAATTGTCTGATGTACCAGGCCGGGTATGTGACAATTTTACCCTTAAACATATACTTAAATAATTTTTAAAACCCCAATTTATGATCACCGGTACAGTAATTAAATAGCCTCTAGATTTTACTCTTACATACATGTATCTTTAATTTGTAGACGTAACATTTTTAAAACCCAGAGTTAGGAAAAAATACTTTGAAAATGAATTACAAATGTAAATAAACTTTTATTCACTAGACGTATACAGGTACATTCTAAGATTCCAACACCTTTAGAAAACCTGACGTGCACCTGGGCACACGACACACTTGTTGTGTATGTCTTGTATATTATGTGTTAGTTCCAGGGGTTTGCTTAAGTTGGACAAACAATAGACTCTAATTAGATATACACCAACGTGCACCTGGGCACACGACAAACATGTTGTGTATATCTTGTATATTATGTGTTAGTTCCAGGGGTTTTCTTAAGTAGGACAAACAAGAGAGAGAGAGAGAGAGAGAGAGAGAGAGAGAGAGAGAGAGAGAGAGAGAGAGAGAGAGAGAGAGAGAGAGAGAGAGAGAGAGAGAGAGATATTTATTTTACCGATCGATTTATAATAGGAAACAAACTTTAATATAATTTCATGCACAGATTAAGATACAGAGTATAAGCTCAGCTTAAAGGCGACTTAAAGATGGCTTTAAGATTGTATATCCTTTAAGCCATCTTTACGTCATCTTTAAGCCACCTTTAAGAACTTGCTTAAAGAATGCTTTTCGCCCTGTGAAGCTCATTAATGAAGAGATTTCCAAATGACCTTGACCTTTGACCTTTATGTCATTTTGATTGGCCACGGTAGATATTCCCATTCACAGTAGTCCGTAATCTGTATGACAAATAGTAAAAAAGTTGGAAGTGATTTTATAGAAATTTAAATACTTTCAGGGGCAATAACTTCTATGAGGGGGCCTCAGACCTTTTCGGTATGAATGAATTGAAAAATCCTTTAAGTGTACTGAAGACATAGGTAAAAGTTCCAAATTTTTATCTCCTATGGTTTCAGAGGAGTAGCGATAACAAGCATTTCGTATGATAAGGGCAATAACTCTGTACTTTTTTTAAAATGTCTTAAGATTTCCTAATGTATCCATGAAAAACGAATTTTATACCCCCTTAAACAAAATAGATCTAAAAACTCTTTAATTGATGGATTTCCAAATGACCTTTACCTTAGACCTTTAGGTTATTTTGATTGGCCAAGGTAGACGCTTCGAATTCCACCCCAAGTGGTTTGAAGTCAAAACAAAAAGTGAGAAGTTAGAAGTGGTTTTATGGAAATTTAATTACTTTCAGGGGCAATAACTACTAGAAGGGGGCCTCAGACCTTTTCGGTATGAATAGAAAGAAATGCCCTCAAGATTTACTGAAGACATTGGTAAAATTTCCAAGTTTCTATCTCTTATGGTTTCAGAGGACTAGCGATAACAAGCTTTTTATACATAAGAACAATAACATTGTAAGTTCTGGGAGTTATTAAGTAAAGGTTCATTTGGCACCATAACTTTTTATGCTCAATAACATGAAGAAAAAATTGTTTCAATATCTCTAGAAATAAAAAAGCTGTCCCTGGAAAAAAAGAGAAAAAAACAAAAATAATATACTATCAGGCTAATTGTTCTCGTACAATTAGAGGTCTTTCCACCTTAATGTTTTTTTATGACTTGCTAAATTGCTCAATGAGGTATACAATTTTTTTATACCTATGATATATGTTGTACTATAAAATGGAAAAACCACAAAGCCATACAATGATTTCAAAGAGATTTTTTTTTATTTCAAGCCAATTTTAAAGAATTCCATGTTGTATACATCCTAAACATTTATTAAATTACTTAATTTGTTTCCCCACTTACTCTGAACAAAACTGAGCCAGTGAATATTCTTTACACAAAAAAGCAGTAAACCTAACAATAGAAGAGAGTGTTCTAGAGGCTAGCTGTCTTGGTAGAAAATGAATGGGTTGACTGTAAAAAGAAGTTCCACATGAGTAACCACAGGACTTGATGTGATACCTGGCTGACCCAGTTAAATACCCTATTGCACAATCCAGCAAGCTATTGAAACAATCACTATGATAATATGAAAATTCATTATTTAATATATTTCCAAATAACAATGACCTTTGACCTTTATGTCATTTTGTGTGGTGAAGGTAGTCGATTCTATTCCAAGTGGTCCGAGGTCTCTATGATAGATAGTAAAAAAAAGTTTGAAGTGATTTTATTGAAGTTTCAATACTTTCAGGGGCAATAACTACTAGAACGGGGCCTCAACCTTTTGAGTATGAATAAATTGAAGAATCTTTTCGGTGTACTGAAGACATGGGTAAAAGTCTCTATCTCTTATGGTTTCAGATGAGTAGCGATAACAAGTATTTAGTATAATTAATAATAGTACTTTGTAATTATTGAAAAGTGTGAGCCAAAGGGCTATATTTTAAAATGTCTTAAGGTGTCCTACTACGTCCATGAAAAAAATATGCTGTAGCACCCTTAACATAAGAGATCTAAAAACTCATTATTTAACATATTTCCAAATGACCTTAACCTTTGAACGTTATGTCATTTTGTTTGGCCAAGGTAGACGCTTCCATCCCAAGTGGTCCGAACTCTCTATGATAAGTAATAAAATAAAGTTGGAAGTGATTTTATGGAAATTTAAATACTTTCAGGGGCAATATTTACTAGAAGGGGACCTCAAACCTTTTCAGTATAGATATATTGTAGAACCTTTTATTTGTACTAAATACATTGGTAAAAGTTCCAAGTCTTTATCTCTTATGGATTTAGAGGAGTAGCGATAACAAGCATTTTCTTCTCAAAGGGCAATAACTCTGTAAGTTCTAGGAGTTTTTTGACACAAGGTCAATTAGTACCATAACATTTAATGAGCAATTACATAAAGTTTAAATTGTTTGGATAACCCTAATAACAAAAAAGTGACACCGAGAAAAATGGGAAAAAAGAAAAAAGAATAAAAAACATAGAGAAAATTAGCAGACTAATTGTTCATGGAACAATTAGATGGTCTTTAAACCATTCATTTGCCCACTTGTTCTGTTCAAATCTTTTGCAGGAAATCGGTAAATTAAAAAAAAAATGGTTCCGCAGAACGGTATGGATTCGAGAACCCTTAGATTCCAAGGCGAGAGTGTTGTCACTTCGCTATATCGTTTGTTACTAGTGCGAAGGTAAAATTTGTTGAGTTGTGAAGTAAATTTGGATGATGATAGAAAGAAGAGATTGAGCGTTCTTCCGTCCATCCAAAGTTGATACCCAATATTGTTAAACCTTTATAATAAATAGGCGCCTAGCAATTGGTTGAGAGGACATTATTTGTTCATCAGTTTATTAATAAAAATAAGTGCCGCTTGTAAACAATGTGGCCGGATAGCGTTAGCAAACAAATGAACAGGCCAGGTCAAACTCTGGTTGCGAGCGGCTACTTGAAGGTGTTGGAATGTCACTCTGGGTAAACTGAGGTGCATTCTCCTAAATTCAAATGAAATCGGCGTCTGGGATTGAAGAGTTATCCTTCGTGGATCTTCAACAGGTTGCTGATACATGTACGTATGCAAACGCAGATTTTCAGTGAAATTTGAGGGAAAAGGATAGACAGAAAAGAAAGTGCAAATTTAATTCGTGTAAATTCGGGTAATGAATACTTGTGGGTTTTAATGCTCGTGTGTTCATCAGATGCTATCTTAATTGTGAATTAAAACGAAAACAAGACACAAACATGCAGCACAAGCTTTTATTTACATTCGAATTTAAAATTTTCGGACGACAGTAATTCTAAGCGGAAACTGCGAAACCTTTCGTCTTTCGGAGATCTGCAACTACATGTACCTTTCAGACCGACATCATCCGCAAAGATATCAAACTTGCAAGAGTCGGGGCTTCCGAGGGTAGCGATAACAAACTTTTACTCCAACTAGTGTTAAAAAATTGTTAACTGTTTCTGAGATATCTGACAACTGTGATTTAGGGGCTGACCATTCAACTCCTTACCGGGGCCGCCAACAACAAAATTTAGGTATCATACTGTTAAAGTAGATCCAGTGTTCTGTGACGTCACACTTTTTTGTAAAACTTTGAATTCTTTAAAAATTGTGCAAGATAGTTTTATTTATTTTATGTGAATATAATCACATGGATGTAATCAGAATTATTGGTAGGTTCAAGATATTTTTGCACTTAATTTTATACTAAATTTCCAAATATTTATATATTTTATCTATGCAAAGGGGAAATAACTCTTTTTCTGACTTTTCTTTCAGTTGTATGTCTAAATGCTATAGTTTTTCTTATTCCAACAATTAATTTTAAAATATTTTTGTAATTTTAGATTTCTGATAAAGTTGACATTAAAATTAAACAAGAAAAACAAATTTCTGCCTACAAGATTTTACTTTTAACAGAGAAAAAATACATTTTTATAATGCTAAAATATGCTTTAGTTTATGTTTATCTGGCATCTCTAAAAGTGTGATGAGATGTATATTTTTTCTAGCAATTGATGACATTTAAGTCTATTAAATCGAAATCAGTTCGGTTTTTCAACTTTCCTCAGAGAATTTTACGAGTATGGAGCTACCTTAACAACATTATTTTGAGCAACTTTTGCTCTACATTGCTTTTCAAAATAATTCTCCTGTTTCAGATATTAATGATCAAAGTTTTGAATTTCTTGCCCCTAAACCCCTTAATTACGTAATATATGACTTACGTAGGGTACTGTATAGGTTACCAGCTGTACAATGAAGATGTTTCCTTGTATAATTAATAACAAATTATTTTTCGGTAAGAAGTTATTGTAAGAAGACTTTAGAGCCCTCTTTGCCCCTAATATCAGGGGCCAGCCCCTTTTTCCCGATACCAAATGAAACGTCTTGTAAATATAAACATATTTTGATAAAAGGTTTGAAATCGGTTGACAAAGTTGTAAAACAAATACCCTAAAAGCTCTACATAGTGTTTTTTTTTGTGAATTTATAGCATATAGCGAGCATTGGCGTAACAAAAGGGGATTCCGATGGTTAAATCCCTCCCCCTTTCTCTGGAACATGATTATTTTTAACTTGAAATGCTCAGCTAAAGGTATTTTTTCATCTTTAATCTAAATATTATAATTTTCAAACATGAAAATTTTTGAAATCGTTTATTAAAAAGATTTTCGAATAACCTATATCCACGAAGTTTAGAAATGTGTACTTTAGTAACCATTACATATTAATGGGCCTTCTGTATTACGGTTTTCTCGACAATCACGATTTAATAAATGATTAGAGGCTAATGTAAATATAAACAAAAAATGCTATTTTATTCATACGATACATGAAAGTGCATGGCTGCAATTAAAAACGAATCGTCAATGCTAGCTATATTCATACCCGTATGATGAAACACACACACATCATCGAAATTATGTTGCAAGAACACTGCTGCATGATGTGGGGCACTCATTTAAGCGTAAGAAATCACATCATTTACATGTACCTACGAAAGCGTATTAGTGCCACATATGCAATTCACATTTTTTTTAATTTTCCACACTTTAATCTGTAAATTTTACACTTTTATGTGTAAATTTTACATTTTAATCTGTACAATTTACACTTATATCTGTAAAAATCACACATTAATCTGTAAAATACTATGTAAACACCATATAGCTGTTTTTATTAAATGCCCAGCATGTCTTTGATCTTGCTTAGATAAACATTGCAATCGACAAATGAGTTCTCATTAACAGTATTCAGTTTTCAAAAAAGTGAAACAGTTATGATTAAATTCTCTTAGACAAAATGTATCAGTGTCACATGGCAAAAATATGTTTAACGCAAAGGGCTTTTTACAATGCAAGCCGTTTCCCTCGTCTCTTTGAATCAGATTAAAATTTTCAAAAAATTGAGAAAATTGATAATTTAAAGGACTAAAAACTAGAGACCGACACTAACTTATCTGGCGGCCAGCCGGCCACAACATAATTATATGGCGGCCGCAAAATAAAATGTAAAATTATCTGTAGCAATGTTTTGGGGTTTTGAATTTTTGTTAACTTTTATGCAAATACACAGTCATCAAACCTGCTAATTGTATATATCACGTCAACTTTTAGTAGTTTAAAGCATCAATTTTATTTATTTGTATACAGTACAATTTTATTTCATCAAGTTTTTGTAGTACGTACACAACTCAAATTACTGCACGTACCTATACTTAATCAAGGTTCAGACAAAATGATACATAATGTATATTCTTTGAATGACCAGTTACTCAAAACTATTTGTTATTTTTATTGTAAAATCATCAAAGAAAGTGTGGAAAAAAGCCGAGGCATAAACCACTTATATTTATTTGAAAAACCCACGTTTTTTTTTTCTTTCTTTTAAATACCAATGTGTATTGATGTCACTGTATTAAAGAAAAAGTTTGAAATATTTACCATTTAAAATATTTCAGTCAATAATGCTTCGATCAAACCATCGGAAATGATGAATACTCTCCAATGTATGTGTATATGAGGGCCAAATTTACAGGATAGTGTGTAATTTGAACACTTTCAAGTGTAAATTTTACAGATTAAAGTGTATATGTTACACTTTTAAACGTATATTTTACACATTAAAATGTGAATTTTACAGATTAAAGTGTAAAAATTACAGATTAAAGTGTGAATTTTATAGAGTACAGTGTGAATTTTACAGATAAGAGTGTACAATTCACAGATTAAAGTGTGAATTCTACAGATTAAAGTGTAAATTTTACACTTTAAAGTGTGAATTTTATACTTAAAAATGTGCATTTTACAGATTAAAGTGTTAATTTTACAGGTTAAAGTGTTAACTTACACTTTAAAGTGTAAATTTTACAGATTAATGTGTAAAATTTACAGATTAAGGTGTGAATTTACTTTGGCTTATTCTGGTTGATCTTGTTTTTATTCATATACATATTTAAAAAGGGCTAGTGAATTTGGGGTTAAATCATGTAAAACTTTAAAACATGAATAATTGTTCTGTACTCAGAGTAATTATCTGCAAGAGGCATCCAATTTAATTGTTGTGGCATTTCTGATGTAGATAAGTAAAAATGTTTGTTTAAAATCACTCCAGCGACTCGCTTTTGAAGTTTACATAGTTTGTCAAGACCATTTTTGTTCTTCATGTTTCCCCAGACAGTACAACAGTAATTAAATGGGGAAAACAATTGTTTAAAAAAAATTCAATTTTGGAGGGACAGGTACTTCCAACTATGAAGTTTTCGTCTGGGTTCGTTTTGACGGTAGGAATTCCTTGATAAGTTTCTCCATATTCTTTGGGCTGGCGTGCGTCTGATTTTGCCTCGTTGATTTGTTGACCAACGCGGTTTTGCACAACCTTATATGCTTTCCAATCGCCGTCGGATTTGGATTTTAGAGCTTTCCGGTGTAAAAAGTCACGCTGTCGCATCTCCGATAATTTTCTGTCATCGATCCACTTTTCGGACCAATCAGCGGTCTTGATTTTGATCGACCAATCAGTGCTTCTGTAGCTCAACATTGAAACAAAAGTAAAAGTAAAAACAAACAACATACGGAAAAGTCTTAATGTTTTAACATCAAGCATTTTTGATACTAAAATCTAAGAAAAACTGATATTTGAAGTAGAAACAAAAATGTATCATTACAAAAGAACAGACAGGTTGATGGTCACGTATTTCGTTGCGTCGGGAAGAAGGAACGGGGGGGGGGTCAAATTGCCTTTTACGTAATGAAACATCACGCGATTTAAGTTGATCTTAATATGTAATAATGGGAATTTTAATTGAGACTGTCTTGGAATCAAACTTTGATTCCAAAATATTTATTCAATAATATTTTTTCTCTTCACAATTACAAATATACAAAATTATAAAAGCAATTCATTATAACTGACAGTCTTGAAGTTGTGCTGAATGTGTACAATTTAATGTCTTATTTTTGGTAAAGCTTTAAAACATTTTAATTTTTTTTTTTTTGGATAAAACAAAAAAAATGTGGTAAACTTCTGGCTTTTGATGAGTATTCCAGAAGTTTGTCACTAGTGGCGAAGAATCATAATTGAGTGTCTGGTAAACTACTGGCAAAATAATAGAGGTTTACGAGCCGTTTAGCACTACTGGCAATATACGGGTAAACTAATCAGCTTGTCGAAAATTTGCGGCAAGTTTGTTGCAAATTTGCTGCAAACAATTCCTTTTGGTAAAGGAAAGTATTATATTATAATAATAATATAATAATAATATTATATATTATAAATCCCTTCTGGGATTCCTTTAAAGAATTTTTCCACATGGTGAACAAAATAAAGCTATATGTGGATATTTATAACTGTGTACTCTTTGAAGATACAAAAGTGTATGAATGTTTTTGTGTTGAGTGTAATTTTGTACTAATTTTAGCCTACTGGGGAGTAGTTAGGGTATATCTTAAATAGGAAGATATATCCATCATCGATCGTTTTACAACAAATATTTATGGTCATCTTCTTTAAGATGATATAACTGTAAATGTCATTTTCAAAGTGCCGTTTGTACTTTTTTTAAATTTCATATATGCATGGTTTTCTCGTAAACTCCCTCTTTATCTTACAATAAAAAATCTATTCAAAATGCTTTATGACGTTTACTTGTGCTAAATACGCTGTATTCAAGCCCGGCCATAAGCTAGGGTAAATATAAACTGATTGTAAATCCTTCAATATGATATTGATTCATAATGCTAGGCAATATGATACGATATAGATTCTTTAAAAATACTTAGTTATTATAAATATTCAATTATAAAAAACAATTGTAACATGAAAATAACTGACTTCTAGGTCGATTTTTTTATCTGCAAAATGATAAAAAAAAATGTATACAGCTAGGAGGGGGGGGGGGGGTATTTTCGAAGTAGAAAATTGACCACGGTCATTATTCTGCAATCATTAATCTGTGGGGGTAATTATTCTTTTAAAACAATGTAAACAATAAAATTATGCGATCATTGCAGAAAAAATTAACATAACCCGCAATATTTTTTTTCCTGCAATGTCGTTACCTTTATACTTGCAAGAATCACAAAAAGAAGCAATTCATTGTTTAAATGAATCTTTTCTTTCCGTACAGTATATCTAACTATGTAGTTCACACTTATCTAAGAGAATGACACATATAACAAGATAACTGTGTTTGATTTATTGAATTTAATTTATAAAAGTAACGAAAATAGGAATATATATTGATACAGTTTCCATTGTAGACGCTTCTGTTGCATTGTATTTTTTTTTTTTTTTTTTTTTTTAGAAAATCCCATGTTATTTTTAAAATTTGACTACATGTATATTTAGAAAATGTCATTTTAAATCTGTAATGGCCTTTTATTTTTTTTAGGAACATGCTATAATTATAGACACCCCCGGTGTGGGAGATAGTGACGAAATGACAACAACACTTCTGGACTATCTGACAGAGGCAGTGGCATTTATTTATGTCATTAATACACCAAATGCCGGAGGGGTCCAAGACGACAGGGTAATAACGAATTTATTGCTTGTTGGGGACACTTGCTTACGAGTTAGGTGTACTTTATGAAAATATTACATGTATTTAAGATATTAACATGCTACTATAATACACACTTTCCATCTGTAATCCCTGCATTTGTATTTCCGTTTTCTGAAATATCACGGCTGACATGTTAAAAGTAAAAGTCAAGACCGGGGAACACATACTCTTAATATTACATGTATTGTTAAGTGCTTAAATCCCAAAAACTTCAATTCAGCATCCTCAATCGGCTGTTTTCTTCATTGCCCTATACTCTTTTACCACATTCTTGGCCAGAAATTTGGGAGAAAAATTTATCTGGTGTTTTTAACTTCAAACGCCAGCAATCCATTCTACTTAAGGAGACCGCATATTTCTATTGTGTTGGTAGAATAATGCAATGGTTGTCAAGAGGTCAATTTTTTTTTAAACAGAGCAATATTATGTTGGAAACTAACTATTAAACATGACCATTTAGATGATATATGAATTTTCACTGAATACCGCTTGTGTTTAATAACAGATAAGATATAAACATGAAATGTCGTGACTGATTCAAAAATAGAAAATATTTTTAACCAATTTAACGTTTCTTATAGAATATAAAATTTCGAAGATCCTTTAACGAGGGCGTCCAGACCTTATTGACATAGTTTCTGCTTGATTAAACAGGAAAACACTGTGTGAGAAATTTCAATCCTCGCAATGATAATGAGATCCAGTTCATTACTTAATGGTCTCAATGCTTGGTATTTTTAGTGTCAGCTAATTTTGTGGGGCTATATATTAGGTGTTGGCAAAACTCTTCAGTTTTGTGGTATTGACTAAAAAATAATCTATCAATTAAAAAATAAGGAAGGAAAAAAAATAAAAAAATAAACACAAATTTTAAAAAATGTCAATTACTTCATTCGACCATTAATCATTATTATGTAGATAACTTTTCACAGTTTGTATTTATCTTCTTTTCTGTTGAATTTTCAAAAGTTATAATAAATCATCTATATTATTATGGTTTTTTGTGTGTGTGCAAGTCTTGTTGTATTGTTTGCAGCTTGGAAAAATATTAAGAAAACAGCGTGATTTGGAAGAGAAAGGAAATTTAAAACAATTTGATCCGGGTTGCGCCATTTTTGTCTGCAACAAATGGGACCAGGTCTCTGAAAAAGAAGAACAAGATGTGTGGCTTAACATTGCAGAAAAACTAAAGGCAATTTGGCCAACGAGGGAAGATCAAAACATCGAGGCACAGATGTTTAAAATGTCCGTTAAAACGGTAAATTGATCAAACTGCTATCTTGTTTATACGTGCAATGACGTGAATTCATAGATACCTATTAATTCCATTTAATTACAACAACCGCAATATTATTAGTATTTCTCATTTTCTGTCGTAATGGTTATCGCTTGACCACTGCTCAAATAGAGTGAGAGCTCATACTTTATTCTTTATTTACTGCATAAAGCTAGTTCATGCATCTTAACATATACGTTTAACATTATACGCACGTGTTTGTAGAGGCGGTAGAAGGGGAAAATACAGCTAGGAAACTGGAAGGGAATATTCAATGAAACCCAATTCAATAAAGACTGAAATCCAGTCTCACTTATTATGATATTACAAAATTTTTCGTTAAGAACCTTTCCCTGAGTTGTAAAGTTCTGACAAAATAAACTGTTGATAGTGCGACGACGGCAAAACTTTGAAAATGGACTGGGCTTCAACTTTCGGAATTTCCACACGTTATTATACTATTGGGTTTACTGATTAAACTAGAGTCACGGGGATTAAAAAAGACATAACGTTAGGCATTCTGCAAGCACTGCACGCGGTTTGATGTTCAGGCGAAGTAAGGCAGCTCTACTGTGCGATATGTTTAGCATATTTTTGGCAAATATTAGAAATGAAAACATTTTTTTTTTATTGAATGTTGTTTTGTTTATTTTTTTTTTCGGTGAGTTGATTTTAAATCCTCAATGCAGTCACCTCTAACGTAATTGACGTGGACTTGCGTTATCGTCAAAGTATGAATCAGCAACATTTTTTTTTAATTGAGAAGACTGTTTCTATAAGTTATTACAAGCATAACATTCGTTCAATTTATGTTTGAATTACATATTTTAAAAAAAATGTCATTAAAATTGAGTGGAAATGAAATTTCCCAGCCGTTTTAAAAATAGCATCTGAATTAAAAAGAAAATCAATTCTAAAAATCATTGACACAACTTGGGGCATGGCACATTTATCAAATATAGTTGTTTGAAAACAGATTGAGCAAGCCATTGTTCAACCTAAGGTAAGGTATGCGGATTGCATTTCTATCTTAATTTTAGGACATATACAAACCATTTTGTTCGCTATTTTTTTTCCCTTAAAAAAATCAAATGGATTTGAAAGAGATTTAGACGTTACGTCACAATAAAAATATGTAAGTTATTTTCCTGTAAATGCAAACCTAGCTTATCTTAACGAGGCCGAGTACAGAACGAGTACGCACGCTTTCGCGCAGCGTTTCATTTGTATTGTGACGTCATCTTTTTGCTTGGTTGACGCCATGGCGTGATATTTCCAACTGCAGATATTTAGCGAAAATTGTTGAAAATATCTCGTTTGATGCGTAAAAATAATGTTATATTGTGGAATAAACATAAATGTCTCGAAGTATAAGCTATATTTGGGCTCGGGTCGAAAACGTGAAAAGGGTTCAGCAAGCCTAGCCTTCTGTCACGTTTTCTTAACCCGCCTAAATATAGCTAAATTCATATATTTCAGACAGTAACCATGTATTTTATATCAATGACCCTTAATATGTGATGTTATATATTTTTTTATTACTTAAATATGTCTGAATGTTTTAATAATACTATTTAGATCACCTTTTCCGCTTTTGTCAAATAAAAAATAGCCATTATCTGACGAATCTGGGAAATTGGGCATACAAAAATCAACTTTGATAAGACCCCTGGAACAAACCAGGAGGTAAAAGGTTTTTTTTATTTGACCATTAGATGCCTTTTAGCAATAACTTTAATATGTAGAACAGAAAAAGAAATCCCTAGGGCAGAAGTTTTGAAAAAATGTAAAAAATATGCAAAATTGATACATATCAAGCAAAATCCCATAGGGTCCTATGTTAAAGATTAACACACTTTGAGATGACCCCCTAAACAAACGGTGTGGTAAATGTCTTATTTTTTAATCTTAAAATAATAATTATATCAGTAGAAATTCATGTAATAAGTTTCATCCAAAAATCTAGGGCAGAACAAATTAGACTCGGCCTCGTTAAGTTTATTTTCGGAAGTGGTGGCGGAAGGGGCACCTAAACAGGCTAGTATTTCTGTGTGGGTGACAAAAATTTATTCCTGCAGATTAGATGTTCAGTAATCAAATATGACGGAAATTACTTCATATTTTTTAAATATTTGAATTTTGCGTTTGTCTTTTGCTAAAAAGAAATATATCAAACCAGGGGTAAAATCTTAAATATTAATCAAAATTTTCCAGAGATATCCCCTTTAGATAATCTGTAACAACGGAGACCCAATTAGCAATATTCAACATGGGTTCACCATTAATCTTACAAAAACAACTACCCCAAAAAGTTTCATCACTATGATGTGGATGCTTTGATTGAAAGCAACCGACAGTTACTGTAATTCTTACTAAAGCGTTCACCGGTATATCAACTTGCTTGGTCACGTGATTAACAAAGTTCACATCTCGGTGAACTTTTTAGCTTGCTGTTTATTACTCATATTTATATCTGAAAAAGGCAAATTCTTCAGGATTGTTAAAATCACCGAGGATTGTTAAAATCACCGAGGTTTTATGTTTAAGTAATCAAAGCGACAGGCAATAAGCGCGTGCTATGATCTTGTGACGTCATGAAAAAGTTCATACAGAATTCAACGTTTTTCGCTTATTCTACTGCAGTATGGGTTCATAAAAAGAAACATGTTTGCGAATGTAAATAGCAAAATTGAACGTTATCGTTATTTTATAGGTTCAAATAAAGAAGCATCTTTTCAAATGTAAATATTTGGAAAAGATATGCCGGCCAAATACTTTTATGAATTCATGTCTGCTGTTAATCATCATCACTATTATCTAAAAATGTTTTTTGTTGTTTTAATCAAAATATGGTTTAATTCTTAAGGAATTGGAAAGATCCGAAAAAGGCCTGGAATGCACCGAGAAGTTAAAGTCGCTCATTTCTGGAATGGACAGGCTCGTCAGCGCCTGTTTAGAGAGACGCGTCACCAAACACATATAGTAAGAAACATTCGGTAAACAAGGATTTCTTTTAAAGGAATGACCAGGATGTGACAGTATTTGTCAGCATAAACTGTTTTTATGTTATGCAAAAGTACAACATGCTTTTAGTAGGAAATAATCGCGCTTTTTTGTTGCTTTTTGAAATAATAAGGAAAGAATTAACTAAAAGTTTATTAGGCGGTACTTCCATACGAAAATCTTTCGCATACAGGCATAAAGAAAAGCCAATTTTTATTTTTTTTTTGGGGGGGGGTTATCTTTGAAGCCATATATCTAAAATTTAACATCACTGACCCCCAAGGTTTATCATGTTAAAATGATACCGAATACATATCTAATTTTTATAAAATTCTTTATATTCAACAAATTTCCATTTCAAACAATTTGTAACTATTATAGAAATTGTGTATTTTAAGTGCAAAAAGGTCTCACAAAAATTAATGCAGCTTCGTACAAAATCTATTTGTAATTCCTCTATTCAGTGTGACAAATATGCATAATTAGAAACAATATTTGCTTAATCAAAAATACTGACAACAAATCTTAATCAGGCTGAAATTGCATTTTACAGGTGCAAAAAGGTCAAATTAAATTGGCCATAGCTCAGAGAGATGAACACTGCCCCCCTTTGTGTTCAGATTTTATTGATATTCTTCTCAAGGAAATCTTGATACAAGAACATTCAGGAGTGGGATACCTTAACAATGCCTTACTAAAGTATTGTAAACATTAAAATCGGCAAAAAAATGATTAAAACCGTGGACATGCCCCTATAGGTAGACTGGACTTTTCCGTGGCCCCATCCTCACTAATATGAGGGCCAATCTACAGGGTGAAAGTCAGCCCCCTGAAAGATATTCCCATTATAACTGTATTGTAAAAGAGGTTTATACGTGGGTACTAAATACGCGTTTGTGCTATTTGTTTTACTCTTAAACTGCACTTTTTTCAGTCTTACGTGCGGAGGAATCTTACGCAAGGGGTTTTTACGCAGTTTTAAGCTTATCGTGTAACTAGTGTAAAATTCTATAGAGCGTTAATAACCCCTTTTACAGTATTAAACGGAATTTCCTGTACATGTATCACCAGGCTAGCTGAGCCTTTTACTGGTCGTGAAAACAGGGTCGACTGAGGCCCCAATCCCAGCAAATATGAAAGCCCACATATGGAATACAGCTGGGTGTAAGCCAGTCCATCGAAAGATATTCCCATTATAACAGTATTATACGAATCAAATTTTTCAAATATTCACAAAACTATTTTAAACTCTTTACGTTCGTATGAACCCAATTCCTTTCAAGGTCGAATAGATTTTCCCGAGCCCAATTTTCATCGACAATGAAGGCCCAAATTTGGGATACAGGGTGAAAGCCAGCACCATTTATAACTGTATTATACGAAAGTTCCTACACTTACTAGGCTAGCTAAGTAACTGGTCGTGAGAACCAAATTGCTTTTAAAGGTTGACTGCACTTTCCTGGCGCCATATTCCCCAAACAAATATAATAACCCAAATATTGAATTCAGGGTGTTATATGTAACTAGCCCCTTGAAAGATATTCCCATTATAACTTTTTTATACGAAATTTCCTACTTTCACAAGGTTAAGGCTAGCTAAGTTGTTACTGGTCGTGAAAACCTTATTTTTTTGAGGGTCCACTAACTTTCCTGGAGGCCCATCCCCTACCAAATTTAAAGGCCAAAATATGGGATACAGGGTGAAAGCCGTGTTGCAACTACTATTGAAACAAGAGGCCCATGGGGCCACATCGCTCACCTGAGCAACATTGGGCGTTCAAAAGATATTGTGCCATATGGCCCTCGGTAGAATAACAAAAAATAAATATTGTAAGGTATTCCAGTTTTACTCTTATTTTTGCATACACGTAATCTTTGACATTGTATCTTCATGAAATACTGTTTTTACACAGAATACGAAAATCCTATGCATGATATAAAACTAAATATTTGGTAGGGGTACACTGTTCTATAACTTCTAATTCCCGGTATTTTCGTTCTGCCCCCCCCCCCCCCCCAACAGTCCCCCACTTAATAAAGCGATCAAAATATATGAGAGCATATAGGTACATTTTCTTCCTCAACTACTTACTAGTTATTGTATTTTTTAAAAAATATAATAGTTATTGTATTTAATCAAAAAAATCCTACATGTATATATGTGAAGAAGAAAATTGAACCGAAATGCGCTCAATTTCTCAAATTAAAAATATTCAACAATTGAATTTGTCTTCTCCATTATAATTAAATGACTGTGGTTTACCTCGCGTAAACTCGTGAATTTTATAACTGTACTCACACTTGATTGATGAATACACTGGAATGAAAAATGTTATCACGTGACATGTTCAAGAGCTATAAAAATCAATGTTACCGTATTGACAGGCACATCACTCTAATTTACTAAGGCCCACCCATTATTTTCATTTTTATTCAAAAATAACAAATGGCTCCGAACCAGGATAATTTTCCACTGTAATATTTTCTTAGGTATAGTGATAATTCTTTTATCCCCGCAACAGAAATGTGTCAGAACTTTGGAAACTGTTTTGACGATGTCGTTTTTATTTACTCACATTTCACATTGTTCATTGTATAAAGAGGGGGCCCCAGAGAGTAGTTATATAAAGCATATCATTCTTTAATTTTTTTTGTGAACAAGTATATAACATACTCTAATTCATATAGATTCTACTGATCAACCAAAATTTCAGAGTCAATCGTAGAATTATAAGAAAAATACAGAGCTCAAAATTTTGCTAGGTTTGAGTCATATTTGGTTCACATGAGTTTATTACATTCAGCTTAAGATTTTAAACTTGGTATTTCCTTTTCGGCATTTAAAATGGAAAAAATTGAATGGCCTCAGATATGTGTAAAAACATAGAATTGTGAGCAAATCTCTGTATCTTGCTTATAATTCGAAGCTTAACACTCAAATATGGTAAGTAAATAGAAATTGTAAACAATTAAACACAAGAAACATGCACTATAACAAATAAAAAACACAATTTATTTTTCAAAATGAATCATATACATGTATATACCTACATATTTCCGTCAGCGATATTAAACTCTATTTAAACTGAATATAAACTCGAGAAAATGCCGAGCATCTCAACAAAACATATTGCATTATTCTACCATTACGCAAACGATGATACCGAATTACCGATAGCCTTAATGAATTGCATTTTAGTTCTTTCTTAATACATTAGATGTTGCTTAATTTGCGCAGGTAAACAGTAAACTGTTTGATTTATTGAAGTCTCTGTTTTGTTTGATACGTTAAAATCAGGAAATACAAGCGAGAGTTCCCAAGTTAACGCAAAGCATAAATTAAAACGAAACGAAAATCACAACAAGCTAACACCACCGTCATATGTGAAAACTGTCAACGCATTAAAATATTTCGCCTAAATTTACTTCACAAAATTGGCACCATTGTATTTTGAATGTTTCAACGATTCCCTTTGTACACGAACTGTTGCACAACAAACAAATTCATCATTGTCAAATCGACCCGTTTATCATACAGTGTCATGGCTGCTTTAAACAAAGAACCTCGTTTTAGAATTATGGAATACGAGTCTTGGTAAAATGGGTAAGCAAAACCGGGCCGGGGCAAAATAAAAGCCGGGGCAGATCGGCAATCGTCAATTCCAATTACGCATTTTTTGCAGCAATATTTACAGCGAATACAAATATACTGGTCAGTAAATATCTTGAAATTTTATTCAGATTGGCAGATTAATATCTGTCAATCTTTTGTTTTGCCCTGGCCCGGTCATGCCTACCTATTTTGCCAAGACTCATGGATGCTATAAATTGCTTGAAACACGCATTTTCTTTCTTAATATTTTCGTAATAACTCAGATTTGATACAGAATTAGCCCATAATTTTAGCAATTTATATTTTCCTTTCCATTAGAATTACTTACGCTAAATTACATTGAATTTGACTCAGTAGGTCTTGAGAAGAAGATTTTTTTAAATGCACCCCCTTTTTCTACAGTTGCGATGTTTTCTCCGCTTTGAATGAAGATCTGTGTTTCATTTTTGCTATTTATATTTGCCTTTCCATCAGAATGCTTTGTGCTAAATTTGGTTGAAATTGGCCGAACAGTTTTCAAGAAGAAGTTTAAAATGTAAAAAGTTTACAGACGGACAGACAGACGAACAGACGGACGACGGACAAAATGTGATCAGAATAGCTCACATGAGCTTTCAGCTCAGGTGGGCTAATAAAACCAATATATATATATATATATATATATATATATATATATATATATATATATATATATATATATATATATATATATATTCAATAAATCCTTTTTTCTTGGTACCGGGGATAAATAAACACAAAAATAAGTCCAATGCTCAAACAACTTTTATCTATAGCGCTTTCGCCCTACCAGGCTCTTCAGTAGATTTAAAAACAAAGTAAACAAGAACATTATGACGTCAATCTCGTGACGTTAGGTAGGCAACGTTATACAAACAAACTGTTGAAGACGTGATTATGACGTCAAAACATAGTGACGTCAAAACATTGTGGCGTCAAAACAATATACAATGCATACAAAGAGTCAACACAATTATAATGATAAAAGTCCAGTGTCTCTTGTACATAATTATTCATGTATATATATGCAGATGTTAAAAATACAATATATTAAGAATTTAACTTAGGTTCAAACAGTTTAACAAAATGATTTTCTTTAGCTTAACGCAATAGTTCATTGTTTTCTTTCACTTTATAAAAAGGGAAAATATAAAACATTCCCTTTCCGCATATATCGAAATGGCCACTGCATGGTGTGTTCTTCACAGATGGGTCTCTTATATGCTGCTTGTGGACGCGCACTCTATCTGCGAGTTTGGTTCCAGTTTGTCCAATATAGTTGACACCACAAGTAGGGCACGTCATGCAGTAAATCAGGTTCTTGGATTTGCAATTCATTGTTGAATTAACGTTGAAATGCATACCGTTCTTGAACATTATGGATGGGCCGGTTTGTAGAAAAGGACAAGTCCCGCATCGTGGATCCTCGCATTTGGATACAGTTGGTTTTACGGGGTTTGAAGTGAATTTGGCTTCGGTAAGAATGTTCTTCAGATTTGGAGGTTGCCGTCTGCTGTGAAGTATATCATCAGGCTGGATCAGTTGTTGTAAGTTTTCTGATTGTTGTAGAATAGGGAAACACTGTTTGGCTGATTTAAACATGTTGCAATTCCTCGGGTTGTGGGTGAGAACAAAAGGAATTTTGGTATTGTTGCTTTCCTCACGTTGTTTGATTGATCTAAGTTCTGCAATCGGTGTTTCTGTCGCCTTACGTATTGCTGATTCTATGAGCTGTATAGGATATTTTTGTCTAGTAAGAAATGTTTTAAGTTTGGACAGTCTTGTTTTCCTCCGTTCTTCATCTACAACGACGGTACAGATTCGCCGGGCCATATTAAAAGGGATGTTTCGTTTTGTATGAGAAGGATGACATGAATCAAAAATCAAATATTGGTGAGAATCTGTCCTCTTGCAGAAAAGAAAAGATCTGTAGTAATTTTCATTCCCTCTTTTATCACTAAAATGTCCAAAAAGGGTAATTCTTTTTCACTAATTTCTGTTGTAAATTGTAGGCTGTCATGTAGAGAATTAAGAATTTTGTGGAAATTTTGTAAGTCGTCCAGTGATTTTGTCCAAAAAATAAAACAATCGTCTAGGTAGCGTTTCCAATTGTTTTTGATGTATAGGGCATATTCTTCTCCAAAAGATGTTTTGCATTCTGACGTAAGTTTTTCTTCGAGGTAACCAAGAACCAAATTGGCGTAAGTGGGGGCAACCTTTGTTTCCATGGCTGTTCCTTTTGTCTGTAGAAAATATTTGTCATCAAAGAAAAAATGATTATTTTCCAGTACGAGTGAAATTCCCTCAAGGATAAATTCTTTTGAAAATCTTGATTGTAGAATGCTTTCATTTTTGTTTATCCAGTAGTCATTGGCATCAACGCCCAGGTTGTGAGGTATGTTTGTATATAAACTAGTTACATCGAAACTCACTAGATGTGTATTATCTTTGACGGTATTTGGTATATGATTTAAAAAGTCCATGTCATCCCGAATATAGCTCGGTATTAATTTACAGAGCGGTTTAAGTATAATGTCTAGGAAATTGCTAAGTCTTTGTGTTGGACAGGAAGGACCAGCCACGATTGGACGAAGTTTCAAGTCTGTTGGACGCGGTAGTTTAATATAAGGTTCACATAAGTTTTGTATTCCAGTTTGAATTTGTTTCGACTTGTGGATTTTTGCCTACCTAACGTCACGAGATTGACGTCATAATGTTCTTGTTTACTTTGTTTTTAAATGTACTGAAGAGCCCGGTAGGGCGAAAGCGCTATAGATAAAAGTTGTTTGAGCATTGGACTTATTTTTGTGTTTATATATATATATATATATATATATATATATATATATATATATATATATATAAAAATATATATTCAATAAATCCTTTATCTTGGTACCGGGGATGAATAAACACAAAAATAAGTCCAAGCTCTTCAGTATATTTAAAAACAAAGTAAACAAGAACATTATGACGTCAATCTCGTGACGTTAGGTAGACAAAACATTTTGACGTCACTATGTTTTGACGTCATAATCACGTCTTCAACAGTTTGTTTGTATAACGTTGCCTACCTAACGTCACGAGATTGACGTCATAATGTTCTTGTTTACTTTGTTTTTAACGAGGCCGAGTACAGAACAAGTACGCACGCTTTCGCGCAGCGTTTCATTTGTATTGTGACGTCATCTTTTTGCTTGGTTAACGCCATAGCGTGATAGTTTCAACTGCAGATATTTAGCGAAATTTGTTGAAAATAGCTCGTTTGATGCGTAAAATTAATATTATATTGTGGAATAAATATAAATGTCTCGAAGTATGAGCTATATCTGGGCTCGGGTCGAAAACGTGAAGAGGGTTCTGCAAGTCTAGCCCTCTGTCACGTTTTCTTAACCCACCTAAATATAGCTTAATTCATATATTTCAAGACAGTAACCATGTATTTTATATTAATGACCCTCATTATGTGATGTTATATATTTATTTATTACTTAAATATATCTGAATGTTCTAATAAATCTATAAAGATCACCATTTCCGCCTTTATCAAATAAAAAATAGCCATTATCTGACAAATCTGGGAAATTGGGCATACAAAAAACAACTTTGATAAGACCCCTGGAACAAACCAGGAGGTAAAAGGTTTTTTTTATTTGACCATTTGATGCCTTTTAGCAATAACTTTAATGTGTAGAATAGAAAAAGAAATCCCTAGGGCAGAAGTTAAAAAAAATTGTAAAAAATGTGCAAAATTGATACATTTCAAGCAAAATCCCACAGGGTCCTATGTTAAAAATTAACAAACTTTGAGATGACCCCTTAAACAAACGGTGTGGTAAATGTCTTATTTTTTTTATCTTAAAATAGTAATTATATTAGTAGAATTTCATGTAACAAAAATTCATTCAAAAATCTAGGGCAGAAAAAATTAGACCCAGCCTCGTTAAATCTAATGAAGAGCCCGGTAGGGCGAAAGCTCTATAGATAAAAGTTGTTTGAGCATTGGACTTATTTTTGTGTTTATATATATATATATATATATATATATATATATATATATATATATATATATATATATATATATATATATATATATATATATATATATATATATTCCAAAATAAGTGAAAGGTGATATCACACAGTATAAATAATCAAAAAAGAAAAAGAAAATGAACAGTTCCAAAGTTTCTATTCAGTAGCGTTTTCTGGATTTTCATCCTTCTTCAGGTGAATGTACATAAGTTATGAACTTGTTTTCCTTAGAAACGTTTACTATGATGTCATGATGTAACGAGAGTCTTTTCAGGGAAGGAATAAATCCATGACGTCATAATACAATATAAAACATTAAAGTTCGGGAAAGCTGAATTAGACAAAATATGATCATAACGACATCAATAAATTTACAAATACAAAGACTGGCTAGAATAAAGATGATTATACAGATATTTAATGTTTGTTGAGTTTTGGGGAAAATAATTTAATAGAATACTTTTCTTTCACAAGTCTCGTGGCGGTTGAATCGGTTTTAAGTTTATAAAATGGGAATACTTTATAATCTCCCTTAGCACATCTGTCAAAATGTTCACTGCATGTGGTGTTTCTGGTACTGGGATCATTGATCTGTTGGCGATGGACGCGCATGCGGGCGGTAAGTTGTGTTCCGGTTTGGCCGATGTAATCTTCACCACAGTGGTTACATGTAATACAGTAAAGCAGATGTTTGGATTTACACGACATATTTTCATTAACATAAAAAGTCTTGCCACATTTAAAAGAAATCGAATCTCCTGTCTTTAGATTAGGACACGTGCCGCACCTTGAATCTCCGCATTTGGAAACAACATATTTTTCTGGTGTTGAATGAAATTTTGCTCTTGTTAATATTTTCTTCAGATTTGGTGGTTGTCTTTGGCTATGGAGAAGGTCAGAATTTTTATTTAGTTGTTGAAGTTCTTGATCCCGCTCAATGATAGAAAAATTCTTTTTTGCTTCTTGAAACATATTAAAATGTTTGGGATTGTAAGTTGTAACAAAAGGAATTAAATATGGATCTTTTTCCTCTTTTCTGGTTGTTCTGAGTATATTCTGTGGTATTTTCTTTGCTTCTTCTAAAAAAACATCAACAAGTGTTCCTCGTTTGAGTCAATTCAAACTAACGAGCATTCCCAACTTTGTGTATGTCAACAAACTTCATTCTTCAATTCTTCTGATCAGTATTTCTATTTAATCAAGTAAATAATCTCTAAGAAAATTTATTTAGAGCCAAAAAAATATTTCAAGGTTTATTTCAGTGAAACTTTACATCAAAACAGTTAGATTTATATCAGAAATGACGTACTAAATTGTATTGCGCAAGGTCACAATAACCGCCTAACACAACGTTGCATCATCGTCTTTGATCTTTGAAAAATCAATTCGGGTCATATAAGGGACTGTCTCAAAAGCTTCTGTTCATAATATAAATCAAATTGTATGAGATAAATAGAACATCTATAATTGTGTGATTTTATATTTGCTTCATTCAACTCGTTGAAATGGTTATATTCGCTCGGCAAGCCTCGCTAATATATGCACCATTTCAACTCGTTGGATAAAGTAAATATAAAATCACACAATACAGATATCCTCTAAATATCTTACCTCCTGTTAAATTGTAAGAAAATCATTGGATAACAACAGTCACGTGGAGACTATGTATATTCCATACATAGTCAGTAGAAAATATTACCCCCTTGGAGCATTATGGCGTCATTTTAGAACATTATGACGTCAGGTTTCCAACTTAAATTGAAACCTTGTAATACTATTGTAAAAGCTTGATTTCCAATGGGTTTTTTTCCTTTTTAATCATTAAAAAAGAGAGTCGGTGAGATATAATCGTTACATGGTTTTTAGTAAACCTAACATGGTTTATACATGGTCAGTAAATTCCACATGGGGGCTCGAGCTACGCTCTCGTCTACTGTAAACCATGTGACTAATAATATCAAACTATCTAACGAAGGTTTTAGTGACTTTATAAAATGTTTTTCTTTTTCCCTTCGTTGCATTGTCCGTATAAAGTTTATAAAAGGAAAAACTGAAAATTGTCCGTGGCCACAAATATCAAAATGTTAACGAAGTTTATTTTTTCTGTACTCGGGTTGATTGACGTGTTGTTTGTGTATACGAATACGGGTGCGTAGAGTTGTTCTAGTTTCTCCTTCATAAAAATTCGTTGCAACGGCTACACGTAATGTTGTATTTTACATTTTTTGAGGCACAACACATGCATTATCAATAGAGTCCTTGTCCCCGAACTAGAACGAATTCCCGTCTTAAATATATTGGCAAGTTCCACAGCGGGGATCGTTACACTTGTTGACAATATATGATTGACGTTGAAAAGATGACTTGCAAAGTATCCATCGGAGATTCCTGGGCTGTCTTTTACTGTTGATGAAGTTGTATTTTGTCAGCACTTCGGACATTTTTTCATCAGTTTGTAGAATGTTGTTAAGTTGACGTACGACTGGAATAAAAATAATATTATTCGGATTATGCGTAGTTACGAGTTGTAATATTTTTAAGGTGGCTCTATACACCACTTTTTGATGACGCAATATGAAAAGAGTAAATCTGGAAGCATGCAATTCCGGTACTGGCTGATTTTAACTGAGGTGAATTGTATAGGGACCACTTTTTTGCATTTGTTAAATGAATAGATTTAATTTGATAATTGAAAATTTCATTACTTACAAGTAATGTGGTATGTGACACTTTCACGTAGTGTGGTATTATTTATCGAAATAAACAATTAAATCAGGTATAACTCTTTAAATAGTTTCTTTCCCATCATCGATATGTTACACTGTAGCGCAGTGGGTTAGTGGATTCACTACAAACCTGTAGGTCATGAGTTCGATTCCCTTTGTGAACTATAATTTTTTTAACTTTCCAAAAAATTTTTGGTTGAATAATGTGAAAGAAAATTCTAAACCGGTGAAAATATCTTAATTATTATATACTTTAATGCACGTTAATATCGACACCTTAAGGGGATGGGAGGGTTGCTTTTAATTTCTCTCAGATTGGGATACATAAATCCGATTAACCCCTTTATTTTCCAATTTATTTATTTGACCTAGTTTTGCATTAAAGCGAATAAATTCACATATACAGGCCTATATGAAATATGTTTGGATTTATCATTCTAACATTATATATAGGAAATTTTCTTCAACTCAGAAATGAAAAGTCCCCAAGGTGTTTGGGTCTTGGAATTAGGAAGAATAACCCTTACCTGAAGAATTTTCATACCAAATAAAAACATTTTTTTTATATGTAATGATTTTCATTCAATTTTTTATGTCACATTTATTAAAATACATTTTCTTATAACATCAAGAAACTTTTTCAGATGATTTGTCAACAGAGAAAGAAAATATGAAAAAATATGTTTTGGGGAAATACTAAAAAATTGCAATAATAACATTTTTGAATGTTAAGAAGTGTAATATTTTTTTTGTGTCCAAAGAAAATATCCATCATATGACAAAAAATGTCTCAATTTGTTAATAGCTGTCTTTTTTAAAACATTATTTACATTAACACGAAAAAACATTAAAAAATTCTTTAAAAAAATGATAGTATCCCTATCATCATTATAATATTTGATAAGTATATGTTTTGTGGTCTTCTGTTGAAAATTGGAATAAACTCTGGGTGTATAGAGCCACCTTAAATCAGAGGTGTTTTTTTCATGAGGATTAATAAGGTTTTTCCTGTTCAGTGCTAATGCTTTTTTGATACATGTACCATCGTCTATGATTCCTATTACATTACATTGTTTTATCAGGCTTGCTTTTAATTCATGTAAACGTTCATTTCTTCGTTCGTTGTTGCTAACTATGGTACATAAACGTCTTGCTAAGTTATATGGAATTGCGCGTTTAGTATGACCCGGGTGGCAAGAACTGAATTGGAGGTGTTGATGGGTACATGTATCTGTTGGTTTGTAATACATGTCGGTGGTTATATTTTTCCTGTATTTAGAGATGAGGACATCCAAAAATGGAATACCGATCACACTTTTATCTCACGTAAAGTTGAGGTTTGGATCCAGTATATTCACAATGTCTAAAAAGACAGTTAAATTGGCTTCGCTCTCATTCCAGATGATAAATCAGTCATCAAATGCAAGATATCTTTTGCATACATTTTTTTATATTCTGTGTGGTTTGATGGTTAAATTGCCGTCTAGCTTTTTCATACGTTTTCTCTTCTTAGTATCCTAATGTGAGGGTGGCATAAGTAGGGGCCATTTTAGTCCCCATACCCGTTCCTTTAAGCTGCAAATAATGTTTGTCGTTGAAAGAGAATGTATTGTTTTTAAGGATTAAACTGCTTGCCTCTTAGATAAACTATCTGTTGAAACGACTGTTGATATTTTGTGGATATTTATTGATCCAGCATTTGAGGGCATTGAAACCGAGATCTGTTGTTATGTTTGTTTACAAATTTGTTACATCCATAGTGATCAACTTTGCTTCTTGGTTAACTTTATAATTTTACATTTTAATGGCACTAGTAATTGATTTTGACTTATGTATCTTAAGAAGTCCATAAAAGACACTTTCCCGGAAATCAAAGTCCGTTAAAAATCCGTTTCTTTGGTTGTTATATTGGAGGAAGCCTGGTGGTCGTTAAGTTATCGTTTCACTTTTTGAATGTTTTTTTATCATTGTTCTCAGCTATTTCGCAATAAAACTCGTTGTTGTTAAGCATCTCCAGTATTTTATTTTTTGTAGTACTCACTATGGAGACTCTATATTTTGTCTCAGATTTTACGCACTTTGATTCTTTAAAGGAGTATTGCCACAGTACAGGCTTAACAGGATACGTGTCAAGTTGCGGGGTTGAAAAAGGACCACATTGAGAATTAAAAAAAAATAAAGCCTGAAAAAGTTAAATTAGATTTGTTTATCTTAAGAACATGTTAATGAATAGAAACAAACTATATGTAAGGTAAAGCCGTTCATACATAATGTCCCCGGAGTCATTTTAAAGAGTAAAGCAAATTGCTACTTCGATCTTAAATTGTTACTAAGAAATGCAGTGTGGTCAATTGGTCTCTATTTGTAAGATTATAGGAAAATGATTTACTATTGAACTTTTTAAAATTTTAATGATTTGTTTTCTATCGGCCATAATTAACTAATCAAACATCTGAATGTTTTCAGTTGGCTGCAGGAGTTCTTAAACACAGTTTTAGTCAATGTTATTGCAAACATAAATGCTTCACGGAAAAAGCAAGACGAGAAAAATGAAATGAAAAAAGAGGTTGAGATGAGGCTTACGTTTCTTAAGAACAGGACAGAAACCGTAAGCATTCAACATAAAGATTTGGAATAAAAAAACAATTTAACATTTTCCGGACAAAAAATACAATAAACTTGATTAACGTTTAATTAAAATTACCACTTAAAGAATTGCTATATCTATCTTCGAACTTGGTTGAAATTCATTTTCAGGTAAAGGCAAACATTAACAAAGAGTCTGAAGAGATGTTCCAAAATATAGCAAAACAAATAACAGAACACCTACAAAAGGAACACATCAAAAGGAAAATGTTTAAATGGTGTGAAGGTAAAATAGTTTATCTATCTATCTATCTATCTATCTATCTATCTATCTATCTATCTATCTATCTATCTATCTATCTATCTATTACGTCTATTTAATACTTTACCCAATGGCAGCCAAATGATAATTTGTTTACTACCTCCTTTCATGGCAACTCTGCTTTACCTGTGATTAAGTACAATTTGGTGTCATTCCTTCAAGTCAATAATCTTGTATTAAATGTCAAAAATTAGGAAGGGCAGAATTCAATAATGAAAGAACAATTACAATTTACTATTACGTATTAGGTTAGTTACTGATTCACTACGGAAATATATTGGGTTGATCAATCTCATAGAGGGCGAGGCGAAGCCGGAGCCGTCTATGAGATTGATCAACCCAATATATTTCCGAAATGAGTCAGAAACTAACCTAATAGGTGTTTTGTTTTCCCGAGGACTATTAAGCGACATATTCATTCACAAATAGCGATGATCTACGCAAAGCCATGTACACGATGCCTAACACCTCGTCCAATTTAACTCATTTAAACTTTTCAAAATTTTCAGTCTCACAATTCAAATGCTCTTTAAAAATCTTTGCTTCACCTATGTTCACTTACAAGGTGTTGTTGCTATTCAATTTTGAAAGTTTTTTCCCTTTCCTCTGCAGAGATCTGAGCAAATTTCGACGCTGCCATTTTGTTCTGCTCCAGACAAAACAATGTGACGTCAATATTCTAAGAGCAACTGCTCTAATTTTAAAGAATTTCAAAGGGCAACAACTCCAAATACTTTAAGAACTTACAGCATGCGGTTTTTGTATTAAATACTATGAAATGTCAAAATGAGTAAGGGAAGCGTCGGCCAATGACGGTCTTATTGTCTTATATTATTTCTCAACGAACAAATATAGAGATATATGAGGCAATCACGTGCTATGTCTAAACCAATGAAAGTGTGACATTTCAGTCCAAGGGAAAACAATTATATATATATCACCCCTCCAGACCTTAATTAGATTTAAGGCCGTAAACCTTAAGGACAAATCTTACATTATATTGCATATCCCCAAGAAAGACAACTCAAGGTCAAATGTTATAGTCACTAAATATTTTATCAACGCACTTAAACACAATGGATTTAACCAATATGTTTCATTACAAGCAGTATTTATGAATTTTTTTCCGGGTTTTTTTCATATTATTTTAGGATGTTTAGTATAGGTGAATATATATTAATGGGAATACAATGATTTTATTTATCATGAAGATACATTTTACTGTTTATAAATGCATCTTTTACATTTAATTTTCGATGTAGAATTAAATCACTCCAAAACAGCAAAGAAATCAATCTGAAAACCCTCTTTTTAGCATTAGGTAAAATTTAGACTTTTGCGATCGTTTTGATTTTCGATCACAATGTCGCATCCGTGGGTTCAAAGCGAGAATGTAAAAAGATTTGAGTCACATGTTCAGGACTTTGTTATTCATGAGGTCAAGACGCGTTGATATCTGTAAAAAATCAGAAAAGGGACACTCAAACATCCAAAACACGGTTTTTCATCTCATAGAAATCTGCGCATGAAGCAGGTGGAAGCACTCCAAATTTAAAATCACAATCGGGGACTGTTTTGCCTCAGCAATAAAGTTAAAACCGACAAGGGTCATTGATATCACTCGAACTTTGTCTCTATAAACATGTCTCAATGATATACATTGTAGTAGTAAAAAGTGGACGATTTTTAGACAGAGGCTCTATAACAGCCTCGGTATATTGTGATTGTTTTGCCTGTGACGTCCAATATTGAGGATTCCTTAAGCACCATCTAGCGGTGGACGAAATAATGAATAATTATGAGATATGGCATGCTTTTTTGTCCCCGTCGTATATCGTTTGCGTATTATCAATCAATCTCCCGCGGAGACGTATCTTTCTTTACAGCTGCAACCCCCCCCCCCCCCCCCCGCAAGTGATTTTGGAAGTCAGTATGTCCTACAAGCTAATAAGTATGACGCAGGAAAAAAATAGTTAGAATTGAACAAAAAAAAAATTATGATGCAAACAATAGCCATATATAAATATCATTTAAACTGGTACCATATAACTGAACTTGAGTTATCTGCAAATTCAAAATAAATAGCAAAATTTAGTTCATGTGTTTATTGTTTCTATAGTCTTAACGAAAGAGAGAGAGAGAGAGAGAGAGAGAGAGAGAGAGAGAGAGAGAGAGAGAGAGAGAGATTTCTGTTAAGAGAAAAGAAGTATACGAATTAAACTTCACAAACACAGTATATCAATCTTGAAATCAAACATCATAAACAGTGTAGAATACTTTTTTGTTAGGCATGCTTCTTTTCTCCTCATTTGAAATGAAAACTATAAGAACGAAACTTGTTTCCCTTGTCTTGGAAGGAACACGTCGTGCACCTCGCGCGTTGATTTGTTTAACAGGGGGAACACATGGACTCGGACATAAACTGCATGCTGGATTCAATCACAATATACTATATTCTTTTCATTAAATAGCATGTACAGTTTCCCATGTTGTTTTGTGATATAACAAGCTTATAAGCTTAAAACAGGAGAACAACACTAATTATTTTAAAACAGGAGAACAACACTTTGTCTAGTTATTTTAAAGGGACTTGGACACGATTTGAGCTTAACATTTTAAAAATTTTATTTTTCCAATTGTACTGTTTAGAACGGCTAATATGGGTACGTTTAATGCTTTATCAAAATTTGAAAGTCAAATTTTGAGTTATAAGCAAGATGCAGAGTTATAAAATCTTTGTAAACAAAGCTCAAGCAATGTTATGGTTTAAATATGTGTTTTATTGGTTTAAATCTCAAGCAAAGATTGCTTTTTTCTGTTTATCATACAATCTATGAACACATTGAATCATTGAAACAAATGACTTGTTTGCCACGAGTCATTTGATCAAAGAAATGGTTATTCCATACTTTACAATATTTGTAAACAAATATAGGAGTTTGTTTACATACCAATTAATCCTTACCTCTGTATCTCTCTTAAAACATGACTTCTAACGTTCAAATTTTGGTCAATTATTCAAAATGAGCAAGTAAATCATATTATACATTAAAAAAATAAAAATAAAAGTTGATCTAAAATCGTGTCAAAGACCCTTTAATATTATCTACCTAACTCTGATGTCAACCTGAAAAATATCCTCGCGACCTTGCCATAATACTAAAACGTTTCGCGAATATTCTAACATGATAATGGGTAAGCACGCTGTTTTTCCTTAAATAACAAAAGTCATATATTGTCATTAGTTTAGTTTCATCCGAAATGATGCCTCCGTCTATCAGTACTTTCAGTACTTTGATATTCCTTATCATTGAAGTGTGCATTAAATGCCAGGGTAGGGGATCTGTCGGGTTATCATTTTCCGTCCTAAGGTTTGGACTATATGGTTACCACAAGGTGTTTTAGGGGTTTGGTCTCATTCAAATGACATACAATGTATATCTCCTTTGATTATGATCACAAAAAATTAACACTAGAAATTAGAATAAGACGTTCTTAAGATGGATCTATTTAGAGCTTCAGAAGGTTTCTGAGACATCAATAAGTGTCCAATTAGCTTACCCGAACTATGCCAAAACATAACCATTTGTTGAACCTAAAATTTAGATATTAATTAAATTGGTTTGTTGTAAACTTTCGTTTTGTTAAAAGCCATACATTTCAGTTTTTTAAAATTCTGTATTCATGTGGACCTTTATATAGAGTTTTTTTTCTAAAGGGGACCATTGCAGTCTAATTATGCCCACACTCATCGTTCAATCGCAAATTGCAATCAAAAATCAAATAAGAAATTTTAAATATATCAGTAGAATTTAACTACAGAGATCCATGACATACTTTAAACATATAAAATACTGTTATATATTAAAAGTTTGTTTTAATAACATTTGATACACAAATATCTGGAGAGTATATAACAGTTATTGTTCTCAATGTGTCTGGCCTGACAGGTGAGATATTTGCCTTTTATAGGTAGTATTCTGTAAGCATCATATAGGAATTACATTTCCTCAAAAGAAAAGCATTTCATGCAGGAATTTGATTCACACGGTTAGTTATCCTGTAGGAAATTAAAATTTCCTATCGGATTTTCAAATCCAAAGGGAATTTTGTTAAAATCCTATTGAAATTTAAACTGTTGTTTATTTCGGTAGAAAATTTCAAGTATACACTGATAACAAAGGTAGTTATAAACTTCTTAAGCAATGGTCTATCATATTGCAGATTCAAAATGCATGCAGGTTAGACGGCTGCAAAAATACCACCTATAGGTCTGTCATTTCCTTTTTCTTGAGAAAATCAATTAATTTCCTTTTTTCTCTATGAGGTTTTAGGTTATCTCCGTGTAAAATATAGCTGGCAAACTTTTCCTGTGTTGTATTTTTTAAGTATGCTACTTAATTTCTTGGTTTTGACCCACGGGCCATTTCAGTTTCTACTTATTTTTGTGTATTCCTAGAACATTTACTTTCTGATATCTCATTACCAAGTCTCCCCTTATTAAGGTCTTGATTAAAATATTGTTATTGCTTTGTTTCTTTTTCACTATTATTAAGGTATTCCGTTTCCAACAGAGGACCTTATTGTTATTGCTTTGATTTGTTTCCTCTATAACTGGTTTTTTTTCTCCCAATTTTTCTTAAAAATGCTTTAGCCGATTTTCATGAAATTTTTATATTTTATTCATGACAAAAGGACTATATATGATAAAATGAACATCATCATTTTACTATTATTCTTTGTTTTCTTAGTACAGATATATATGTGATGTGTTTACATAATATTCAAGTTGGTTCAAGTGCCCACAATTTAGAAATATGACATTGTAAAGACAACCTTTTTCCGCCATTTTTGGATTTTTAGGGTAAAACAGCTTGTTTTCAAGCAGTTTTTCAGTCTGAAAACATAGAGCGCATTCTTGAACACATAGAATATTTTAATCAGAGATGTATCGAGCCAAGACTAGTAAGTGACAAAAAAAATTTCCTTGTTCAAGCATGCGCTTTATATTTCCCATTCGTAAATAGATAAGAAAAATGCCTATTTTTGGCTGATTTTGATTGAATTATAGAAATGGCGTCACTTTTGACGTCATATACTACCAGTGAGTGCAAATAAATCAAATAAATATATGAACAATATATTTTATATCAACTCTTCTACAAAATTAGTTAACATTTTATTGTACCCGAAACACTTAAAAAATGGCGAATTATGGGGGCCAAATTAAACTCTTATCATATAAAGTTCTTTGTATGAAAATTACACGACATTTTTTGTCGTCACTTCCGGTGCCGATATATTGGAGATTTTAAGTTACTGCTTATTTACAATTTTCCTCCAAAAGTATTTAAGATAGAACTTTCAAATTTTCAAAGATGGTAGAGAGTGAACGGCTGCAGTATCCGTTGCATATCCGAACTTCCGCCGTTAATTCCAATCGTCACGGGAAGGAAATGAAAAACCATAATTTTTCATTTTTTTTTACTTGAATTTGTTATGTTACTATTCGTGGAGACGCTATTAAATCTACTGAATATGAAATTTGTTTTAAAATCGATCCACGCATTCTTGAGATTTTGAGCTCAAAAGTCTTGAAGCAAGGGTCCGCGTAGCTCAGTCGTAAGAGTGGTGTACATGTGCCCAGGTGCCCCGGGTTAAGTCCCCAAGTGCCAAATGTTTTTTCTCTCTTAATTGTGTGTTGACTGATGGTTTCATCTTTAAAATTATGGATTTTAGTGTTTTTCGTTTTATTTTTGTCATAAAAAATAACGGTTTTTTTTCAGTACAAATATAGAGCTCTTTTCTGACAGCAGCTCGCTAAATTTAGACGCTCTTCGCATTGCCGGTGTAACGAAGAATTTTGACCCGGGTTGAAAATTGACCCGGGGGTCATTTTTCCACGTTGAATAATGAGACGGAAGGTGTTGAATAAAGACCCTAATCCGTTGAAAATTGACCCGCATCGTGGAATTTTGATCATGAAACCGGTTCAAAATTCAACAGCAAAGAAGCACAAAATAACGAATCAATATTATAACTTATATTATAACTATAACTATATTTATTCTTTATATTTATATGTTTCAACGGGGGGGGGGGGGGGGGGGGGGTTAAAAAATGAGACTTTATAAATGAATATTTTTTAATTTACATATTATCACTTTAAATATATAATAACTATTTTATTCATAATAAACTTTTCGCGTATGATAGCTGTTTTTGTGATATCTATATATTTCTTAAAAGAATATATGTTTTTTTAAGAATATTTGTAATTAATATTAATTATTTTAGTTAATTAGTATTCATATTTGCGTTCACTTATTTCAACATTTCATGTTTTCATTTCCCTTTGTTCATTTGTATACATTCACACCGCTTCATTCATTCATACAATCATTCATAGTATGATAGTAGTACGAGAGGTCACGTGGTTACGTTTGGCGGGTGGATCAGTGAATGAATGGGTGTGTTAGACTGGTTTTTCGGGTTTAAGTGAGTGAGTACGCATGTCCGTTTGCATTATCGATTTTTTAGCACGAACTTTGATTTAATATCACAACGCCACCCAAGACAGACGGTTGAATTATTAAGTTTCATAGCTTGTCAACCCGACTATTATCTTAGTTCATATTGCTGTTATACTTGGTGAGTTATTTTAATCAAATATGTTTAACTTAAATATTATTTAACTAAACATAAATTTAATGAGTGAATGTAGAGAATGAGAGTGTTTTTAATAGTAATATTATAATTGTGTATGATTATAGATCACCTAGCTGTACTTGAGGAAACCATTTATTCGATATACAAATACAACAATAAATATTCAGCGTCATTTCCACAACAGGCTTTGGAGTTCTTTTAAATTGTTCCCAAATGTAGCCCATAATATTATATATCAGCTACCCCTTGACATATACATAATTACACGTAAAAAAAATCCAATGCAGTTAAACTCCATTTTTTAAATTCGCTGGAGAAGTGTACACATGTAAATATTTTAAAAATCACAATACATCATATTGTTTAATTTTGGTTTAACGTTCACCCAGTAAATTGAAACTTTGATATTGTTCATTGTAGATTTTCTGGGTGTGTGCAAATACAAAATTTAGAGTATGTCATATTGAGATTTTTGTGCTCGCACCCACTCAGTTTGTTAAAACTGTGATTATCTGAATTCTGTATTCATACCTGTCCAGCCAATAACAGTGTACAAAATGATGATATGCTAACATGTACTCTTTCATGAACAATGCTGTAGTAACTTTATCTTGAAAGCCATTTATTTTTAAATTTTATTTGTTACGTAGTTACTATGGGAACTAAATATCATCAAATCGCTGATTTTTTTTTTAGGCATAAACAATTCTGCTAAATGGAATCTGTAGCAAGTTAGCAACCTAATTTTTGTACAGGATGACAATGAAATAATTTTGCTTAATAGTTTCTAAATTGCTTTGATTACAAAAATTTATCATAAATACTAACAGTAATTGTTTTCGTCAATAAATCGGTAAATTGCATTTTTTGAATAGAAATATGTAGAAGAAGATCATACAGCAGCGTTGGAGTAGATGGTTGACCTTCCTATCACAGCCACCTACATTATTAATTCAATTCAAACGTGTTTTATTGAACGGAATGATCAAATTATTGAATGGATTGGATAAGAGTCATAGCCTATGTAAACCCTTTCAAACATACAAAGTCAAGAAGAAATTATCTATAGTCGTAAGAATATAGTATTACAAGTTTACAGAATATTATTGATATTATGTACATATAAGACAGGGGATACTTGAATATTAAATAATTATCTGAATATTTATCATATATGATTGTATGACTTATTGTTGGTATACATGTTGACTCACACCTACATTAACAAACTTATCACCTTGATTTATACTTGCAGGGATACAAACATAAGAATGACATTTTCATGATCCAGCCCATTTGAAAAGAACAGTAAATAAAAGGGGACTATATATTAAGTAAATATACATGTATAATACTTAAATAGGTTTAAACCGTGTAACCTAAGAGAATCAAAAACGCTTTGGAGCTCTAATATAAATATAAACATGGGAAACAATTTTACAATTTTATCTATATGAAAAATCAGAACTACCATAAAGTATATAGTTCATATAAAAAGGTACACTAATGTCAATAAGTTGTTTAAAAAGTTCGTCTATTTGTTGAGTATATCTTGGATATCCAGGGGGGAAAAATCATATTTCCTTCAGTTTCAGACCTACACTATAAACATCGACTCCCATCAGTATAAAAAATCCTTAAAGTAAGCTTTACTAGCTTTATTCCGTAATTGACGTAAAATAATATTTCCTTTTGCCTTAACTGAAATTTTTCTAAGCTTTAGCTTTATTTTGTTTTTTAAGTTTTGACTTAAAGAAAGATAAAGTTGGTGAAATTTTCTTTCCTGCATGAAGATTATTCCATAATTTACATGTAGACGGAGCAAAGCTATTGTAATAAGTATATAGTGGTAGATAGTACAAAAGCTCATTCGACCTAAGATTATATGTATGTTCAGTTCGAAAATATGATTGAATTCAATCCAACATTTCTTGTGGTGCTAAACCATTTATAATCTTGGAGAATATAATTAGTTTATGTTTTTCCCTTCGATATTGTAAGGTTTCCAAATTAAGCTCACAATATAAAATGATTTTAGAAGAATTAACTCTGATCCCCGTCACTATCCTCGTTGCTTCAATTTGTACATGTTTAAGCAATTCGGAATTTCCTTGATACAGCTGCTCCAAACAACATCACCATACTCCAGTCTAGGTCTGATAAAAGCCGAATTTTAACAAGTGTTTATCTATCAGTTGTATGCTTGAGTAATCTTAATATATTCAACTTTTTGCATGCATGCCTGTATACCATTAATATAATTAGATCAACCATCCTCCGACTGTATATTAAGATGCAAACCTACTTTTTTTAAAAAAAATTGATAACATTTTTGCTGTATGCTATATATTTTTAATTTTGAGGAAATATATTACGTCAGTTGCATGTGTTTCTAATTTACTGGTAATTAATGGAATTGAAAACTCAAAATGATAGAAATAAATTGCATTTTTTAAAAAGAACTATGACTCTGCATATGCAGAAAATTGGATGGTGCTTCAATAAAGTTAATCCGACAAGTTTATGAAAAATTATTGTTAAGTATATATGTATAATACAGTATACATAAAAAAAAGATAAAAATATGACAACCATTCATTTATTTTTTTGTCAGGGATGCTGACATCTTCAAATTAAGCATAGGTATCTGACAGTATATCCTTTTGTCTTGATATAAATATATATACCCTTTACCCAATAAAACAGTATAGAGGTTATATTTTCAATTATTAGAAAATACAACGCCATGTGCCTGTCGAATAGAGCTCTGTTCAATTGCCTTAAACGTGAAATAATGGGCAATACATTTGTTAGATATATTTATCAGAGATTATGACATGCTGAAACTTAAAATTCTGTCACATGAGGGAATGAAAACCATGTCATCTATGTCAAAAAGTATTCTAGCCCTACTCGCCTGTTCCATTCCGAAGCAATCGGTCATCCTCTTAGCTTTATTTACATAGTTTAGTAATAATAAATGGATATCATATTTTCAGTGTCAAAATTAAATGATTAATTGGACCTATCAACCTAAAAGAAATTAGTCCGTCCGCATATGTATCGGACAGTATGAACATTTTAAAACTAAAACTTTCAAATATGTGCATGATTGTACATTTGAACTGTGTAGAGTAAGTTCTAGTTCAGATCAAAACTCTGAGGGTGGGGTCAATTCTCAACAGGATCAATTTTCAACGTGTCGATGTCATCAGAGTTTACATAAATCTTTCTTATACCGTTGAGAAATGACCCTTGGTATAAATTTCACGATTTTGGTCTCAATTTTCAACGTTGAAAAATGACCCCCCGGGTCAATATTCAACGTTGAAAAATGACCCCCGGGTCAATTTTCAACCCGGGTCAATATTCTTCGTTACACCGGCATCAAAGACATACCACCGAAGCACCCCTGCAGTTCGACCGCATTAGAGTTCGCTGGGTAGCTTTGCAGGCATCAAAGGAATGCCGCCATCTCTTAATACTCTTAAGCGTTCTACATGGCTTTAGGGGGCCGATTGTTTAGTATTTATTCACATATATAGATACAAGCATGCATGTATTCATGCGTTTATTTTAGATATGTTGCTTACATATTGTTATGTGTTTGTGTATGTCTACATATAAAAATCTTTTATCTGTCTTTGATTAAGCCTTTGAAGTATACACACGGAACTATACACACGACAGGGTGACTGCGTCAAGGTGTAAAAACTGACCACCAGTGTATGTGTGTTTGAGCCTAGGAATAAACAGATGTAAATACTGACCGGGAAATACCCATTTGAAACAAAAAGTATGAATTTTCACTTTTGATAAAAAAAAAATCATTACAGTAGGGTGCATGGGGATTGTAATGATTTAAAAATATGTCTAAAGTTTATAATTATTTACAAAGTACAACATACATAATGTTTCCCCAAAAGCGGGATTTATTTTAATTTTTACAAAGCACCACATACATGTAATGTTCCTCCAAACGCAGGATTTATATCTGTGTAGTGATTAAGCATCGAGGTTAAAATTTAAAAAATCTGTATTTTATTAATCGATTGATTAACACTGATCGTTTACATGTAGAAATACCCTGGGGTGGTTATTTTATTTGCCGACTTAGCAGATTGTTTGTTTTATCACATAGTGTTGTTCGGCAGAGATAAATCTGGAAAAAAAGAAAAATAATCGATGTAAAAAACAAACACATTGAAACATAATCAATGTGTTTTTCGAATCGAATTCTAATTAACACCTCTCTCTCTCTCTCTCTCTCTCTCTCTCTCTCTCTCTCTCTCTCTCTCTCTCTCTCTCTCTCTCATATGGCATTTTATTTCTTAGATTAACGATATTTTAAGAAAACATCTATGCCTATCACATCTTTCCTTGATTTCGATCCTTTTTTTTGCAAAAAATAATAACGCCGCTTAATATGTCACTGATATGTTCAAAATTCATACTGTAAAATGCTGTAGGTGTTATTATGTAAAATGTTACATTATGATACCGGATAATAATTTCAGAATGTATTGTTAAAGAAATCAACATGTGAGTTTGAATTTCGCATGCTATCTACAAAATGTACTCGACAGACGTGTAATCAAGCGTGCAGTCATACATGTAATTGGACATACGTGGATTCTTTGATAATTGACTGGTTTGTTTTTATTCATTGGCTGAAGCACAGATCACGATATATAAGGAATTAACAAACCAATCATTTAAACGAGGGCCTGCTCATTTACAATTAGAAATAATTATGTAACCTTGCTGGTTAGGGAGGTGTTTTATTCTGTGCATATGACCGACAGTTTACGAAAAAACATACTTACATAAAATGCATGCACATTTTAAAAATCAGATTCAACATGATAAATTTAGATATCCATCTTCTAGCTGGAAATAGGCACGTAGCATCATGGGGAGGGGGGGGGGGGGGGCGGGGCGGGGGCATTTCCTTGCAGCAACCATGTTTCGTAAATTAATAGAATTTGTGATCGTAACATTCAATGACGGTAAAAATTAGTAAATGTTGAAATATTGAATAAATCTAACGACCTGGTCGATTCTTCTCTCTGTGCATATTGGTAATGCAATATTTATCATAATTAAAATGATTATCGAAGAAAAAATCATACTGAAGATTTTGAGAAAGATTTTAATTTTTCAAAATAATGGAAAAATGGCGTAGAGTGGGGTACAGTGCTTCAGTAGGACTGTGCAGTGGGGAACAATAGTAGTCATTGAAAGGTACAATGAAGTACAGTTAATGTACAGTAAATGCTACACAATGCTTAGCTTCTCTCTCTCTTTCTCTCTTTCTCTCTCTCTCTCTCTCTCTCTCTCTCTCAAATTTCGGTGATATTTGTTATCATTCAGCTTCAGTGCAACTCTTAAATCCGAACGTCCGCTGTCACTTCCAGTCGTAACCAGAGGAATGCAGAAAACATTTATTTTTCAACTTTTCAATTTTGTTTAAAAAAATGTATGCCATGCATGTTACAATACAAACGCTTTAGTGGATGCAGAATATGTATTTTTCTTCTAAAATCGATCCATGTTAGAGTGGTAGACTTTTGCTAAGGCGACCGGGTTCAATTCTCAAGTGTCTTCCTAATTATGTGTCGATTCAAAATGTTATCTCTGAAATGATGGAATATAATAATTAATTTTAAAATTTTATAAAAAAAAAAAAAAAAAAAATCATGGTAACAGCGCCTTCTCCTAGTATTGAAATCCTTAGAGAGGTTTACTGAAATTTGAGGTGTTGAGAAATTAAAGAAACTGTCCCGATAGCCTTTTTTAAGGTGTATTCAAACGGAAGACCTCTTTTTGCGTCTAGTTATTCTTTTTTTCTTCTATACTTCTTATTTTTTAAACTCAAATATTTCGCTTGTTTGAGGATATATTGCAAATTACAATTTTTCAACATCAAATATAAACCATTGAAATCAACAATTCAAGTACCGAGTTCTTCTTTTTCCAAAACAAAATATAGGCATTCCTGTGCACGCAAAAGCTCTGAAACAGCCATAGAATGTGTTACAAAGTCAAAAATTTTGAAAATATATACTTTTAACATTGTCCTCCAAGTTTTTTTTTTACAAATCCCTCTCTTTTAATTTCCAAAAAATTAGTTTGAATTTTGTACTTTAAAAAATGCTGTTTAGTTAAAAATTTTCTCTGAACAAAAACAGAACAAACTAGAGACGAGCTCGTTGCAAGCAACGATTAGGTTTTCCGTCGAAGCTGCGTCATACTTGTGACGTATTACAAAAATTGATAGCTGACCATAGTACAATATTAGATGTGTAAACACTGAGAAACAAAGTATTATATTTCTGTGACCTCGTAGATTTTACGGTGATAAAGAATTCGTCTGGGTCTGTATCGGTCGTGTGCAGTACGAACCGGGTGAGGGAATGTTGGCGTAGTGTATAAGGTAAAATGTTGGGGCGCGCTGTGGGCCGTAAGCTAAAACGAAGGGTAGGTTTGCCGTATTCCCGAAGGTCCACCAGTATACAGTTCCAGAGAAATAAACAGGCAATTGATGCAGGATTCCACATTATTGGACGAGACTCAACGATGGCAACATTATAACAATTTAACAGACAGACATGTTACAAACAAGTCGGATATGGCCAGAAGTGGCCTTCGGACTCAAGACTCTGGGAGAGTCGGACGTGGCCGGGGCTGGCCGCCGTATTCCAGACTGCGCATTGACAATTGTACATAACTATTTATAAGAATCTTAACAATGAGTAGAAATTGACAGGTAATGATATAAGTAAGCTGAGTGAAAGGTTCACAGATATAAAACAATTAAATAAATCAACCTGTTGAACACGCTAAACTTCTATAGTTATGAACAGAATAAAATATATATTATCAGAGACATAAATAACTTATTAAGTTATTTATGTCTCTTACATTATAAGTAAAAAGTTTTAAGTTAAGGATCTTAGATAAAACTTGTTCTCAGGATTATAAGTAATGAAATACGACTACATTATGAAATGAAGTCGGTCGTCTTAGAATTCATCAGAGTACTGGAAGTGTCGACAGTTTCCTATTTCTTTGAAAAACCATAGTTCAATTGACTAGCAGACTATAATATAGCGACTTTTTTGCCTCTCAAAAACGTATGCACATCTCAAAGTTACAATTAATTGCGATAGATATGTGTTCTTTGGAATTTTTTTTATTGTTATAAGCACATTGATAAAAAAAATCATTGAAGTTGTGTGGTTTGATGTTGTAATGCAACTTAATTATTTTAAATCTCATCTGAATATATTTTTTTTAAATATGGCTTGTCAAAATGAGAGATTATTAACTTGTAGCTTCATAACTCCAAAAAAGCCTAGAACAGAAGAAAAAAGTATTTATGGCTTTCGCTACATCTTCTTAATCATGTGAACGAGTACATAAAGCCTTTTTTAGATTTTGTTTCACTATATCAAAAAGTTTTGTTTTTCTTAACTTAAAATTTAAATCTATAAAAATTAAGTATCTAACTTTTCAAAAGCTTTTATACCTTACCACTTGGAAATCATTTAGTGTTGCAAATTGACAAATGCCAATGAAAAGACATCATTGGAACCCAAGGGTTTCCTATCCTTCCCGACGCCGATGAGGAGAATTTAAATGTACGTACAAATCATACATTTACATATATATTTACATGTGATTTGGTAGAACAAATTGAAAAATATAGGTCGTTTTTGTGCGGCACAAAACAGGCGAAAAAGATTTTTTACCCCACGGAAATAAATTGAGGGGGGGGGGGGTTGAATAGGAATCAACTTGTCCGGCCATCCGTCTGTCTGTGCAAAAATCGTATCCGGTCTATAGCTTTCTGATGGAGAAGTAGTGGAAGTTCTTACTTTACACAAATATTACTAATGTTCTGACGGTGCTTCATAACCTTGACCCAAGGTCATTTGGACAAATATAAATGTCACTGGCAGGAAAAGTGCAAAATTGTTTTCCGGTCCAGTTTGGAATTTCTTACTTCACACAAAGATCGCTTATGACCTGAGAGTGTGTAATGATTTGTCATTAAGTCATTTAACGAGAAACATTGGGAATATTTTTTCATATAAAGATTCCTTATGTCGTTAATATTGACCCAGAGTCAGTTGCGCAAGTTCAAAATCATATTAAACAAGAGATGTTTGTAAAACACGTATGCACCCTCCCTTGGTAATATCTGCGAAGAAAATGAACAGAAACTACAAATAATTGAATTTTTTCTAAGTCAAATAATGCTTGAACGTACTAAAAAAAACAACAGTTGACCTAGATATTATAATAATGAATCTGTATACGTAATGTCGTTTCAATATGTGCGTCCTTTGCGAAGAAAATGAACGCAAATCGCAAATCATTAGAATTTTGGAAGTCCAAGGGCCATAATCTGTCGAAAATTGCTCGAGCGCACCCAAAATCAAACTTGACCTAGATATTATCATGATACACCTGTATACTAAATTCCATTTCAATATGTGCATTCTCTTTGAAAAAAATTAATGGAAACTGTTAATAATTATAATTTTTCTACGTCCAAGGGGCACAGCTCTGTCGAGAATTGCTCGATCTCACCAAAAATCGAACTTGACTTAGATTTTATTATGATAAACCTGTATAATAAATTTCATTTCAATATGTGCATTCTTTGCGAAGAAAATGAACGGAAACTGTTGGTGGACCGACCGTCCGACCGACAGAAGCAAAGCAATACCCCCCCCCCCCCCAACCCCCACACACACCTTCTCTCACAGTCACACGTACATATTATTATATAATTAAATTAATTATATACATGTAAATATCTGATGTGATTTTTAAAGTTATCATAAACGTGAAGTAAGTTTAACGAAGAACGTGCCTGGTATGAAAATAATACCTTGAAATTGAGTCTCATTTTCGATTTTTTGAAATTATTACATGAATTATCATATTAATTATCCATTCTTATTTGACCCATTAAAACCTTTTTTTCTTTTCCTTACACTTGTCAGGGTTTGATAGACCTATATCAATAACAGATCATCTTCACTTGACCTCCACATTTGCATACAATCTAAATATACTTCTACTTATAAGAGATGCCTTTATCTGTTTAATGAGTAATGCAACCTTTAAACACTCAGTCGAGAGCTTACATAAAAATAGGCATAAAATAGTTTGTTTGTCTCCATTTGAAGATTTCAAATCAATTTTCTAAAGCTCTAATTGGTAAAAAGAAATGGTCATGTAAAGATGACCTTTTATCAATCAAGGGTCTGGCAGGCTCTGACAAGTGTGAAGAGAATGAGTTGGTTTTAATCGGACTGGTGGAGAATCCTTTCGCGACACGAAGTTGCGACGGACAACCTACTCGTTGCTCTTTTCTCTTTTACATTTAGATCATACTGTTGTTTTTGTCTTTCAGAATACTTTTGTTGGCATTTATGGGCAAAAGCATGTGCCTCAAATAACCTGTATTTTTTATGTTTCCTTCGAAATATGTTCTATATTCGCTCTTTTCTGTAATGTTTTCAGACAAAATATCTGAAGGATAACTTTATATCTCTGCCAAACACCATTTTGTGCAGTGTAAATATAAGACTTTCATGGAACGTTGTGTTGTATGCCATGGTGATATAGTCTTAATTAAATTCTAAATGAAGGTCCCAGTCTCGCTGATTTGTCGTTATGTTTTAGACAGCTTAACTTGTATTGTTTTATTCAACCGTTTAATCATGCCATCAGATCGCGAATGGAACGGATTAGTTCTTGTTTTGTTTATCCGCAAACGTTTGCATACTTTGGTGAGAAGATCTCTATTGTCGTCTATGGTCGTTATGTATCATACTCGGGCAGCCAGAGTGTTTTACCGAAGCTCTAATTAGGATATCAGCTGCGGTCTTCGCGAGCGTGTTTTCCAGGCAGGAATCTGCAAGCTTCGTAAGGTAATCACCGATTACAAACAAATGTACCGATTTTTCCAGTCTATCATTGAAAAATGTCCAGCAATATCTGTTTCAAGTTTTTCAAATAGGACCGAGCCATGTATTTCTTCAGTAGATGACGCCTCCTGTAGGAGGGATAATTTTAGCGGTCCTCATCATCTCCAATAGAATAGACATAATTTAAATTGTTCGATGAATGTTTTATTACCGAGATGACCATATACTTTTCAATCATGCCTGTGCCACATTATGTTTTTTTTACAATTGATTTAGGGGCACAAATTCGCCATCGGCGCGTCTGGTCTTAATAAAATGTAAGATTGAATTTTATAGTTTCTAAAACATGAATTCTAGGCTTTCCTACAGTGATGTCGGAGTTTTCACTTTCTTCTTTTTTTTAAATTTCAATTTTTTCCCTAAAATGATGTCGCTATTTTGCTCATTTTGAAGTGTGACATAACTTGGTTTAGTTTCTGGATTCTGTTTTGCTGTCTGAGGTATATTAATTACCATTCGTTCCTCTTCTCATGTGTGTTTCTCCTGAAATACTAGAATTCATCAGCTCAGAATCGTTTCCATTATATTGTGATTTGCTAGGACCGTCGAATTCAGCACCGTTGTCTGAGATATCTTAAAGAGGTTCGATCCTCTGATTTTGGGTAGCCATTTTGGGTCACCTCTAGTCTAGAAATTCTGTGTCATATATGAATTCTACTTGTAAATTTTTTTTTACAATGCCAAATAAACTATATTGAATAAAATGGTGAAGGAAATATTCCATATTTAGAGAGTGTAGTAAGGGACTATATTTTGTGGCGGAAGGTTTTTAAGAATAAAATGGTCATTTTTCATAACTCAGTTGTTTTAGAGTACGGTAATTTTAGCTGTCTTATTTTCGGCGCAGACAAAATTTTCAGATATTTTATGCATTGGGATATCTTCGTGTTGTTTCAAAAAACATAGTTCAACAATATTTCAATTTTTCTATCGACATATATTGGCATATTTAAGTGATATTTCATAAAAGTAAAGAAAAAATCAACTCCAATTTTCCCCTACAATTAGCTTATTTCATGCCATATCTCAAAATTTACATTATAGACCAATACTTTTCGTTTTATTTTCTGAATATTTAAGTTTCTTTTGACAAGTCTGTCTTAATTTAAGAAAAAGTTTGAGACTTATAAATTAAATAATTGCATGTTGAATCGTTTATGAATGAAAAAGTGTTTTTTAGAGCAAAAAGGTTAAAATATCAATAAGGTGAAGAAATTGCAAACTTTTTCATTTTGATAATTTTAATTTTATTCATTCTAAATAATGTAAATTTGTATTTGATACCATGGTTCATTTCGATAAAAAAATTATAGAGGGAAAAGCGATTTATGTGCAATTTGCACTTCAGTGCAGAAAGGTCATATTAGGTACACCGTAGCGCCAAAAGGAGCATATAGACCCCAAAATTTTGTTTCGAACTTTGGTTCAAATATGTGTGTAGATGTTAAAAATATACTTAAGAAAAAAACTTTAAGACTTCTGATCGCAGGATCGAACGTCCTTAACTAATGGTCTTAATCTGTTAATCATCAGCACCCACTTTGATGCATTTCTTTCATGCATTTAATAATAACTTCTTCAGATCCGACGTACTGGTCATCTCTGGGCATCTTATATTGCTTACAAATTTTTGTGGATCAGGTCCTATAAGCCTAAACATTGCGTATGCATTACCATGTCTATTTCCTGGTCTGTGGACAATTTTCATGTAGAACAGGATTAGTTATATCCAACGATGACTATGACTAATAGGCTTTTTGAAGTCCTTGAACTCGTTTTGGAGGTTCTCTGATTGGGATCTCCTTATGTAGGTTGATTTCATGTTGTCAATATCATCTTCATTTACGGCGCTTGTGATGTTGCTCATCTTAACCGATAGTCAGACTTTGTATATCGGGGCTAATAAAGCAATGTGTGTATGCCAATTAACAACACTATCTCGTGTTCCTGGATTTACCAGTATTGTGTAGCATTTCCCGCTTTGCTGGCAATGGCTAGTTCATGGTGTTCAAGGTGTTCTCTCGGGCGTAAAAAGAAGATTGCTAAGGTTTACATGTATGTTACGCCCTACGAGTTTAGAAGGAACTAGGACTTCGCTATTTGATTGGAACATGTAGGAGCATTAATTGCACTACCAACAGTTAAGGGTGTATCAATAGGGATAAAATAATGTCCCTTTTTTTGATGGTATTTAACAGACTTGGTCCTCCATACTTCCAGAAAATTCTGAGTAGAATAACAAGTAATATTGCACTTGCTACAGATACCAGAGAATTTAATGCATTTTCTTGTGATTTCTGCTCAATCTTGTTTACAGGGAAGTAGATCCAGGTAATGACTATTAGAAACCACCATATCAAGGCAAATAGTACCCAGATAAGTAGAATTCTCTGTAGGCTTGGCTTTGGGTTGTACTTTTGTTGTACAAAAAGGTCCCACGAGTTTTGCCCGAGCTCCTGAAAGTAATGATTCCCTGGCGTTACTCTACTTGTAGGCCGCAAACTTGTTCTACACTCAGTCTCTGTATTGAACTCTATTCCAAAATCATTCAAAGGATGCGGACCATCAAAATACTATCCTACCTTCTAATGTCTTATTCTCCTTTTCATGATGGATGTCTCAATTCTGTTTCAAATACGAAAATCATCAATTGTATGACTGTTGGCATAATATGTTAAATTCATGATTTTTATTGAACTGGATTCAAAATTCAATAATTCAATTCTACATCAATTCGTTTTTATTTTATTAGAATTTGTTTTCGTAAAAGAACACGCATTTACTCAAATTAAATACGACGATGGTTATCCAGTTATTTAACAAAATAAAAAATGAACGAAAAATACGGGATTTAATTTAATAATCAGTTTAAGATATGTATTTTTTTCTAATTTTAATTATTTTTTAGTCTAAATCTAGATTTGCTAGATACATGTTAAAGATGAAAAGACTCTCAACTGATTTGTTATATCGGGCTGGATAGTGCTGCTTTGATTGCCTAGATATGGATTTAATCGTTTGTGCATATCTAATTCTAAGTCAATTTTTTGTTCAACCTGAGAAAACCCCTGGAACTAACACACAATATGCAAGATATACACACCATGAGTGCCGTATGCCTAGGTGCACGTCCGGGTCTCTAAAGGTGTTGAAATCTTGGTGTGTACGTTGATACAATAAGTTCAGTGAATGAAAGTTTTATTTACATTTGTAGTTCATTCTAAAAATATTATTGTCTCACCCTAGGTTTAAAAAAAATATTACTTCAACAAATCAAAGATACATGTACGTCCGTAAGAGTAAAATCTACAGGCTAATTAACCACAGTACCGGTTATCCTAAATGGGGGTTAATTATTTGAAGATATTCATTAAAGGTAATATATTATGTCACTTGCCCGGCCCGGTACATCATATGTACATGTGTATTTATAAATCATTTGCAATTCCCACATGTAGTAAATACGTCACTGAAAATTGGTGATATTGTTTGTTATAGTTGTTATAGAACTGAGAGTTTTAAAACCATGTATACAATTAAATATTTAAACATATCATCTAATTTCTTTTTCTATATCTGTTGTAAATGTATTATAATCAATATTATTGAAATTATACATGCTGGAACCGTGCTGTGGTCATGTAAACCGGTAAAATGCGTAGAACTATACCCTAATAATTTCAGTGGAATTTAAAAAAAAATCATCTTCTTCCTTGCATTTCTTAAGCACTGAATGATGTCGTCGGTCCTATGACACACCAAGCGGTGCAAGCAAATTGAATACAGCGGGTTAGCACGGTATGGTAATTTGTCTGCACCGCTTGATGCATAACTATGCTATGCAGTCACTTTTCAGTTACCTTTCAGTCATATTTCAGTTGAATAAAAGGCACAATTTCATCCTATGTATTTACCTAAAAGTCAGCTTACCGGGAAAAATATCCTATAGTTACTCTGTTCATATTTTAGAACTGTTAACATCAGTAAGTGTGAAAAATTACTTGATACTCAGTTCCTTTGTTTTAATTCTAGTAAAAACAATCAGTGAAAAAAAGACGAAAAACTGAAGCTCTTTATCCCTTGCCATCGTATAGTTTTTGTCTAAGCAATTGCGTCGTCTGAAAGGGTATTGCTCCGAGATTTCCTACAAATTGAATATAGTGTACATTCGTTACACTGCCATATCGTAAGAATTCAATATACCGTCATTGTCAAATTTCTATTTCTTGGTAAGTATATATTTGCAACATATCAACATTTCAACTCAAACTCTAATTAAACTTGATCAGTCACAATAAACAGGAAAATGAACATATTATTTTTTTCTTTCATCATAAACTGTAAGTCTACCGACACATGGAGAGTAGATGGGTTTTTTTTTTGGTTGTTTATGTATCCGAATTTATGTCTGCTTTAAACACTCTAACCACCTACATGTTTATGAACCGTCGGAAACAAAATATTATTTTTAATATTACTATGAGTATTCGTCTGTTTAATCATTTGTTGGTGTTTCTGAAATGTTTATGTGCGTTTTCACCAAAATTTGTTTCTAAGAAATAAATATTCGGTTGGTCTCAATAAATTCCAAACAACCCACATATTTGACCAATCTAAAACAAAACTTTCAGTACAGTTAAAGCAGTTTTAATGACTTTTTATGATTTTAAAACGACTTCAATAGATCAAGTCCTAGTTGCAATAAATTTTTAACATAATCATTGGTTGATATTGAGAGTCATCGCCTAATGACAGCTTTGTCAACTCGAATTGATAGCATTAAGATAAGATTAAAAATCAAATCAAAAGCGAACTTTTCTTCCAACAGACTTAATTGTTATTTGTTTAAAATCAGCAATTTATCTGAATTGGCAAAGCAACGTTTCACAAAAAGACCCCTCTCCCCTAAGAAAAGAAACAAGAAAATACTTACACCTTAATTTTTTGCAAATGTGTTGAAAACTTTACAATAAAAAATATCATTTTCAGCAAAATGTAAATTTGTCTAATATTTATATTTGTTACATTTTTTGTTTGATATTTATCAAACAAATATTATTATTTTTTATTTTAAATATATTTTCTAGTTGCATATAATATTACGCTTTTAATTACATGATTGGAATCTGGAATTATGTCGACTTGTCAAATTTTTATGTTCACTTGTCAAAAAATAATCATATTGACAAGAAACTCAATAGTGTGTTTTCAAAGTGTTTTCGTGCACTGTCATTTAATTGTCATCATAATTTCTGAAAAGTCGACATTGATATCTAGCAAGTTTACATAATTATCGGACAAGTTGTGGCAGATTTATGCCCCCATATAAAAGAATGATTTGTTTTTAAAAGAAGAATTGAATTTTCTAACATAAAAAACTTTCAAAATTCTAAAATGGCGGCTAGTTTGAAGAATATTATAAGAATACATTAATTTTACGTTGACTTGTAAGATAATGATGTAGACTTGTCAGGTGTTATGTCGACTTGACAAATAATTATGTCCACAGGTCAGATAGTTATGTCAACTTGTCAAATAATGATGTCAACTTAAAAGACGATTATGTCGACTTTTGTCAATTGAATGACACAAATTGGGCTAGAAACGTATAAGTGTTGAATTTTTCAACACGTCAGTAAATGACAAGTCAACATAAAGATCGCACAAGCTAATATAATTATTTGACAAGTCAAAGTCAAGATCTTACAAGTCGACACTAATTTTTATTTCACAAGTTGTGGCAGAACTATGCCAACATACTTTAAACTCTCTATACGTTTATGTTAGTATTGTGAAGACTGATCACATTTCGTTTATGGTTTATATGGTTTACGATACTTCATATCAGCAGGTACCTTTATAATAAACATGTACAAATCTTACTGTCGTCTTACATTATTAATGTGTTATAGGTATTAAAAAAGCTATTAAAGCTATTAAAAATGTCTTTTCATTTTTTTTCAGATGATTTTCCCGATGGCGACAACTTAAGTGATATCAACAGAAGAGCGGAAGAATTGATACGGGATAAAATAAATATCGAAATTGTCCAATGGTGTTATGAGCAAAACATTGAAAGAAAATCAAATCAGCTTTATGAAAAATTCATCAATGATTGTAAAATAATAAGAAGAACATTCAGTGAAATAGACCAAATTGTCCAAGGCAATAACGCTCCCATTAAAAATAAGAATATCCCACAAAGGGAAGAAACATCTTCAGATTTCGACTGCCCGCAATTAGGATCGGATGTGTCCGATCGGTATCAATCCTTCGTGTTTAACCCATTAAGGATTGTTTACTATATAATGAAAACCGTACTTATGATACCTGGTGTGGTAAGGAAAGTAGTAGAAAAGATGAAAGAATCAGAAAAAATAGAACAATATCGTAAAAACAAGCAATCGTATATTTTGGAGATGGCCGAAGAGCAAATAAAAACATATAGTACAAATGTGGTTTTTCAGTTTCTCTGTTCAGGATATCTACAAGGTTTAAAAGCAAGCTTTGAAAAGGTTTGTGAAGAAATCATTCCGAAACAAATCCAAGCTGACCAAGAATTAATAGAAAAACTCTTGAAAGAAACCAGAGATTCGGAGACATTAAAACAGGAATATGCACCGATAGAAAAAAGGTGTAAAAATATTATTGGACACCTACTCTATGCCAACATCAAATATTTCTCAGCTTGTCCGCCTCATGTATTAGAAGAAATACGTATACTTGGACGAGGGTCATTTGCTTCTGTGCATTTATGTGTTGTCGATATTTGTGGCACTAGGTCGGAATGTGCAGTCAAAAAAATGTTATCACCAATAGAATCGAATTCGTATCTACAGTTATCAGAGGCTACACACCTGAGGTCAGTATGGTGTTGATAAAGTTCTTTGCTATTGTCATTTTTTGAAAATCAATTCAAACAGGGTTTTTAGGTGGCCCTGTCCTATTGTAATTATGACCGATTTTTTTTTCCAAATCGAACCTGCAGTTTTAATTTTAAATTTTAAAAGAAAAGGCTTGCGATTCTTTATTTTATTAAGTAAAAGAGAAGGATGCTAAAAAATAAATTAAAATACGATGAATAAAATTTAATACAATTTATCTCATACCTGTGTTGTATATTACCCGTGTGATAGATCTTTGCTATACCAAACGGGTGACGCTTTATCAAATACTTCCGGTCCGAACTATTTTTGACACAGCCCCTCGCTTCAACGCTTCAGTGACCTATTCTCGAAGATTTGCAAATACTTTCAACATAACTATATCTACTACAAAAGGAAAACACATAACTGCGTAGAATAGGCGTCTGAACCCAGACTATGGGGGGGGGGGGGGGCTTAGCCACAACCCCCCCCCCCCACACACACACACACACACACGTACACACACACTTTTTTGCAAAGTTAAACATTACCGTAACCAAAAGACCTTTTTTCTTGTTTGTCAAGATTTTTGATAAGTTTAGCCCCCTTCGCACTTTCAATTTGCTTTATATAGTTTATAAAACTGCAAATTACAGAAACTATCAAGGAGTTCATCCTGACGACGCGATGAAAACAGAGCGTACTGGTTGTGTTTTAATTATATACAAGAACTTACCGAAAAAGTGTTTCAGAAGACTTTGATACCACCACAATAAGCATCCTTATTTACTATTACCAATCTCGAATCATTTGGCTGGTGTTTGTGTTATAAAACATCAACAACTGTTCCTCGTTCGAGTCAATTCAAACTAACGAGCGTTCGCAACTTTGTGTATGTCAACAAACTGGTTATTCAAGTCTTCTGATCAGTATTTCCATTAAGGTCGTCAATCCATAAGTATTATGTTTCATAACTAATAAATTGCAAATTTTTTTATTAAAATCCTAGTGTTATTTTAAGGAATTTATTAAATAATAAAGTTTCACCTTTGAAATCTTTTTAAAAAATGTATTTTAATAAATTGATCATATATTGAAGTTTAACATTGAAGTCTATGGGAAAAATGCATTTTTACGTATAATTCTTTAGTACAAGTAATTTTCTCAATTTATCTTGGTAAAAAGTTGCGAAAGCTTTATCCTTCTTCGAATATGCTAAAATAATTCATAGTTTACCATACATATTTTCAAAAAATGATTTTTTTAAATTTTCCTTAAGGGCAGACAACTCAGACAAAAAGCTTTAAGTACAAAAAGTTCATTTCATTGACTACATACATACACCCAAGTTTGGTTTATGTCAGCTTATAATAGCTTTGAAATATGTATTTGATGTAGTATAGACCAATCAAAATTGTTAAATTCGCCTTAATTATGGATGGGCTACCTTAAATCAAATAAATAAGCTCTAAGAAAAATTATTTAGAGCTAAAAATATATTTCAATGTTTATTTCAGTGAAACTTTACATTAAAACAGTTAGAGTTATCTCAGAAATGACGTACTAAATTGTATTGCGCAAGGTCACAATAACCGCATAACACAACGTTGCATCATCGTTTGTAATCTTTAAAAAAACATCAATTCGGGTCATATAAGGGACTGTCTCAAAAGCTTCATAATATAAATCAAATTGTATGAGATAAATAGAACATCTATAGTTGTGTGGTATTATATTTGCTTTATCCAACTCGTTGAAATGGTTATATTCGCTCGGCAAGCCTCGCAAATGTGTTTATATATATATATATATATATATATATATATATATATATATATATATATATATATATATATATATATATATATATATATATATATACACACACACACACACACACACACACACACACACACACACAATTTCAACTCGTTGGATAAAAAAGATATAGAATTACACAATTTAGATATCCTTTTTGTATAACGTGAGATATGATGTCCGTAAACTATAATACTTTAACCAAGTTTGCGGTGACTAATTAGCATCATGGCGGAGAGTGTTTATGCCGTTTATTTAGTTACAAATGAATTAAAATCCAAATTTCACCATTCTAAAGCAAAAACCCTCACAGTCAGTGGGTGCATAGGGAGAGTACCCAGGCCACGTGCGGTGGGGCCTGATTAATCCAGCATGCCTGGCCAGCGCTGTTGATTTCAAAGCAAGTTGGGAAGTCAGTGTGCATTTACAATAGCTCATAAGAGAATTGCGCGTGAAAAAAAAGTTTAAATTAAGCATTTGAAATAATGAGCATGTTGTCTTTCAAAAGTGGATTACCGTATTACAAGATGTACTGGTATATTATTTTTAAAATGAGCTTCAATGAGACATAACAGCTATTTTTCCGCCTCTTGGGTATTTCCCTTTTTAAACACAGTTATATAAAAGAATAGAAGTCGTGCATGTACTGAAAGATTGAATCTTTTTTCTGCAATAATAAACTCGCGGTTGCGTGTTAAAGATTTTTCCTAAATTCAAAACTCATATCTTTTAAATTTTGTTTACACCCCATGTAGAATTATTAGAAATTCGTTATCTTTTCATCCCCTTGCAGAAAGGTACGCTGAATTGATTACAATCGATGCGGTAAGCTGTTGATCAAAAGGCTGAGCTAGCAATATGTAACTGTTTGGACCGTCTGAAATTAATAATTTAACGGTAAATTAAGAGTTTTAAAAATTTACAAAGCATTATTTTAAAATTTATGTACGTTATGGGAAAACTGCCATGTTAAAAGTGTTGAATTTATTGGATGGGTGTAAATACAAAATTAACAACATGACAACGGTTGTCATGTTGTAAATTTTTATTTACAGCAACCCAGTAAATTAAAAATTTACAATATGACAAAACTGTCATTTCACGGTATTTGCGCAAAATGAACTGTTGCGTCTCTCTGATATTAATATTCATCTCTATAATTTGGGAAACGCTTAGAAATGTATTTGATCCTTCTCTAAAATCGAATCATAAATTCTGCAAAAGATTAAAAAATGACAACTTTGCGAGATTGAGATCATGTATGTATAACCTAACATTAGGGGTTTTCAAGCAGGAACGATTTTTTCATTTGAAAAAAAAGTTCGCTGTTCAAGAATTTTCATTTAGTTTTATTGTGAATCATCTATTATAATCGTAACTAACAAGATATTTTTTTGTTTTGTAAAATATTTATTTTTGCATATTCCATAAAAGAGCACTATGTAAGAAAACCTGACCAAACCTTCTACATATTGTATATCTTAAAATGAAGGGGAAAACATATTTTTGGGCGTGATTTTTAATTAACTCTCCTATGCAGTTACTTTGCATAGCAAACCGGAAGTGAAACTCTGTTTTGATCTAACCACAAATCATCGCCGCTGACAAGACTTAGTTCTCCAAAATAATCGATAAATTCGATGTTATGTTTTCTGTAACATTGTTTTTCAAGGAAACTTATTTATGAATACTTTGCAAATAGTCAGATTTAAATGGTACGAACAAATAAGATAATTTTTGTAGTCTTATGTGTTACTACGCCAGAGTTCAATATAGTCTCCTTCAACCAGACGCTCGGCTGTCTTCGTATATCTCCGACAAGCAGAGAGTATCTCTGGTTAGTCGGAGATTAACGGAGACAACGAGCGTCTGGTTAAACGAGACTACAATGAGTTATATATTGCTTGAATCCATACATTTTTCCAGAAATATTTCCATGACTGATGCATAGTTTGATGGCATTAATTCAGTCTTTAAATATTGCACAACATAATTTTTGTGGTGTTTTCCCGGATCGCGGAGTTCATAAAATTGTCGGAGGCGACTTTATGAATTATAACAGAAAATATATTTAAAGACCAAAACAAGTTTCAAAACTCAATTTGTCCGTAGACGATTATTGTAAAGTGTTATTTCCCCCGCTTGCGCAGGCTAACATCTAGTCAATATTTGATTTAATCAGACATTTTGCCTGCATGTTCAGCATATCATGTGGAGGAAAATAAACAGTAATGGTGTGGTAAATTTTAACCCAAAAAAGATTTTTTAATTTCCTCCAGTTGGAGTTTTTTCTCCAGTATGCATTTTAACTATTAGCAGAGAAATAATATGACTTCGAAAAATTTATGTTAAGAGCATTTTCTGCAGTAAAGATAATGAAACAAGATTCTAAAAAATTCCACATTATTTTTTAGTTTTCTTATTATAGACTGTCCCAAGATATCTTGGATTCACATTTTGCTTAATTGCTTGATATTTATAAATACCTCAGGGTTCAAACGATGTTCATTCAAAAGTATAAACAAATTCCAAGACTTCTCAGTCGAAACAATGCTAAAAAATGTGATGTCTACGGAGATTTTGTATTGCAGCAAGCCCGGGTGATAACGTTGAAAAATTGCGCGATGTATTCCGAGTGTATTCCGAATGGAGTAAAGATGTAAACATTCCCCATTAAAAAAAAATCTCCGTAAGGAATCTGTTTTCGTTTCTGTGAATTTTTCTGAGTGACAGTTGATAATGTATCAATGAAATTATCTTGGAAATTATCCCTTTTAACTATAAATTACAAGTGCACTTCTTTCACAGGTATGTGTATTTTTTTTTAAATCGTCCAAATGTGCTGCATAAATATCTTGGGACAGACTATAATAACTTGTTTTAAAAACAAAACAAGACTATACATACAATGCGCATGCATTTTCATGAACTACTGTGCTGCGGGTTGAAGAAATGGGGATTGAATATATAACGCTTGTTGCAAAATTCAAGGCAGCAACTGTTGAACTCTTTTCTACTAGACAGACATCTTTTTGTTCATAGCCGCTTACAAAATTTGGTCGCTCTCTGACGTTTTGCCGACATTAAAAGCATATGAGAGAGAGAGAGGGAGAGAGAGAGAGAGAGAGAGAGAGAGAGAGATCTTCAGTCTTTACCACACAATATGCATAAAGACACAACAAAAGGGCCCGGCTTTCAGTACTTCAGTACTTTGATTTTCTTACAGTAACTAAATTTTAAAAAAAATGACACAAAATAATTGAGCCGTTGTTTGGTATATTATCTTTTCTGTATTATATCTCTGGTGTCGTCATCAAGTTATTAAAATATGATTAATAGGGTATCATAAGAAACCGATGTATATATTGTCAGTTTTATCTGTTTTAAATGATGCAGGATTAATAAAAATCTACTGGTACTCTACCAGTTATCGGCTATAATTTTACGTTTTCTTTTCGTGTTTCCTTATATCTTCATATATATTTGAATAAAACTTGACATTCTTTAAATGTTGAACTCCTTATTTATCCATCACTTAGATTATATTATCATTTAGAACCCAAAACATATTGTTTTTGTGCTTTTTAGCACGCTCCATAGAGTATTTACGGTTTACTGTACCAGTTATCGGCTTCGTGATAATAACTAAGTGAAATCCCTGTACATGTTGATTTTATATACTGCAAATTGTAAAATGAAATTATGTCCCTTGCGGGGTCAGCCCGGTCGTAGGGGACAATTCATATAATTATTCGTTTATCATCACACAGTAATGCACAAAATCGTATGCTATTCTATATATTATTGTACAATCAGGCGTTTAACTGCGCCATGAATCTCTCAGAATTTAGTGAATTTCTTTTGGTTTATAAATGTTATATGTGTTGATAATTATATGTTTAATCAAATATATAATAAGCGTACCACAGAGATCATATTCTATTTTTAACTTATTACGTCACTTCCCCCACAACTGAAAGTGCAAAGATGTAAATCAGCGGTAAACAATGATCGTTAAAGCTCATTTTTTAAAAACTATTCAAGAAAGTTTTCAAGCAAACTAACTTTTCTTTGTTCGAAACAGGGGATTACACATTAAAAAATCTCGAATAGTCGTGTGCTAAAAACCCGATAGCCGATAACTGGTACAGTACCAGTATAATCATCCATTTTTTGTGCAAAAGTTTAACTCTATCTCACTTCTAATTTTCCATTTCTTTCAAATTAAAACAAAAATAAGTCAACCGTTACTGTCGTTTTAAAACGGCTTATCTTATTATAAACAGGAAACTTCAACACCCGAATATAGTGCAATGCTACGGGGTTTCTATCGAAACAAAAGCTGACCAGAAAGAATACCTGAATATATTTATGGAAAATTGTGATTGTTCCCTCGCTGTAGTTTTGCTGTGCAAAGAACATCCAATGGATATGTGTAATTGTAATGAACATCGCAAGAAATCATGTGGAATGTTTAGAGAAGAAGACACAATTCACCAGGCATACAGAGATGCAGTAACATTTTTTATGAAAACAATAGAGGATATAATTAATGGATTGGATTTTTTACATTACCATGGTCTCGTGCACAGAGACCTAAACCTCTCAAATATTTTGGTCAGTATCTTTGTTTAGGCATTTAAAAAACAAAGTTAACGTGATATTTATAAAACAGTATATAAAGTAAATTGTTTTGTAAATATATCAACGTTACTTTCTGTTTAACGTTGATAGATATCGACATTTTTTTGTTGTTTTACAAGGCAAACATATATTAATCCAATTGTGTTGGATATTGCACATGGATTTGTTATTACTTTGGTTTTTTGTGGGTTTTTTTTTTAAATTAAAGATCAAGGGAGATACAGCAAAAATATCTGACGTTGGAACATTAAAGCCAAAAAGCCAAATTCGTGGAACCATAATTGGAACTCCATTGTATATTGCACCGGAAGCGGCAGCTGGTCAGATTTATGGTTTACCAGCTGATATTTTCAGCCTTGCTATCGTTATGTGGGAAATGTGGTATGGCCAAAAAGTGCGGATTAACTTGGTAATTTTTTTATCACGATCTTAATATGATATCCAGTTTTAAATTACTTTATTTGTACTATTAACACAAAAAAGGTTCTAAATATAACAAATCATGTTAAATCAAGGTGTACATCAGTTCATTACGGTTACAACTTTCTATGTATACAGACATTGTGTATCAAGATAAAATTAAAAATGACTAGGAATTTTATTATGAGGAACAATACAATGTTACAGTAATGTTTCATCAGTTCTTTCATTGCTCATTTTAAAGTGGCCAGTATGTACTGTTAAACGCATTTTTAAGAAGAGACACAATAGCTTTTTAGGGTAAATCTCAAGTCTGAGAAAATGTTAACGTCGTGTCTCTTGTTGTCCTTTAAATACCTCAAAAATCCACAGACCAGAAAATAAACCGACTTTGGTGGATATTCACTTCCGTCCTTTATACGAGCGTCACATACAAAGCGCGTCAATGAATACCTCATCGTATTCAACAAAATTTGTAGAAAATAGCTCGTTTGATGAGTAAAAATTGATATTATATTGTGGAATAAACATAAATGTCTCGAAGTATAAGCTATATTTGGGCTCGGGTCGAAAACGTTAAGAGGGTTCAGCAAGCCTAGCCCTATGTCACGTTTTCTTAACCCGCCTAAATACCGCTTAATTCATACATTTCAAAACAGACGCCATGTATTTTATATTAATGAGCCTTAATGTGTGATGTTATATATTTATTTATTACTTAAACCTGTCTAAATATTTTGATAATACTATAAAAATCACCGTTTCCGTCTTTGTCAAATAAAAAATAGCCATTATCTGACAAATCTGGGAAATTGGGCATACAAAAAACAACTTTGATAAGACCCCTGGAACAAACCAGGGGGTAAAAGGTTTTTTATTTGACCATTTGATGCCTTTTAGCAATAACTTTAATATGTAGGACAGAAAAAGAAATCCCTAGGGCAGAAGTTTTAAAAAAATGTAAACAAAATTGATACATTTCAAGCAAAATCCCATAGGGTCCTATGTTAAAAAACCGGTGTGGTAAATTTCTTATTTTTTTTTATCTTAAAATAATTTAATTCTCGTTGAAACATGCTTTCTGATTGGTTGAAAAATTTATTTTATATCTATAAAGAATGTTGCCTACGTCATAGTAAGACTAACGTCAAAAACGTATCAATCCGCCTGATGTTACGTTTGAATTTTGTACAATTTTACCTCATTTTAAAAGTCAAATGACTGTTTTTATCTACAATGAAAAGTATAAAGATTAAATTATAAGCAATGAATTCAATATTTATTAGTTTTGACGATATAAAATGGTTTGAAACAGTTTACGCTTAACTAATAATTATATCAGTAGAAATTCATGTAAAAAATGTCATTCAAAAATCTAGGGCAGAACAAATTAGACCTGGCCTCGTTAACTGCATCACTGGTTACATGTATCTAGATACCACAGCGTTTACAAAAGTTGCTTATACATACATGTACTATTCTTTGTCAACACATCAACTATTTTCGGCCACAATCGCCTCTCTTTGCATGGTGATGCCCAGTTGCATATTCAAGCGATCTCACATGAAAACAGTTTTAACGAATCTTCTGCAAATTGAATAATATCACAAGCTATCGCATGTACATGTATTTTCCTTTCGTTTTAAATTCAGCCGGTTCAGATTTTAATTCAGTATTTGTGATTAATCCATTAAATTCAGCTTAATAGCTCTGCATCTGCTGAAGGCGCAATTTTGTTATTGATGTTGTTTTATTTTCATACGCGCCACTTCATTTAAATTATTTACATTTTTGATCAATGACACTTCACAATCAGGCGCGTAGCATCGTTTTTGAAAGTGTGGGGGGGGGGGGGGGGGGCAGACCCATCCCAAAAATCTTCACAAGGAAAAAAAAAATAAAAAAATAAATAAATAGGAAATTCAAAGTTTCCAAAAATCCACAAAATCCTAATCCGGGGGGGGGGGGGGTATAATCTAAACTATACTTCCCAAAAAAAATTCTTCCCTACCAAAATTTTTTTCCCTCCAAATCATGAAATTCCTAATCCGTGGGGGGGGGGGGGGGGGTGGGGGGGAATCACTTCAATTGGACTCCTCATTTCCTTATCTTCATATCAATTTTTTCCTTACTTCCATAAAAGTGGGGGGGGGGGGGGCAACTCCATTATAATTCATTTTTTTATATGTAAATTTTGAATGATTCATTCGTTCAATTATGTTTTTATTTGAAAATGATTTGCTAATGCAATCTACGAATAAGATTCCAACACTAAACATCTGTGTTTACTTGACATATGAATATTTTCTAATACGAGCATGTTGTTATATTTATTAAAATGCAGAACTTCAACGCAACTTTAGTCCCTCCTGTACAAATACAAAAAAATGATAAAGGATTGCTGGGTTGCAGAAGCAGACAGTAGGCCAACCGCTAGACAGCTGAAAATCAGACTGAAGGAAATTGGAGTTGCTTTATCTTCTGAATGAGTTCCATAATATGTGTTACGGTGCTACCGTTGTGAAGAGCACAGCTAACAAGAATTACACATACCTTGCATTATTGTCATGTTATTTAGTTATCAATTATTAAAAAAATGAGAGAGAGAGAATTATAAGATTTCTAAGTTAAAAATATTCTTACAAAAACTTAGATTTGCTTCCACCTGAAACGTCCTTTACTTTTGGGAAGAATAACCCGACTGTCAAAACGTAATTTGTGTTTGATTTGGTCAAAACTGTTAACGATAAATAGAGTATTATTTTTTGGGTTCCTCGTTGTTATCTGAATTTTATATTTTTCTTCCTGGTTCATATATTTTTTTTAATTTGTTTATTTTTGCCTTCCAATTACATACCTTGTATCCTTGCCCCTGTTCTCTGATTGTAGGTTTGTAATTTCTCATTTTTTCTTTTTAATGGTTTGACAATATGCAATATCTGTATAGATTTGTCAACTGTTTATTTGTTTTTCATTGTTCTTTTCTATTTAGTTCAAAATGACCTACTTTTTTTTCTTCCCCATTTATATTTACTGATCATGCATACAAAATTAGCTTAAAATTTGATCGATATGACAGTTAAGTACCGCTCTTGCTAGTATATATTTAATCTTTTTATCAAAACCAAAAATTAAAAACATCATCTGAGGCAAGTATCGCAGTCTATACTTAAATTGCTAGTACAAGCTTTACAGATGGTTGATCCATCTCTAGTTTATCGCGGGAAATATAGCGTGAGAGCACTGTGTTTGTTGTCTTTGTTTACGTATCTCGACTCAATACGAATTATGAAAGCATGTAACATGTACTCAGAACGTGTCTTCAAACCTCAAGACACCGTAAATTACGAGTTTAATGTAGGCCATTTTTGGCATAGCACCACGGGTGAAAACATTAGAGAGCATTATGGGACGTAGAAAAAAACAAAAGTTTGATGAATCTATAGGTTTAGCTCGTTATTTTTTCCGCGCACACTAGTTCTTAGAGCTCGCTTCGCCCGCTACTATATATGAATAATTTCTTAATGTTTCTGGATGTTACATGCTTCAATATCAAATATGTTATAAGAGAGAGAGAGAGAGAGAGAGAGAGAGAGAGAGAGAGAGAGAGAGAGAGAGTAATAGTTGGATCGTTTTACTCGTTGTTTACGGTATAGTGAAACGCCTCTTTTGCATAAGAATGTTTCTATAGTATCCAACTTAAGGTGTAACGCGCGAGTACCCATTATTGCGGGAAAATACATAATTTTTCTCATACGTTGTATATTTTTTCTAACAATTGATGACATTTAAGTCTATTAAGTCGAAATCAGTTCAGTTTTTCAACTTTCCTCAGAGAATTTTACGAGTATGGAGCTACCTTAACTTGCTACAAACCATTCCTATTGGATGGAAAATCTTAATTGTTAAAATAAAGGGCGTAATTCTTTTTTTAAAGGGGGAAGATAATTACAATGTATAAACAGTGAAACTATGATGTGTCTTTAGAAACATTCTTCTGAAGAACCACTGCACCAGAAATGAAAATATTTACGCAATAGCTTGTATATATTATTAAGTTTCGGAGATACTAAAATCGTGATTTCCGGACCAATACTTAGGCCCCAGGAGGTTTTTAAAGATTAACATATAAATTTTTAGTAAACAGTCTTAAATTTTTCTTCTCAAGAACTACAATTCTTCAATTAGTGGGAATACTATACACTGTCAAGCCTCCTCAAATGGTGTAAATTATAGACTGCTAAAACCATGACCTCAGGACAGCACTGGGATCCATGGAAAGGTGTAAAGTTTAAATAGAAATATAAAGGGAAAACGTTTAAAAATCTTTCTCTCAAGAACTACAGTTCTACAATTTGTGAAATTAAATACTGCAAGCATCCTCAAATAGAGCTGATTATGTATGAGAATCCTCATGGTTAACCTTTTATCATCATCAAGGCCACAGTGATCTTTTTTACTTTTTTATAATTATGTATAGTTCAATTTACAATTTTGTTATCTTCAATATGCTGATGCCTCTTAGATCTTAGGATATCTTAAATTTCTTACACATGATGTCCAAACGGTAGGCTTCTTTTTATGTGTTGTTTAATATATTGTCAAATCTTGTAATATAAGAGGAATTTTAATACTTTTTTAAAAAGTGACATATTTAAACATTTTGAAATGGAAATTTACAAGAACTATATTGTTCAGGTGAGCGATGTTGCCCATGTGCCTTGTAACAAAAGTGTAACGATTTTCTTAGTTTTCCATTATATGATCGAGTGACTTTTAAAATATGTGATTTTTTGCATTTGGATTCTTTGAATAAGATAATAACTGTAATTGTTCTCAAAGGGGCGGGGTTTTTTTTTCTTAACTGGCATATCGCATGCAGAAGCGGTATGTTGGTAATCGCATTTTATGAATATTTAGCAGCTCCGCCTACATTATGTCATTGCTCAGCGCGAAAAATTTCAACGTTCATCCACGTTTTTCTACGGCCAAACAATTACCTTGCCCCTTCGCTTCCCTAATTCATAGATGACGAAGAATTACATCCAAATGGTTTTCTAAAGTCCAACTAATAAGCCTTAGGGGCCAAAAATAAATACATAAGAAGGCAAAACATCCGTTAAACTATCAAAACCCCTATTCAAACAAAAATGTCAAATCACATGTAACCTTTCTCCTCAGCACGCTTTTAATTTAGATAATCCTATCGACATCGTTAACCCACTGGAACTCGACGACGATGCATGCTTAGCACAATCCACGTCCATGTGTTCACACAAAGAATATGGTCCTTTATTTCATCGAACATGCTAATACATTCTGTAATATGGTCAAACAAGCTTTCAGGAATAGTTATATTTAGAGGAAATGAAAAATGAAAAAAAAATCAAGGGCTCAAATTTGCAACTATTGTATTTAATGATTTCTTAAACCATTTAGACACAGTTTTTGTAATTTAAACCAACTCTAGTTTATTTTCGAAGTTTCAAGAAAATCAACCATCTGGTTCTTTTTAGGGACCATTCCAAAACAAATGTACGTTTACATTAGGATTATGTAGGAAACTGTCATTTTCCACACTTCGAAGCAGATTAAAAAATACTTCAAAAATTGTCTGTCTCAAATTATCATATATGATAAGTAACTCAGTTTCCTACCTTATATGTAAAAGATTACTTAATTCTAGCGTCTGGTTTGAAGTGGATGCCATTTCGAAGTATTAAAATGCACCAAAGTTTGACATATTTTTGGAGCATAACGAATGAAGATTGATATAATGGATTGATTAAAAAAAAGTGTCATCAAGGATAGCATCATTTAGTGTATTAAATTTCAACGGTGTAGACTTTATACTATTTCTTTCATGTTTTTTATCATAACGTCATAAAGGCGCACTGGCAACGCTCCTCCACCTCGCAACGAAAAAAAAAATCGGTTAAAAAATAAAAATTGCTTAAAAAATCTAAATATGTTTATCTGTATTTTATTTATTGTGTTCAATGATATATATAATATTGAAAAAAATTATGAGAAGTATAAACTGCTGTATTATACAAGAATGCAAAAATAAATGCGCAAAGAAAAACTAAAGTCGACCTCCTTCAAAGCAAATAAAAGGAATGGTAGAGGTGTTGAAACAAAAGTTTAAAAAAATTGAAAAAAATCGTTTTTCCCGTTATAGTTCTCTACCTGATTAAAATTTGTTATAAGATGTATTTTAAAAGTTGTGACGTTTCATTAAGAATAAAGAACAAGAGGTCCAATGGGCCACATCGCTCACCTGAGCAACACTGGCTTTATGTGGACATTCAAAGGATATGGTGTCATGTGGCCCCTCGGTAGATTAACCAAAAATAAATATCCGAATGTTCACTTATTTTTACATATTCTTAATCTTTGACATATTTACCTTTATGTAATACCATTTTTACCGAAAAAAGATCATATGCAATATTTATGCAACGATTTAAATACATGAGAGCATAAAGGTACATTTACTACCTCCACTACTTCCTAGTTATTGTATTTTAAAAAACCCTTATGTGAAAGAAGAAAAGTGTACCTCAATGCACCAGAATGAATGCGCTCAATTCCTCAAATTAAAAACTTTGAAAAATTTAATTGGGCTTCTCCATTATAAACGATTGTCATTTACCAGGTATGAATTCATTTCATATGACGTTTCATATCCTTACTCACTTGATTGAAGAATAAACTTAACTGAAAAATGTTTTCACATTTGTTAAAAAGCTATAATTCAAATTACTGTATTGGCAGGCACGTCGCTCTACTGTACCAAGGCCCATCCATTATTTTCATCTTTATTAAAAAACAACAAGTGTACAAACAAAGATGATTTTCCGTTGCAATATTTTTTTAAGAACACCGATAATGCTTTTATGCTCATAATGATAATGTGTCCGGAAGAGAGATCGTACCGAATTACACGCACCGACATAATTTGACCGCCCATGGTGGCCCGACCCTTCCCCCTGAATTCATGATTTGAAAAAAAATAGAATGAATCAACACTACATTGAGGATGCGTCCACACAAGTTACAGCTTTTCTGGCCAATTGGTTTTTGAGAGGAACATTTTTAAAGATTTTTTGCTATGTATTCATATGTAAAATTCGACCCACCCACTGTGGCCGCACCCTACCCCCGCGATCATGGTTTGAACAAATTTGAATCTACACTACCTGAGGATGCTTCCAAACAAGTTACAGCTTTTCTGGCCTACTGGTTTTTGTTGAGAAGATTGTTCTCTATGCACTAATCTTTGACCCGTGCGTGCACGGGCTGACATTGCATAACGGATATTTATGAAATAGATACATCCACAGGGGCCAAGCCCGTTTTAACATTAATTTCAATGTAACCATTTATTATTAATGCCTCACATATACCCGTAATGTAACAAAAAATTGCAGAATCGCCCCGTTACGATTTTGGAGAAAATTAATGAAGAAGCATTGAAAATAACAGTCAAATGAAATAAATCATAATAAACCATTTTGAGACTGACTGTAAATACCTTTCATCTAAAAATTTAATCCATATAATGTAAAAATTCTACACTTTTCCAACAACGTAAACGTATTTTCTTTGCTACAGAGACAATACACGGAACGCATTCTATCGTAAAACCGGGTCCGTAGGACATAAATATATTTTTTCATTTTAACAATACATTAAAACAATATATACAGTATATCTTCACTCTCCTAGGAGATACACGAAGACAAAAGTAAGTACTAAGTAAATATGTATATTTGTTATTCTATAATTTCTCTCATAAGGAATCATAAAATTATATATGAAAAGAATATATAGTAATTCAATTGCCAATGAAAATTTACGCGTATTTGTACTATCGTTTCTGAGTTTATTAATGCAAATATGTTTTTGTAAAAGCATAAACTAAAGATCCCGTTAGCGTGAATGTATTGCGCACGCGCTAGATTGTGAAATCCAAAAAAATCCAGATGATTTCCGGAATTTTTTGAGGAATTTACTGATTATTAAATAGCGAAGCTTGATTGAGAAAAAATAAAAACAAATTGGTAATCTTCAAGTACCAATGATGTTTAAAATATATACAAAAGGCAATACTCTTCTGGTTTATCGGTATTAAAGCTTAAAAATTCGAGTCTATTATTTTAATATAGTAGTATAGATTTCTATGTAAAAATGCAAAAAAAATTGACCCCCCCCCCATTGTGGCCCCACCTTCCATACACTGCCTGAAGATGCTTCCACACAAGTTAAAGCTTTTCTGGCTAACTGGTTTTTGAGAATAAAGATATTTCTCTGTATATTTGACCTCAGGTGAGCTAACAATTATTTATGGCTCTACTACATGCACACACACTTAGTATTTCCATCAGCAAAATTAATCTCCGTTTAGACTGAATAGACTAGAGAAAATACTGACAACTAGCCTAAAACACATTGCAGTAATCAACGTACGCAAAGACCATACCGTATTACCATTAGAATTTGTATTTTAGTTGTTAAAGTATCGTTAGGTATCTAATGTATCTTATTTTCTGCAACTAACAGTCAGCTGTCTTATTTACTGATGTCTATATTTGATTAATACGTAAAAAATACAAAATACAGGCGATAGTTCCCCTAAGTTACAAACCATTATTCATAAAAACGAAACGAAAATCCAAACAAGCTAAAACCACCGTCAAAGGTGAAAATTTCAACGCATTGGAATATTTAATCTCAATTTACTTCACGAATCGGCATTAATGTATATTGCATGTTTCAAATATTCCTTTCGCATGGAAACTGTTCCATAACAACCAAATTCATCTTTGTCAGATTGACCCATTTTTCATACGTTCAAAATGGCCGCTTCAAAGAGGTTTTTGAGATATGGAGTTAGAGGCTTCAAAATTTGGTTGTCAATAACTTGTGAAAGAATAATAATTTCTAATAAATTATTGAAGCAAAGTTTTCAAAGTATGTAGAAAATATCAACAAACTGCTTTTTTCTCGTAATAATTAAGCACTGATGGATACCTCTGATTTATATGCACGCTTAAATTCACAAAAATCAGCATACAGTTTAAAACATTGAGGATTTTTAAATGCAATAAATAATCTAAATCCGGAAAAATCGAACCGAACCTACTTGAATTGTGTCTTTTTAAATCAGAGGGAGGAGACATTTAAATCAAAATTCTTCTATAGGTGGATCGATTGGCGCGTTTGCTAAATTATACTTTATGCATTATTTTACGTCTGAAAAAAAATCGAATAAAGTTTTGAAGTTGCATATTACCATAGTGACCAAACAAACATTCCTGACCATACAAAGATAATTCCATGCGTGGGTTCAAACATGGGTCACGCAGGTATAATAGCTTTGCTTGCTATAGGACAAACCTTGATATTTTCATACGTTTTCATTTTTCAGGTTCCAGCCTAATGTAGTACAAACTTCTTATTTTCACAGGATTTTTCTAAATGTATAATGCGTATTTTGTCTTTTCCACATGTTTGTACTCGGTTAGGCTGACAGTAAACAAAGGCTTTGAAATGAATGGCCGTCCTCGATTTACTATACAAAATCACGAATGTCGGCTGACCCCTACTATGTTGTTAAGCTTCGTGCTTTTTATACACAATAAATTCAGCGCTAAAACTTGTTAATTCTTAAGGAATAGATATCAATAGATAATGTTAGGGGGAAACATGTGCTTCATTTGAATCTTTATTTCTTCACCTTTTATCGGGGCCCATAAGTGTACTCGTCCTTTATTACATTCCGTAGTATTGAATTAGATGTTTTTGTTTTGTAATATATAGTCAGTATTTGCAAAAACAATTGTTGCCAGTTCGGTCCATTTTCGTGGGGATGTGCATGTTTTGTAAGTTGTGACCACGTAGATTTGTACGGTGCTAGGTAATTCTTTTGGAACTACATCCGCTGTGTGTAGTACGAACGGGGTGAGAGAATGTTGGCGTCAAGGGTATAAAGTATATTGTTATACTTTCATGTTAAATACTGAAATCTGATTGGTTTAGAAGAAGTTCACAATCTGTTCTATTACCCTCAGAGTTAGCAACGCAATTAGCAACGGGTAACATTAAAAATTGTTACATGCGCGAAAATCATGCGCGTACGGTTCGCCTTAGAATTCACGTTATTCCTATCTAAAAGCAGTTATGTTTTCTTTAAAATTAAGACTTTCAGTATAACAAAATAAATAGTGCCTGTTTGGGAGGATAACAGTTGAAATTGACACCCCGAGAAAACCATTGTCAACCGACGCGAAGCGGAGGGCACTACTTATATATTGTTGAGGCGTGCTCTGGACCGTAAAGTAAAAACGAAGAGTGTGTGTACCGTATTTCCGAGGGTCAACCAATATGAAGTTCCAGAGAAATAAACAGGCAATTGATGAAGGATTCCGAATTTTTTGGACGAGACTCAACGATGGCAGCAGTACAACAATTTAACAGACAGGCATGTTACAAACGAGTCGGATATGACCAGTAGTGGCCTCCGGACTCTTGGTGAGTCGAATGTGGCCGTGGCTGACCGCCGTATACCGGACTATCGATTGATAATTGTACAGAGCTATATATTGGAATCTGAACAATGAGTAAAAATTGACAGGTTATCATGACATAAGCAAGCTGAGTAAATGATTAACAGATGCAAAATAAGTAAATAAACTCAATGAGTCTTTAATGTCCTAGACATGAAACCAGATCATTGCAAAATGTTGTTTTAAAAGATAAGCAGTTCTTGAGTCATAACTCTCTCTCCCCTTTGAATTACACATAGAGTTCGAAAAGTGTTAATCACTAATTAAAAAAGTAACGTTGTACGAAATAAACTGTGAGAACATATTACAAAACAGATGTTGAATTTTAAAAGTTAAGTCAAAATAAAGTTATAATTGAACAGTGAATTTTGTGCGCTGATAGTTTCCCATCGCTTCGGGGAAACACGTCCCCGTGTATCGGATGGAATATCACATTTCTTCCTCTGTTTTTTTTTTTTAGCTCACCTGAGCTGAAATCTCAAGTGAGCTATTCTGATCACATTTTGTCCGTCTGTCTGTCCGTCTGTAAACTTTTTATATTTTGAACTTCTTTTCTAAAACCGCTTGGCCAATTTCAACCACATTTGGCACAAAACATCCGTATGAGAAGGCGGATATAAATTGCTGAAATGAAAGACCGATCTTTATTCAAAGCGGAGAAAACCTCGAAACTGTAGAATAAGGGGATGCATTTTAATAAATCTTCTTCTCAAGAACTACTGAGTCAACGTAATTTTGCATAAGTAATCCTTATGGGAAAAAAAATTATAAATTGCAAAAATTATTGGCGAAATCTGTTTCAAATTGAGTAATTTACGAAAATAAAAATAAAGAGATAATCGCGGTCAATCAGTTTACAACTTCGGGTTCGGTATTCCATATCGAAAACGAAAGTTCTTTGTACAAAGCAGCCATGTTTGAATGTTGACTTATGACAAACGGGTCAAACTGACAAAGATAAATTTGCCTGTTGTGCAACAGCTTACGTACGAAGGGGTATTTGAAACATGCTTATATATGTATGCCGATTTCGTGAAGTCAATTGAGGTTTAAACTTTCAATGCATTGACATTTTCACTCGTGACCGTGTTTTTACGTTGTTTTGAATTTCGAATATGCTTTATGGGAATATCGCTGGTATTTTGGAATTTTTACGTATTGAATCAAATGTAGACTTCCGTAAATCAGACAGTTAATTGTTTACATGTACCTGCGCAAAATGAGCAAAATCTGATGCACTAACAACATATTATATTATAAATACTATACATTCTATTGGTAATTCGGTACGATCTCTACGTTATGGTTGATTATAATGAAACGTGTTTTGTTAAGATGGTAATTCGGTACGATCTCTACGTTATGGTTGATTATAATGAAACGTGTTTTGTTAAGATGCTCCGCATTTTCAGTCTAAACGGAGATTGTGTTTGCTGCTAAAAATATATAGGTATATTTATATTATGAAAAATAAATTGTGCTCTTTCTTTGATTTTAATTTTGTGCATGTTTCTTTTGTTTTAATTGTTTACAATTTTCTCTTTACTTACCATATTCAGCTGTGTCAAGTTTCAAATTATAAGCAAGATACAGAGCTTTGCTCAAAGAACTGAGGCCATGCTTTTGTTCATTCTGAATAGGAAATACCACGTTATGTATCTTGCTTATAATTCTACGATTGGTGCTGAAATTTTGATTGATAAATAGAAATGTCTTGCCAAAAGGATGATATGCTGTAACTACTTTCTGGTGCACCTTCTTCAACGATAAATTGCATAAAATCTACACAAAGAAAATGGGTGAATAATGCGTGCAAAATGCCCATATGAGGAATTATGAGATACTGCAAAATTAAAATATCATTAAATCTAATAATTGTTTTAAAAATAATTAAAAACAATGTATATTTAACGCAACATCGGTTTGTAACCCTTAAGTATAATAAATACTTGTAATAGGTTGATTCAAACTGACGTATGTGTCCCAAAACCTCCAAATAAAGTCATTTTTATAACTTCAATTCCTTTTCGTTTATAGAGTGGGTCTGAACTCCATATTTTTGGTATAATCTAAATGCGATTTAATGGAATTTAAACCGATTTTAATCAACAAAAATGTGGACAGATCACCCACTATACTTTAAAAATGTAATTTTGTAGCCCAACAATTGAACGTTTTAGAAAAATAATACAAGTCCGTAAATTCGTTGCCAACGTCTCATAAAGCATTTAAACAACACACTTTGTTGTGAATAAAATGGCTCAGTGCACCAGACATTAGGTAACTTTATAGAACATAGGTTTTTAGGTTCGATACCACCAAAACTTTAGGATTATTATTTTCTTATCATTTTTTGAAAATTTTAATAAAGGTTAGAAATTACCCTTTTGTAAACTTGTATTATAACATATCAAATATATTTTCAATTGAAAGTTGTATTTTACGACTGAACCAAATGGGCAGTTGTGCCATCTGATTCCCCCATTTTCTGTTTGATAGTTTTTTGAACACAAGTATATAAAAAACGACGCCTTTTAAACAGTTTCCATAGTCCTGACACATTATTATTATTATGAGAATAAAAGCATTATCGCTGTTCTTAAAAAATATTGCAACGGAAAATCATCTTTGTTTGTAGACATTTGCTGTTTTTTAATAAAGATGAAAATAATGGGTGGGCCTTGGTACAATAGAACGACATGCCTGCCAATACATTAATTTGAATTATAGCTCTTAAACATATGTGACAACATTTTTCAGTGAAGTTTATTCTTCAATCAAGTGAGTAGTGATATGAAACGTCACACGAAATGAATTCATGCCTGGTAAATGACAATCGTTTATAATGGAGAAGCCCAATTAAATTTTTCAAAGTTTTTAATTTGAGGAATTGAGCGCATTTATTCTGGTGCATTGAGGTACACTTTTCTTCTTTCACATATAGGATTTTTAAAAATAAAATACAATAACCAGTAAGACGTGGAGGGAGAAAATGTACCTTTATGCTCTCATGTATTTAAATCGTTTTATAAAGTGATTGGGGGGGGGGGGGCTAAAATAAAGGGAACTAGAACTTAACCGTGAACACCAAATGAAAATTCAGTTATTTATATTGCATATAATCTTATTTTCATTACCTTACAAAACAGGTCATCCTTGTTTGCAACTCGTCCCTATAACTGTCTCTTAATAAGCATCCATAGGTTTTCGATGATGTTTAAATCGGGACTTTGTGCAGGTTAGCTCATGGTTGTTATTCCGTTTCTATGGATAAAATCTCGAGTTGAACGCGTACGATGCACTGGCGCATAATCGTCCTGAAAGATGTACGGCTTGTTGGGGAAATGCTGGGCTATAACTGGCTACAATTGCAAATTGTCATTTAGTATTTGTTGATACTTCTCTTCATTGATATTGCCATTAACAGTTGAAATGTACCGACTCCATGCCAAGAAATACATCCTCGGACGATAACTTCATAGGATGGTTTCGTTCGGCGCGCCTCCACCAAGTCCGGCCTCCAACCCTCGTCCCGTTTCTCCACATGTAAACACGAGAATCTTTTCCTACATATTTTTAAATTGATCTGTGAAAATTACCTTTCTCCAGTTGTTGTCAACCGTCAATTTTCTCTTCTCACGGCACCAGTCTCGCCCCCCTTTTTTTAACTTCTTTAGTGACAATATTCTTCTTTATTACCTGTTTAACAAATCCGTTTTTGTGTAAATACAACTTAACAGTCCGTTTAGACACAGGTTGTTCTCCATTTTCATTAAAACTATCGATAATGTCCTTTAGATTTTCTCGCCCGTGCGATTTTACCAGTCTTTCCAGTTTCCAATAGTAAAGAGTTGACACGATAGATTTTCTTCCTCGTCTTGGGTTGTTTTCCAGGGATATATATATATATATATATATATATATATATATATATATATATATATATATATATATATATATATATATATATATATATATATTCCGTTCGTCATTGAAAGCAAGATTTTTGTCTTACCTAGATGGGCGAGTGGGTAGCGCGGTGGGCGCTCACTGCTAGGAGAATGGGTTCCAGAAGTCGTGAGTTCAAGCCTCCGTCGGGGCGAAGATGGAGCTCCAACAAAAGTGAATTCGAAATTCCCTGTGCTTTATAGATATCTATAGTATTCACTATGGGCAGATATATATCAATTTGAGAGTTATGCAATGTTTGTGCTAATTATATATGTGTATCTATGCAATGTGTATCGTTCCGTACCTCTCAAATTGTCATTTAACTGTATTCCACCTGTATCTCAAGCGACTCTGTAGTGCGCGGCCAGCGCGCTAGGTTCCTTTCGTCATTGAAAGCAGAATTTTTGTCTTGCCTAGATGGCCGAGTGGGTAGCGCGGTGGGCGCTCTCTGCTAGGAGAATGGGTTCCATAGGTCGTAAGTTTAAGCCTCGCTCGACGCTGAGGTGGAGCTCCAACAAAAGTAAAAATTCCTTGTGCTTTATATATTATATATACCTGTATCTTCTTTCAGAAGTTATTAAAGTATGAATTGTTTGATCCGCAATTATTTGGGAAGCATCTAGTCATGCTAAGTTTCATCTTTAAAACCAGGCATTTACCTTTGTAATTGTTTATGCATGGAAGATATCAAGTGAAATCAACTTCCACCCTTTAAGAAAAGAGAAGCTTTGAACGTCACCCACCTGTTTATGCTTTATATTATGCAGTGGATGACCAAGTAATAGATACTTTACATGCGGTAAATTGCTCAAGTACTAAACATGTTGAGGCACCGTGGATAATCATTGACCTAGAGAACACCTTTGACGTTGGCTACATGTAGGTAGCATTGTGTAATTGAATTGAGACGTAAGGTTATGAATTGTATTGATGTAAAGTAGATCCTTGTTCCCCGTACTTTCACAATACACTAATTTATATTAGAGTCTTGCTCAATTTTAGACTTTTGTTCCAAACTAAAATCGTCTGTGTAGAGGAAGCAATCAGATAAAGACTCAGAATAAGAGACTTTTATCATGTAAGAAAAATGTTTACAACACGAGCGGAAAGGCGACCTTAATTGTGTCCGCTTAAAAAAGGCTCTGATGGGCTTCTAAAACAATTTTTGATTTTTTCCTATTTGAGCAATAATGCAGTTTACAATAAATGAATGTTTATAATGTTATAACATTTAGTGTAATGATATACAAATGTTATTCCGACACTCACAGTAAGTAAATGGTATTGGTTAAAAGTAGTGGCAACAAATAATTTCAAAGTTTTTTTTTCTAAGACGACTATAATAATACACAAAATTCAATATAGGGTACAAAACCAATTTTCAACGAATGCTGATGATAGATGTACCGGTATATTAGTTTGTATTTCAAAGTTTAAAAAACGTGAATTTTATGATTCTATCCCATTTTGATTCTTATGTGGATCTAGGTTTCACTATATAAATGATATGAGAAGAAATGTTCAATAATGTTACATTTGCTTTTGATCAGGACCAGCTGATTGCATTTGTAATCTACGTTGCTATTGTACAAAAGGTCCAAAAGATAAGAGATTTGTTTTTCAAAATAAAGCATACAAATTGTTTATTTCATGTGAGCGTCTTCGTGACGTCAATTATTTGCTCGAGGAAACATCAATTTCAAATAGTTTCTCGACTTAATAATGTGATTGTGTTTTTATGTTATTGTCACTGTTTTGTTTCATAAATTCGAATTATTGATACCTGAATTGGTTCTTGAGATATTAAAAACGTTATAATAAATAAGTATTTAATTAATAATAATAGGGAAGAAGAAACCATAATTAATAAATCATATTTGTCTATAGCATAGGCTCACTAAGCCAACTAATAAGCTTTTTCACACCTTTGGAATGAAACATTCCGAGATTTCCAAATATGTTTATTATGAGTTTTAATCCCCGGGAGACACAACGTCTTGTTCGCCCCGCCTTGTGACTTTGTAGATCATTCCAATGACGCGTTATATAGAATAATCCTATTGACGTGTGATACTTCCTATTATTCCTCTAATGAATGTTTTATCTAAAACGTTACCTTATTGATTGGACAGTTTTTTTGACAAGTATAACTAAACTGCATCTCTTGCGGGAAATAGATATGTATTCCACCCGTTCGAGAATCTCGGTATTTTGTCATTCCATTAGTGCAAGAAATGTGAGATTAAAAACGACATTGATAAACAAACATACTTTAAACTGAAAGTGTGCAAAGTGTGAAATTTTCTTACGTTGCAAAAAACTAATTCAACTATACATGATTCAAATTTTTAGAAAGAAAAGAAAGAAAACCATGCACGACGT